>JAHTLZ010003103.1:0-20882 GCA_023846285.1 Phrynocephalus versicolor | reverse complement strand
CACACTCCAGACATTCAAAGGGCTTCTCACCTGTGTGGGTTCTGTGATGCTTAGCAAGGTTTCCAGAATCACTGAACCTCTTTCCACACTCAAAACATTCAAATGGCTTCTCGCCTGTGTGGATTCTGTGATGCCTAGCAAGGTGTTCAGCTTGACTGAACCTCTTTCCACACTCCAGACATTCAAATGGCTTCTCACCTGTGTGGGTTCTGTTATGGCTAGCAAGGTTTCCAGATTCACTGAACCTCTTTTCACACTCCAGACATTCAAATGGCTTCTCACCTGTGTGAGTTCTGTAATGCTTAGCAAGCTTTCCAGAATCAATGAACCTCTTTCCACATTCAAAACATTCAAATGGCTTCTCGCCTGTGTGGGTTCTGTGATGTATAGCAAGGTGTCCAGCTTGACTGAACCTCTTTCCACACTCCAGGCATGTCAATGGGTTCTCCCCCTGCTGAATTTTTTCATGGGAACAAGTTGTTGAGGTGCTGGGAAAAGATTTTCCACACTTGGCATGCTCATTCCTTTCCTCTCCTTTGGATGTTTTCGGAACCACTTGACATTTTTCCTGACAAGTAATAGATTTGTCCATCTTTACATCTATCTGTTCTCTAAGCTTCGTACTTCTGGTTTGATTCTCAACTACCTCATTTGCATCTGAATATTCAACCTCTTCCTCTGACGCTTGGTGTCTCCCTCTTTTATTGCTTCTCTACAGTGTCTTACCTGCAAAATATAAGTGACCACAAAAAACGGAGTTTCAAATCAAGTAACCAATCCAATGCACTGCCATGGAGGATTCAGGAGAATGAAACACAGCTCCAGGGTGGACTCGCCTCCACCAACATCAGTGTGGAAGCTCGTTGTGCCACCAGTGAATATCCTGAGGAAAACCAGGGGATTTATCACACTCTTCCTGTGACGAAATGGTTTCTTTCCATACTGGCTAAAGTCTAGTGAGGTCCAGGGTAAGAAATGGCTCCAACTTGTTCCATAGCCTTAATATAATATTTATACAGTGGACCCTCGTATAACGTACGGCTCCTATTGCGGAAAATCTGTACAATGGAAAACATTTCCATCACCGCTCCCCTCCCCCTCCCTCTCCAACATGGGAGCAGGAAGTCTCTCGGGCTCTTTACCAAAGATGCAAGCTGGCATTGGAGGAGGAGGAGGAGGCCCAGGCCAGCCCGGCTGGGCACCCACGGCAGCGGTGGCTTTGGCAGCGATGGAGGAGGAGGGCTAGATCCGCCTGCTTGTCTTGGCTGGGCACCCACCGCAAAGCTTCCTCAGGGATGCCCGCTCGTCTCTTTTCCTTCCCCCTTTCCATCTCTCTTTCTCTCCCCCTTGAGCCCGAGCCAGGCAGCGCAAGAGAGCCGAGGTAACCTGATGGTGCTGTGGATCAGCACTGCCAGAGGTGGCGCCGGCGGATGAAGTGGTGGCATGCGCCTCGGGCAGGCGGTGCAGTTGGACCATTCATGGAGCCTGTGCCTCTGGCTGCTGTGGCTGCTGCTGTTTCTGGCCACGCCAGGGCTACTCCGCACTGCTGCATCACGCTCAGTCCTGCAGGTGACTTCGCTTTCCCCCTGAGCAGCAGCAGCAGCAGCGCCTCTGCCATCCCTTCCTCCTTTGTCTCTCTCCCAGCCCCCCATTCATGAGTTGGAGCTTCTGTTCCACAGGGTTCAACTCGCCCGTTCCTCTCCCTGGCTGGCCTTCGGAGCCGCGGCACCATGCTCAGGCCAGGCGGTGTATATGTGTGTGTCTGTGCACGCGCGCGCTCGTGTGCGTGCGTGCATGCGTGCAGGGAAGGAGGAGACTCCGTGCGCTCCTTGTGCAGTGATACGAGCCAGAATATTTGGATGCTTTTCTGACATCCTCCTCCTCCTCTCGCGAGCCCGGAAGAATTAACCATTGTGCTGCTGCACTCCAACCGAAATCAGTGTGTGGCGGGTGGATGCCTGTTTGCATTTTTTGCATTTCTGTTCCCCAAAATTATACCTGTACTGTAGTTTGTGTCATTTTTCTCTGCATTGGAACAGATGACTCCATTTTCAATACATTCCTATGGGAAATTGCAATTTGTATAAAGGAAAATTTAACATAATTTCATTTGGAATGAATTAATTCCTTTATACAAGGTACCACTGTATATTATGTTGGATCTAACTCACAGAAAGTTGCCTTGGCTGACCATACCTCTTCCATATGAATTTATGGTGCTTATGATCACCTTCAAAGCAGCCACTCAGACAGCTTGGATATTTTAAGGGAACATTGCTCTACATTGGCTGAAAAAAACTGATGGACATATTTAATTTGATATACAGAGACCTTCAAAGCAATAACAGATAAGAAACAGAATGTGCTCTTTATATACTGCCCCTTAATGCTTAAAGCACTCTCTGGGCAGTTTCCAATTTAATTATGTAGGCTACGCATTGCCCCACCACCAAACGAGCTGGGCAATCATTTTTCTGTCCTCAGATAAATCTACAAGAAAACCAGAAGAGCAAAAAGTCTTATTTTCTCTAACCACTCCAAAGAGGCTCTCCCTTTCCAGTCACCTCATAGCAGAAGAGGATTTTTTCTAAAATTCGTATTGTGAGCATGGAGGGTGGTACAGAAGAACATCTTCCCTGGATAACTGACTCGTCACATTGATTGTTATTTTATTTTTATGCCACTGTTTATGGCTGGGCGGGGTGAGATGCCTTAACTCCTGTAAGTGAATCAGAGCAGTCACAGTATATGAATGCATAAAATAAATCAAGAAAGTAAAAAAGCCTTCTTCATGACACATGCTGAGGATCCTTACCTGGACAGATTTTTTTCCCAGAATCTCTTTCCACAGAGATCTCCAGCCTAGACTGAGAAGATCCCACTCGCTGTGGGCAAAATACGGGGTCACCTCTGCAGAGGACACCGACAGCTGAAAATAGAAATCAAATTTAAAACAAAAGGCACGGTGCATGTCTCAGGACTTTTCTAACTGGAGGAACATTGTCAGCTACTACTACAGTCTCTTCCAACCTTCATCCTCCTTAAGGGCTTCCTTTTCCACTAACAGGAGAGCTGAAAATGGGAGCAGAAAGATGAATTTTTAAATACTGATAAGGAACCATCCTTTTGTAAAGCAAATGGCCCTGAATTGTGTATCCTGGACCAAACCACCTGTCTTGCAGCAGAGAGAACATGCAGAAGATCCTGCTTCTTTGGGGATCTGTTTCTAACTCTGCTGAAAAATATCAGCTTTGTGTGTGCCTGCCTTCCTTTCAGAAAATACCATGTGGGAATCGAACACCACAGATATTCCTCTGAGAGAGGCAGGGAGGAAATTGTCCCAACTCTCCTGCAGTTTATTCCCCCAAACCGTTTATTTATTTCAAATATTGCTGCCCTGCTTTTCTCCTTAAAAGGAGACCCAGCGTGGCTCAACTCTGCTTAGTGGTTTGGGCCTCACTTATTCAGGAGGCACAAAAATACTGTATAATTGCTTTCATGTTTTGTGTGGTGAGGGATTGTAATTCCAAAATGTCCATCTCTCTAGCCTTCTTTGTTGCTTCCTCGCCCGTCAGTTTTCGAATGGGGGAAAGAGAGTCCCTTCTGTCCCCCCCTCCTTCCTTATATATAGCTTTTTCCCTGCCATTCTAGGAAGCCGCACTTCCAGCCTTTCTCACCCCCCATGTGACCCCCCCTGAAATTTCCCCAAAATGCTGATCTGCCCCTTGAGTTGTTCTTTTGGGGGGTGATTCGGCCTTAAAAGGTTCACCCTCCTTCCTTTTTCTTTGCGCGCGGGAGGGGGGGAGGAGGGAAAGGAGGAGGAGGAGGGCTTGCCTGGATCGGACCGCAGTTCATCCAAAAGGGGGGTGTTCAGTTTCCCCCCTTCTCCTCCTTCCTCCTCCTTCCAAATTAAAGGGGGGAAGAAAGGGAAGGAGGGGGCAGATTTTCCCCATTGCATCTCCAACGGCCCCCTCCTTCTCACTTGCAACCTCTACCCCCATTGCACTCCCCCACCCCCGATCATCCCCCCCATTGAACAACGCACCTCCTCCTCCTCCTGGGGGGTCTCTTTCCTCTCCTTCTAGAGCGCCTTTGGGGGGGGTGGAAAGCCACGCGGAGAGCAGGTTCCCCCCTCCCGGGTAGCCTTCCTTTCCTGCCACTCTAGGAAGTGGAACTCGCTGTCTGGGAGGAATCCGAATGCCCCCCCCCCGTTTCTCTGCCTCCCTTCTGGCTCTGCGAGGGAGGGGGAGTGGAAAGTAAAGGTAAAGGTCCCCTGTCCCCCCCCCCCCGCGACCTCCGCACATTCATACTAGTCTCTGTTTCCAAACTGAAGAGCCACCCGGGATTCGAACCGCTGAGCTGTCCGACTTTGCAGCCAAGGGGTTCAGGGAGCCCAGCCCCAAAAGGCAGGGAGGGGTGGAGGAAGGGAAGGGGGAGATCCGCCTTCCTCGTTCTTCTCAATTCCCTGCTCTCAGTACTTGAATATGTCTTAATTGTATTGGACTGAATATTGTCCCTTATTACTGTAAGCTGACATGTGTCCTTTTGCAAGGAGAAAGGCGGGGTAAGAATACACTAAAATAAAATAAAGAAATCTCCCCATTATTTATTTATTTATTTATTTATTTATTTACAATAATAATCAAAGAACAATTGAAACAACAACAATGGTAACATAAAATGCTATATATAAAATGAATTGACTATTCTAAACTGATAAATAAAATAAAATAAAATACTCGGCAAGATGGCGGAATAGAATAAATGGGGGGAAAAATTAAAGGTCACCAAATGCCTCACGAAAAAGCCAGGTCTTCAAGGCCTTTTTGAAGGCAGGCAGGTACTAGGCTAGGCGCAGCTCACTTGGGAGATGGTTCCAAAGCCAAGGGCCAAACACAGAGAAGGCTTGGTTGCGGGTTACCGCTTTCCTAGCCTCCCTGGGCATGAGCACCTGGAGTGAGAGCGACCGCAACAAGTAGGTCGGGCCTCAGTCAATCTCTGGAAGATCCGCTCCACCTGCAGCATTTTGTACCCATTGAAGTCTACAAATAAGAATCAAGGGCAACCCCATGTAGAGAGTGTTGCAATAATCTATCCTCGATATCACAAGCGCCTGCACAACTGACCTCAGGGAGTCCCCGTCCGGATACAGGCAAATCTGGAAAAAAGCAGTCCTGGAAATGGCAGCCACCTGAACCTCCAAGGATAGCGCCGGATCCAGGACCCAGATTTTTGACTCTATCCGCCAGCAGGAGGGTAGTACCCACCAAACTGGGGAGAGGGCCACTGTATCTGGAGGATGGCGCCCCAAATAACATAACCTCGGTCTTCTCCAGGTTGAGCTTAAGTCTGTTGGTCCTGGTCCATTCCATGACCCCATCCAGGCACAAGTCAAGGGTCTGTCTGCACCGTCTCCACTGCAGAGGTGGAAAAGAAGAGAGAGAGAGCTGCATGTCATCTGCATATGGATGACAGCAGACTCTACATCCCCTAATGACCTCAGCCAGAGGCCTCATATAGATGTTGAACAGCATGGGGGAGAGTGCAAACCCTTTGGGAACCCCACATGGGAGCGTCCAAGGGGCTGACAACCCTCCCCCCAAATCTGCACATGCTGCGGATGGCCTCCCAGGAAGGACCAGAGCCAGCTAAATGCTGTACCTCCGATCACCACCTTGGAGAGTCGGCCCAGCAGGATACGGTGGTTGATGGTATCAAAGGCCGCTGACAGATCGAGGAGGACAAACAAGGTTGAGCAAACCTAGTCAGCCCCCCCTGAGAAGGTCATCTTACAGCGCAACCAAGGCGGCCTTAGTCCCCCGACATGCCCTGAACCTGGACTGGACTGGATGCAGAACATGTTCTTCCTCCAGGAACGATTGGAGACGGGCAGTGGCCACCCTCTCAATCACCTTGACCATGAAGGGAACGTTGGGGGGGGGGGAGAAAGGGAACATAAGAACAGCCTTGCTGGAACAGGCTGCAACTCTGGATTTTGCCTCAAGGTTAACTCCTGAAGCCTATTCCTGAAATGGGTATAGCCACAAGGCAATGGAGTTTTAAAACCAGCATTTTCCTTCTGCTAGAAGATGGTTCTTCCACCCTATATAATATATAATACTGGTAATGGCTGGGAGTTGGATTCTGTTATTTATCTGGCTTTCCACTAAAGATCTTGGCAAAGAACTGAACTCTGCTTGTTTGTGTGTTCTGTGTGTGGGGCTTGACAGTTTGCTCCCACCCAAACTTCTTCAAGCAGAATGGAAGAGGAGGGGGCTGTTGGGATGACACCGCTGGAAGCTTTGCAAAACCAAGTGCTGCTTTTGTCTCAGGCAATTGTTCAATTGCAGCAAGCTCCAGCACCCGCTGGGTTGCAGCCCCGTTGCCCTTTGCTGCCTTTGACCGGTTTGAAGGCATGTTAGAGGAATTCCCTGCATTCTTGGCTCAATGCAAGCTGTTCATTGAGGTGCGTGCTCAAGAATTTCCTACTGAGAGGTCTAAGGTCTGCTTTATCATCAGTTTGCTGAAAGGACAGGCAGCTAAATGGGCTACTCCTTTACTCCTCAGTGCCTCAGCTCTACTGGATAATTATCAGGATTTCCTGAATCACATTTCTTCAGCTTTTCAGAACCCCATGCAGGCTGCTACTGCCAACAGGAGACTCAGAGCTCTGAAACAGGGCAAAGATTCAGTGTTTGATTACACCACTATGTTCCGTTTGATAGCACAGGATCTGCATTGGAACGAACCGGCACTGATTTCTCAGTATATGGAAGGATTGGCAGATGAATTGCTTGATGAACTCTCTAGGGTGGAACAACCAAACACGTTACAGGAACTCATTACCCTGTGTCTCAGGATAGATGGACGCCTGGAAAGCCGTCGCCTCTCCTGAGGCAAGAACTACAACCAGCAACCTCTGCCAGCTGTGCCTCATGTTCAATCCAGTGAAGCCCGCAGAATGGATCCAGAACCTAAGCAACTGGGAGCTGCTCAACCACGCCTCACCCCAGAGGAAAAGGCAAGATGACGCTCTCATAATCTCTGCCTGTACTGTGGAGGAGGAGGACATTTCACTTCCATTTGCCCTTTGAAGCGCTCCTCAGTAAGTGCTGCTACCTCTTCAGCAGTAAAAGGGCAGCTCCATCCTTGAAGGAACCCCCAGGAATGGAGCATACCGAAGGGTTCCCAGACAATACCATCACACCCCAAGGACCTTTCCTGGTACCTGTAACTCCAGGGCTCCCTGATGGCCGGAAGGTACCTGTGTATGCTATGGTAGACTCTGGGGATGCTCACTGCTTTGTGGATGCTGGGTTTGTGCGGCACCATCGGATTCCAGTACAGAACAAGGAAACTCCTTTGCTGGTAGAATCCATTGAGGGTCGGTTACTTCATTCTGGGCCGATAGCTCAGGAAACCTGTCCACTTACTCTTCAGGTAATGGACCACAATAAGCAGATTTCTTTAATGTAACTCGAATGCCCCGGTTTCCTCTTGTCTTAGAACTTTCCTGGTTGCGAGCTCATAACCCATTGGTGGATTGGGTGCAAGGGGAATTGTACTTCAAGGTTCCTTGCTCAAAGCAAAATTCTTCTACCATCCTGGCAGCTGCCCATGCGACATCTGACCCTGTCTTGCCCCAGGTATACCAAGACTTTGCAGATGTATTTGAGGAAAAGGGGGCTGACAAGTTACCTCTGCATCGGCCCTATGACTGTGCCATTGATCTGATACCTGGGGCACCCCTCCCTGTGGGACGAGTCTATCCTATGTCCTTGTAATGATTACCGGGCATTAAAAGGATCACTATTCGGGACCAGTACCCTTTACCCCTAATCTCTGAACTTTTGGACCGGTTAAAAGGGGCTAAGTGTTATACCAAGCTGGACCTTCATGGGGCGTATAATTTGGTGCGTATCCGTAAAGGAGATGAGTGGAAAACCGCGTTTCGGACCCGGCACAGTCAATATGAACATTTAGTAATGCCTTTTGGACTGACAAACGCACCCAGTGTATTCCAGCGGATGATGAATGACATTTTCCATGATCTACTAGATCGTTGTGTGGTCATTTACTTAGATGATATTCTGATTTATTCTGCTGACCCAGCTCAGCATGTTCAAGATGTTCGTCACGTCTTGCAGCGTCTCCGGGAAAACGGACTATATGCTAAGCTGGAAAAATGTGAGTTTGATATTAAGGAAGGTGAATTCCTGGGGCATATTATTTCTCCCCAGGGAATCCGCATGGACCCTAAGAAAGTAGAGGCTGTGTTGCCCTGGCAGCGACCACAAAACGGTAAGGATTTGCAATGGTTCCTTGGTTTCACCAACTACTATCGCCAGTTTATTCCTGCTTACACTGACATTGTTGCACCTTTAAACCGTCTCCTTCGGCCCAAAGAGCTTTTCCGGTGGACTCCAGAAGCAGAAGAGGCTTTCTCTACTTTGAAAACCCGCTTCACCTCGGAACCCTTGCTCCATTATCCTGATCCACAATTACCCTTCATAGTGGAGGCTGACGCATCTAGTGTTGCTCTGGGAGCAGTGCTATCTCAACAGGATGATCCCTCCCAAAACCCGCGTCCCTGTGCAGTTAAAATCTGCAGAGAAGAATTATACTATCTGGGAGTGTGAACTGCTGGCCATCAAGACGGCTTCTGAGGTATGGAGGCATTACCTTGAGGGAGCTCAACACCCTGTTCAAGTATTGACTGATCATCGAAACCTTGAACATCTACAAACAGCCAGGTGATTGACTCAGCGACAAATACAGTGGTCATTATTCTTTTCCCGGTTCGATTTCTGGCTCAAGTACATTCCTGAGGCTCAGAATAAAAAAGCTGATGCGTTATCCAGAAAACCTGAGTATGCAGCGCTGGTGAAGGAGACATTAGTGGTGCCCATCTTCCTCCCTCTGTGTTCACGGCCACAAATCCATGTCCCAGCTTGGCAGAAGAAATCTGTGAATCTCAAGCTCGCGATTCATAGACTCAGCAATGTCTTCAGGAACTCCAGAATGGGAATCATGGAGAGTTTTCTGCACAGCAAGGGTTATTATTACATTGAGGGAGGTTATATGTTCCTGCTGGTCCTCTTCGTAACCAGGTGTTACATCTCTCACATAACTCTTTACCTGCTGCACACTTTGGACTTTACAAAACCCTGCATCTTCTCACAAGGGAGGTCTGGTGGCCACAGGTCCGTGCTGTTGCCCGATATGTGGGTTCCTGTGAAGTTTGTCGGAGAGCAAAGGATGTTGTGACCAAACCCTTGGGTCTGTTGCATCCTTTGCCAACACCCTCTGGTCCCTGGAATGCTGTCTCCTTAGATTTCATCACGGATCTTCCTCGCTCAAAAGGGTTTACCTGCATCCTGGTCTTCATGGATTTATTCACCAAAATGGCCCACTTTGTTCCTTGCCCTAAATCCCCTACCGCATCAGAAACAGCTCATCATTACTTGCAACACCTCTTCAGACTTCATGGTTTACCTGCACACCTCATTTCGGATCGTGGACCACAATTCACCTCTCGCTTCTGGCAAGCAGTGCATAAGGCACTAGGAGCACAAGTTCACCTGTCATTTTCCAACTACCCTTCCTTCCACCTCTGTGCCAGCTGCGGAAGCATACATTCAAGAACTCCATGGCATTCAGGAATTATTGAGAGAGCAACTTGATCATGCTAAGGAAGTATATAAGAAAGCAATGGACAAGAAAAGACAGGAAGGGCCACAGTTAAATCCAGGCATGAAAGTTTGGCTCTCTACTCGATACCTGAGACATCCTGGGCGATCCCGAAAACTAGATCCTCGGTTCATCGGTCCTTATCCCATCTTAGAACAAATCAATCCAGTGGCTTTTCATCTGCAATTGCCTGCTTCCCTTCATATTCATCCAGTATCCCACCGATCCCTCTTGGTTCCAGCTGCAGACCCTGACCCAACCGACCACTGAATCCTGAACCTCCTCTACCGATTTTGGTAGAAGGAGAAGAAGAATATGAAGTCCGTCAAATCTTGGACTCTCGGATACACCGTGAGGGATTGCAGTATTTGGTAGGCTGGGAAGGTTATGGACCTGAAGATCGGTCATGGGAACCTGCGTCCAACTTGCATGCTCCTGAGTTGGTTCAACAATTCCATGACAGTTACCTTGATAGGCCTGGCCCATCGGAAGAGGGGGACCATGGGGAGGGGGATAGTGCCAGGACCCTGCCTGTCACAGAACCTGAATCTGAGGGGTTAAATGGTGAACAAGTGCTGGAGGAGCCTTGCAGCTCAACTCAGCAGGCAGCTGGGTCTAATGACTTTGCTGAAAGCATATCTCCTCCTCCTAGAAGGGCCATGAGCAGGATTCTGCAAAGACGTGCTACCAGAAGAGCTAGGGAAAGGGTCTTTGATGCTAGACGGGGAATCAGGTCTGGAAGCCCTGAGTACTAGCAGGAGCCTTTCCTGAAGTAAGGGTGTGTTCCCTGTTTTGGGATGAAGGTGGCAACTTGCAACCACGTTCCTGTCTGTGACCTTGGCTCTGTTTCCTGACTTCGGACTGGCTTCCTGGACAACGGCTTGATCTGTTCCCTTGGGTTTGGCATCTGGTTTCCATGAGATATTCTGGCTTTGACTTTGACTGGTAATTGCTGGGAGTTGGATTCTGTTATTTATCTGGCTTTCCACTAAAGATCTTGGCAAAGAACTGAACTCTGCTTGTTTGTGTGTTCTGTGTGCGGGGCTTGACATCCCTCAGATTAAAAACTGCAGTCGGGGAGGAAAAAGCCAGATCCAGGGTGTACCTGGCCCTGTGTGTGTGTGTGTGTGTGTGTGTGTGTGTGTGCGTGTGTTGTGTCGTTACAGTCGTGACCAACTCTTTGTGACTCCATGTCCATGGAGTTTTCTCAGCAGGAATACTGGAGTGGTTTGCCAGTTCCTACTCTAGGCGCCTACAACACCTGGTATTCCCTAGTGGTCTCCCATCCAAGTACTAACCAGGGCTGACCCTGCTTAGCTTCTGAAATCAGGCAAGATTAGATGTGCTTAAGGCATCTAGGCAGCTCTACCTGACCCTATGGGTGGGGTCAATAAGATGCTGAGACAGATTCATGGGGACCATGGATCCATGAAATTCAGAGCTGCTCCAGACATTCCAACACTGGCATGCACATCAAGTCCCAATTTTATTGAAAAGTACAGCAACTGTGTTCTTTTAAGGGCAGAGAAGATCCCAAATGACAAAAAGCATACTGGGTTTATACATGTAAGACAAAGAGCATACACTCTCATAACCCTATCGGTTGGAATCTGCTAAGTATTTGGATTGCTAAATATTTGGATTTCTGAGAGATTGTACTTTGCTAGATTATGACGTTAAAAAGAAAGAGATCTAATTCATGAAGGATAGATATCCAGTTTGTTAGAAAACAAGACAAATTTATATCATAACCTGGCCATTATCATGGATATCAGAGATTTAAAAATGGAGAAGGTGGAGTACATCCAGAGGAAAGCAACCAACACGGAGACCAAGCCCTGCGACGAAGATAGTAATTGATGTGGGTGTGTTTAGTCTGAAAATGAAAAGTCTTAAGAGGTGACATGGCAAATACCTTCAAATCACTACATGGACCATCATGTGGAAGGTCGAAGAAAATTTACGTCAGGGCTGGCCCCCAAGAAGAATCCTTGGCAGATGCCAATGTTCACTGGTTTCTATTACAGTCTAGTCTAGTTCCTGCATTTTATCACAATTGTCTTCCACCTTTCTCACATACATTTTATACAAATACAGTGGTACCTCAGATAACGAGTGCCCCAGATAACGAATAATTGAGATAACGATTTGTAATTTTTACCACCACCCCACAGCCCACAACCCCAGCCTCCCTCCTCATTTGTCTTTAACTGACCTGCAGGGGAAGGCAACATGCAGAGGTAGCACCTGGTGGGAGAACCGGGGAAGTCTCTCTCTCTCGCCACGCAAATGCCCAGCGGTGGTGGTGGCGGCAGAGGAGGAGGAGGAGGAGGAGGAAAGGTGGGTATCGGGAAGTGGGGGGAAGCGCCACCCACCACTTGGCCCGAACTTCTGGCGGCGGCGGAAAGGTGGGGGGGTGGGGGGAAGCGGGAGCCGCCGCTCGGCCTTAACGCCCAGTAGCGGCAGCGTTGAAGAAGGAAAGGTGAGTGTTGGTGGTTGGTGGGTGGGAAGCGCCAGCCACCACTCGGCCCAAACGTCCGGTGGCAGAGGAGGAGGAAAGGTGGGTGTTGGGGAAGAAAGCGGCAGCAGCCGCTCGGCCCGAATACCCAGTGGCAGCGGCGCAGGAAATGTGGGTGTCGGGGAAGAAAGCGGCAGCAGCCGCGTGGCCCAAACACCCGGCGGAGGAGGAGGAGGAGGCGGAGGAGGAAAGGTGGGTGTCAGGGGGTTGGGGGAGAAAGCACCAGTGGGCGAGGAGGGGGGGAGTGCACTTTGAATGAATTACTGTCGTTATCTGTGGTACCACTGTATATAGAATTGTTTCAAGCTTTTCTGCTTCTCAGGTGGCTCTTTCCAACTCCTCCCTTCCTCTTCTAAATGGTTAAATCCTTCTAAAGGTTTAAATCCTTGAGACCCTGCCTCCCAAAGAGCTTCACTCAGGAGGGAGAGAAGGACCCTTGCTGGTCCTCTTCCTCCCCTCCCTTCTGCACTCCTGCCCAGGACCGGTTACAGGTGCTTCTATTTGGGGCATCCCCTGCACCCCTGTTGCCTTTCAAACAATTACTACTGAATATTTCAAATTTTGTTACACATCTACATATAAAAAAAAATTCATAACGTGTTTGCCTGCTACATAAGACAATAGAGAAACACTGAGCACCAAATAAAAGCCATTCAATAGCATTTTTAAAAAGTGCTGGAAAGGATGAAATGAGAAGAGAGAGAAAAGGGGATTCTCCCCAGATCTACTTGGGAAGGAGTAACGGCAGGCAGAGATAGGAAGACCTCTGTCCTGCCAGGGTTTGTAACATGTGTTCTCTCCCCAAACCTTTTCCCACACTCCAGGCATTCGGAAGGCTTCTTCCCTGTGAGGGCCATTGTTGAGATGTATTACCTCCACATTTATGACAATGTGGAGATCTCATGTATAAGCAGAGTTAGGAAATGCAGGAACAGAACATAAAATATATCACAGAGAAAGAGTGAGAGAGAATATAGGTAAATATCTTATGACACTGTATTAGAAATTCAGTTGCAATATACACAAAGCATAAAACACATAATTACATCAGCAAGACTATTTAACATGGCAACAGACAGAGTAAAGTGATCTGACTTACAGCAGATAAACTACACTTGTAACATCTCCCTTGTATACAACTCTTGCAGCAGTCACATAATATGTTACACATTGTATATTACATCAGGTTATATTAGAATATATCAGCTGTAGCAAATTGTATCTTATACAAGACATCTGTGAAGATTCTCAGTCATCCAGGTGAGTTTATCTGGAATTTGAGTCTTGGCAACTGGGCTTTTTTCTTGAGAGACAGAAACGTTTCACTGCTCATCCAAACAGCTTCATCAGTCTGAATACAGCTAGTGTGAGTCCTCCATCTTATAATTCTAAAATGGATAACAGCTCAGGACTAGAATCAGTAGTACACCTCCATTTGAAGGACAAAGGGCACACCTTCAAACATGAGGATGTACACATATTAAACAGAGAAGATAGGTGGTTTGAGAGAGGAGTCAGGGAAGCCATTCAGATGAACACTGAAACCCCCTCTCTCAACAAAGGTGGGGGCCTCAGGCAAATTGCCCTTGGCTCAGAACATTTGAGCCCACTTAAAATATAATATTTTGTATGTACATGTACATGCACAGTATGAACTTTTAACATGGATGGTCTAAGAAGATGTGTGTGGTACAGTCTTCTCCTGCCTTTTCGCAGTTCATATACTGCACTCCCATATATTGCAGGACAGCAAAAGCAAAGCATAAAGTGTTCTGCTTATATACCGCCTCATACCACTACAAGTAGTCTCTTTTTTTAAATCCTTTTTTTATTTTAAAAAATACAAATTACATAAAAAAGACAAACATCAACAACAGCGCACCCCTTCACCAACAGGATCACTCTTCATATTTACATTCGTCGTCATCCTCTCCAGAACAAAATTGATTGTTGCGTGGAAACCTTACCCTTATCTCGTAAAAGCACATATTCAATAAATCTACCCCATATATACTAGAAAATATCTCTTTTTAACTCTCCGTTTTTAACCTTCAGAGAACAAGTCAATTTATCATTTAAAGCAATATTCCATACTTCATTATACCATTCTTCTAAACAGTTCATATTTAGATTTCCAATTTCTAGCAATTATTAATCTAGCTGCTGTCAACAAATTTGTAATCAATTCTTTAGTTTTAACATCATAACTATGATCCACAAATATTGATAACAAAGCAATATCAGATTTGGGCTCAATAGTCATTTCTAGTATGTCACTTAGTTCTTTAAAAATACTTTTCCAAAATTTCTGTATCTTTTTACATTCCCACCATTGTACCATTGTCATTATCACATTTCCAACAAAGCTTACAAAAATTTGCATTCATTTTATTAAATTTCACTGGCGTCAAATACCATCTTAAACTTATTTTAAAGAAATTTTCCTTTATTCTAACAGACATAGATCTAAGTATTCTCATTCTCCATATTTTAGCCCAGTCTTCTCTTATTTCTTTTTTAAAATCTTGTTCCCACAATAATTTCAATCCAGATCCTCCCCCATTTTCATCTAAATCCGAAATAATTTTATATAGTTTACTAACAATACCTTTTACTACTATTTCCTTCTGAGTATCCTCATACAACAATAAGAGTTGTTCATATTTTGTGTACTTTCTGCATTTATTATTTTTCTTTATCCAAGTATCAGTCCATTTCTTTAATTGTATAAAATTAAACCAAGATATATCCCTACCTTGGAGAATTTCCTTCATTTGTACTTTCCCTCTCATCTTGCCTATCCAGGCTTTCAATCTATTCACTTGTTTATCCCTAAATACTTTTTTGAAATCTTTCAAATTTGTAGGGAAATTCTCCATTTCAGTTACAGATCTCAATGGTGAGTCTGAGGGACATAATTTTTTCTTATGTAAATACCATGCATTTAACATAGATCTAAGAAAGGGGTTATTAATCTCATTTAACTTTGTTTTCTTAATAGTGCCGAATAAGTATTTTTCAATATCCTCCTTTATTTCCGATTATTCCATTTTCACCATATTAATCTTTCTGGACTAAACACAATATCCCCAATAAACCTTATTTGATTTGCTAAATAATAATTTTTAACATTCGGTAAACCTATACCACCTTTATTTTGGGCCATATACCAATATTATTTGTTTATTCTAGCTTTTTTACCACTGTTACAATAGTTCTTAATTAAATCTTGCCAAAATTTAAAGCCATCCTTACTTAACTGTATTGGAAGCATCATAAAGAAAAAAATTAACTTTGGTAAAATTTTAATTTTCATCAATGCAATCTTCCCAAACCAAGAAAGTTTTAGATTTGAATATTCTAACATTTTATTCTTAATTTCTTTCTTCAGTTTACTATAATTAAATTCCTTTAGTTTCCATGTGTCCTTTACTCATTCTATACCTAAATACTTAATTGAGTTACTTATCTTACATCCGTAGTTATGTGTAAACACTTCTTGTTCTTCCTTGTTATGATTAACCAACATCACCTGAGATTTCTGCCAGTTAACCCTCAATCCAGATATTGACCTAAATTTCTCCAAATGATATTTAACTCTATCCATACTCTCTAGTGGATTTTTAATTGTCAATAAGGAATCATCTGCAAACAAATTAATCTTTACTTTATTATCAGTACCTAATCCGCAAATTAACTCATCATTCCTTATTTTATCCGCAAACATTCCAATCATTAAACAAAATAGAACTGGGGAGAGGGGGCAACCTTGTCTAGTACCTTGGCCTAGAGATATCCGATCTGAAATCCCATCATTAATTATTATCTCAGATGTATTTTCAGAATATAATTGATCTATCACCCCTCTAAATTTCATTCCAAACCCCCAATTTTCAATCACTATTTTTAGTGTTGGCCATTCCACACAATCAAAAGCCTTAAATATATCGAATGATAGAATACCAGCCTTCTGTTTATTCATTTCTGTATCATATATAATATTCAGCACTCTTCCTAGTTAAATTAGGCATTTGCCTTCCCTTTAGAAACCCATTTTGATCTTCCTTAACATATTTTGTAATAAACCCATTCATTCTATTCGCTAATGTTGTGGTAAAATTTTTTGGATCTTGATTTATTAATGAGATAGGTCTATATGACTCTGGGCGGTTTACAATTTTAAATACAGTGTGCAGGCTACACATTCCCCCCCCCACACCAAGCTAGGTACTCATTTTAGCGAACTCAAAAGAATGGAAGGCTGAGTGAACCTTGAGCCTGCTACCTGGGATTGAACCCAGGTCATGAGCACTGTTTTACCTGCAGTACAGGCATTTAACCACTGTGCCACGAGGCCCTCTGGATTAAAGGTGAAGGCCTGTTTCAGGCCTCCTGTACTTACCTCAAGGCCTGTTTCAGACCTCCTGTACTTACCCCAGAACTGGCCAGCAAGGGCCTTCCCAGGCATTCTGGAGCCGCAAAATGGCTTCCCTATGAACTGGAAGTGACGTCTGGTTTTCCGGAGGTGACTTTGAGTTCACAGGGAGGCCCTTTCGGGGCCTCCGGACAGCCCAGAAATGCACACGCAGGCCGATTTGGGGCAGCGCCAGAAGGGGGTAACTACAAGAGCCGCCATTTAGGCCCCTCAAGCCCAACCCAACATGCATCCACATATCGTGGATTTTCAATTATTGAGGGTCAGGTTGGGTCCCTAACCCCCACGACTGGGGAGGGGGGTCATTTTAACTGAAGTTTTTACAACACTCCAGATTTTTCAAAGGCTTCTCAAATGAGTCGGTCCTAATTTGTGAAAGAAAGGCAACCAGAATAACAGAAACTGCCCCCTCAGTACTGACATTCAAATGGCTTCTCACCTGTGTGGGTTCTGTGATGCTTAGCAAGGTTTCCAGATTGACTGAACCTCTTTCCACACTCCAGACATTCAAAAGGCTTTTCACCTGTGTGGGTTCTGTAATGGCGAGCAAGGTTTCTAGATTGACTGAACCTCTTTCCACACTCCAGACATTCAAATGGCTTTTCGCCTGTGTGGGTTCTGTGATGGCGAGAAAGGCTTCCAGAATGACTGAAACTTTTCCCACACTCCAGACATCCAAATGGCTTCTCAGCGGTGTGAATCCTGTGATGGCTAGCAAGGCTTGCAGAATCACTGAACGTCTTTCCACACTCCAGACATTCAAATGGCTTCTCGCCTGTGTGGGTTCTGTGATGCTTAGCAAGGCTTCTAGGATCACTGAACCGCTTTCCACACTCCAGACATTCAAATGGCTTCTCGCCTGTGTGTATTCTCTTATGCCTAGAAAGGTGTCCAGCTTCACTGAACCTTTTCCCACAATCCAGGCATTCAAATGGTTCCTCATCTGTGTGAATCCTGTGATGGCTAGCAAGGTTTCCAGAAGTACTGAACCTCTGTCCACACTCCAAACATTCAAATGGCTTTTCACCTGTGTGGGTTCTGTGATGGCTAGCAAGGCTGTTAGAGTGACTGAACCTCTTTCCGCACTCCAGACATTCAAATGGCTTCTCACCTGTGTGGGTTCTGTGATGGCTAGCAAGGCTTCCAGATCGACTGAACCTCTTTCCGCACTCCAGACATTCAAACGGCTTCTCACCTGTGTGGGTTCTGTGATGCTGAGCAAGGTCTCCAGATCGACTGAACCTCTTTCCACACTCCAGACATTCAAATGGCTTCTCGCCTGTGTGGGTTCTGTTATGGCTAGAAAGGGGTCCAGCTTGACTGAACCTCTTTCCACACTGCAGACATTCAAATGGCTTCTCGCCTGTGTGGGTTCTGTGATGCTTAGCAAGGCTTCCAGAAACACTGAACGTCTTTCCACACTGCAGACATTCAAATGGCTTCTCGCCTGTGTGTGTTCTCTGATGCTGAGCAAGGTCTCCAGATTGACTGAACCTCTTTCCACACACCCGACATTCAAAGGGCTTTTCGCCTGTGTGGGTTCTGTGATGCTGAGCAAGGTCTCCAGATTGACGGAACGTCTTTCCACACTCCAGACATTCAAAAGGTTTCTCACCTGTGTGAATCCTGTGATGCCTAGCAAGCGTTCCAGAAGTACTGAACCTCTTTCCACACTCCAGACATTCAAATGGCTTTTCACCTGTGTGGGTTCTGTGATGGCGAGCAAGGTGTCCAGAGTGACTGAACCTCTTTCCGCACTCCAGACATTTAAATGGCTTCTTGCCTGTGTGGGTTATGTGATGAGTAACAAGGCTTCCAGCTTGACTGAACCTCTTTCCACACTCCAGACATTCAAATGGCTTCTCGCCTGTGTGGGTTCTGTGATGCTTAGCAAGTTGTCCAGCTTGACAGAACCTCTTTCCACACTCCAGACAATCAAATGGCTTCTCGCCGGTGTGGGTTCTGTGATGAGTAACAAGGTTCCCAGAATGACTGAACCTTTTCCCACACTCCAGACATTCAAATGGCTTCTCACCTGTGTGAATCTTGTGATGGCTAGCAAGGCTTGCAGAATCACTGAACCTCTTTCCACACTGCAGACATTCAAATGGCTTCTCGCTGGTGTGGGTTCTGTGATGAGTAACAAGGTTTCCAGAATGACTGAACCTTTTCCCACACTCCAGACATTCAAATGGCTTCTCACCTGTGTGAATCTTGTGATGGCTAGCAAGGCTTGCAGAATCACTGAACCTCTTTCCACACTCCAGACATTCAAACGGCTTCTCACCTGTGTGGATTCTGTGATGAGTAACAAGGTTTCCAGATTGATTGAACCTCTTTCCACACTCCAGACATTCAAATGGCTTCTCACCTGTGTGGCTTCTGTGATGCTTAGCAAGGCTTCCAGAATCACTGAACCTCTTTCCACACTCAAAACATTCAAATGGCTTCTCGCCTGTGTGTGTCCTGTGATGCCTAGCAAGGTGTCCACCTTGATTGAACCTCTTTCCACACTCCAGGCATGTCAATGGGTTCTCCCCCGGCTGAATTTTTTTATAGGAACAAGTTGTTGAGGTGCTGGGAAAAGATTTTCTACACTTGGCATGCTCATTCTTTCCCTCTCCTTTGGATGTTTTTGGAACAGCTTGATCTTTTTCCTGACAAGTAATAGATTTGTCCATCTTTGCATCTATCTGTTCTCCTCTAAGCTTCATCCTTCTGGTTTGATTTTCAACAACTTATTTTGGATCTGAATGTTCAACCTTTTCCTCTGACGCTTGGTGTCTTCCTCTTTTATTGCTTCTCTATAGTGTCTTACCTGCAAAATATAAGTGACCACAAAAAGGGAGTTTCAAATCAAGTAACAAATCCAATGCACTCCCATGGAGGATTCAGGAGAATGAGAGACACCTCCAGGGTGGACCCGCCTCCACCAAGATCAGTGAGGAGACTCGTTGTGGCACCAGTAAATATCCTGAGGAAAACCAGGGGATTTATCACATTCTTCCTGTGAGGAAATGGTTCCTTTCCATGCTGGTTAAAGTCTAGTGAGGTCCAGGGTAAGAAAGAGCTCCACAGGGTTCAACTCGCCTGTTCCTCTCCCTGGCTGGCCTTCGGAGCCCCGGCACCATGCTTAGGCCAGTCGGGGTGTGTATGTGTGTGTGTGTGTGTGTGTGTGAGTATGTGTGTGTGTGTGCAGGGAAGCAGGATATGATAGAGGATGGTTCCTAGGCTCAGCCTGCTCCTTGGCTGCAGTGGTATGAGCAGGAACATTTGGGTGCCTTTCTTACATCCTCCTCCTCTCCTCCTCCTCTCGTGAACCCGGAAGAATTAACTGCTGTACTGCTGCACTCCGCCCAAAATCAGTGTGTGGGGGTGGCTGCCTGTTTGCCTTTTTACATTTCTTTTCCCCCAAATTATACCTGTACTGTAGTTTGTGTCATTTTTCTCTGCATTGGAACGGAGGACTCCATTTACAATGCATTCTTATCGGAAATTGCAGTATGTATAAAGGAAAAGTTAACATAATTTCATTTGGAACGAATCAATTCCTTTATACAAGGTACCACTCCCAGAAAGTTGCCTTGGCTGACCATATCTCTTCCATATGAATTTATGGTGCTTATGATCACCTTTAAAGCAGCCACTCAGACAGCAGAATGTGCTGTTTATATACTGCCCCATAATGCTTAAAGCTCTCGCTGGGCAGTTTCCAATTTAGTTATGCAGGCTACGCACTGCCTCACCACCACGCAAGCTGTGTAATCATTTTTGTCCTACAAGAAAACCCGAGTAAAAAGTCTTATTTTCTCTAACCACTCAAAAGAGTCTGTGAAGATTCTCAGTCATCCAGGTTCGTTTAACTGGGAGTTGAGTCATGCCTACTGGACTTCTTTTTTGAGAAATAGAAACGTTTCGCTGTTCATCCAAATAGCTTCATCGGTCTGAATACAGCTAGTGCAAGAGACCTTCTTATAGTCAGCTTGACCTCTTGTCCCCTGGTCTGATTGGCTCATAAGATGAACAAAGCCTGAATAGGCTCGTTAGGGAGACATTAGTGTCCATGGCCTTAAGGTAAACAATGGCCTAAGGTGCTGAAACTCATCAAGAATGGGTCCTTAGCTGTGACCTGGTGGTGAAGGCTCCTTGATTTGCTTGGGTACTTTGCAAAGTACAGCCTGATCAGTAGCAGATAGACTATGCCGGAGCCCACCACCTCTGTTGAGGGAGGGATTTTCA
>JAHTLZ010003102.1:23841-41634 GCA_023846285.1 Phrynocephalus versicolor | reverse complement strand
GCATTGCGCGATCTCCGCGATGCCACAAACAAAAACGAAAAACCCGACCACATTTTTCTTTTTTCGGTTCGAGTTCGAGTTCTGACGGCTTAATTATCGTTACCGTTTCTGTTACATAACGGAAACAAAAAATGGAAACGAAAACAAAAATTTCACCGAGTCGTGCCCATGTCTACTGGCCACCATACCTCCAGAATATTATTATGAAAATGGAAAAACTTGGTGGGTTTTTTCTTTTTCTTTTTTAGCTATGGAGTGCTTGTACTGAAGCCCTCAGAATCCTGATATGGTCACAGTGACTGCATGTGTAAAAAAAACCAGTTGCAACCAGCTTTAATTTATAATAGATAGAAAAACAATCTATAACAGAAAAACAAACTCTTTCAAACCCTCTGAATGGCCAATCTAAACATTTAGGAGTGCGATTCTACAACAGGAGTATCAGTTCCTTTTCTCTTTAATCCTGGGATTTCTATTCAGATTTTTTGCTCATCCAAATTAACCGTTAAAATTGGATTTTTAATGCTTAGAATTAAGAAAATCAGCCATATCTGATTTCCCCAACAGCCGTTGTCTTCTTCCTAGCACTTTCCCACAGGTGCAGGCTACTGTTTCCCCAAGAGTATCACCTGAAATCTATATGCCATCAAAACTAATTAACTCTAAATTTCCTCTGTTCCCTCTCAAGATAAAGAGATGTGGAAATCCTTAAAGCTTGCCTGCAATTGTGTATATATTGAATTTGTCCACTCCAAATAAATGTACGGTATTGAGTGGTGAATGAGAACCCCTGCCCCCAACAGCCAGAATTGCTTGTTACAGTATACTGTGGCAGTTGGGCCCTTGATCCTGGTTCTTCATTTTGACTGTTTTTGTTCCTGTGGGATATGCCACTGATCTATTATTTCTGGTATGGCTTATATAAGAACCATTCATAGACATTTAAAGACATAATCTCAGTAACTAGATGCAGGTAGCTGAATCATGCTTTCTTTCAGAAGCCTCCAGAAAACAGAGATTTGGTATTTTGGCTGGCACTCCTATATTTTGCATAGAATGACTCACATTACATTACATTAGCCATGGAAATTATTTTCAGTGTTATGTTTAGGCCAGGGTATGTTAGGAATTATGAAAGCATATGTCTATATAGTGCCCACACGTAAAAGCTGAACCCACTCACTCCTGTCCACCATTTATTCTGGTAAACACACTCCTGTATGTTAAATTATCCCCAAAGTCACATCAAAGCACAGTTCTTATGACTTCCTGTACACCATTGCCCCTTCCCAATATGTAAGAACATAAGAACACGAGAAGAGCCATGCTGGATCAGGCCAAAGGCCCATCTAGTCCAGGTTCCTATATCTCACAGTGGCCCCACCCCAGATGCGTCTGGGAGCGCATGAGACTAGAGATTTGTCTCCCAATACCACTCCCCTGCATCTGCCCCTTGAAGTACCCTGGTTTTAAGCCTGGAGATTACACATCTCCATCATGGTTTGTAACCTGTGATGGACTTTTCCTCCAGGAATCTGTCCAATCCCCTTTTGAAGGCATCCAGGCCAGGTGGCATCACCACATCCTGTGGCAGGGAGTTCCACAGACTAACAACGTGCTGGGTGAAAAAAATATTTTCTTTTGTCTGTTCTCACTCTCCCAGCCCTCAATTTGAGTGGATGTCCCCTAGTCCTGGTATTTTGAGAGAAGGAGAAGAGCATCCCTCTGTCCACTTTACTCATGCCCTGCATTATTTTGAGGGTTTCAATCATACCCCCCAGGTACCTTTTTTCCAGACTAAAGAGCCCCAAATGTTTTAGCCTTTCCTCATAAGAGAGGTGCCCCAGTCCAGTAATAATTTTAGTCGCTCTCTTGTGCACCTTTTCCAGTTCCACTATGTCTTTCTTGAGATGCGGTGACCAGAATTGTACACAAGGTGCGGCCTTACTATAGTTTTGTGTAATTGGCTGTTTTATTTTAATTTCCAGTTTTGATAATCCCTAGCATTGGAATTAGCCTTCTTCACCACTGCCACACATTGTGTAGACACCTTCATTGAGCTGTCCACCAACACACCAAGATCTCTTTCCTGATCCGTCACGGATAACTCAGAGCCCATGAGTTGATGGATAAAGTTTTGATTTTTTTGCCCCAATATGCATTACTTTACATTTGTCTACAGCACGCCTGTTCAAAGTCCGGCCCGAGGGCCAAATCCGGCCCGTCAGGCCAATCTGAGTGGCCGGCGGCTGGCTGGCCTGCCCCTCCCTCGCCCTCCTTCACCCCATTTTTTTAAGAAAGTGGGTGGGGCTTGCAGTGGGGTGGCAGAGTTGGGGAGCAACTGGCCCCTGACACATTCTCAGCCACCAAATCTGGCCCTCCTTACAAAAAGTTTGGGCACCCCTGGTCTACAGTAAAACACATTTGCCATTTCGCAGCCCATTCCCCCAGTTTGGAGAGATCGTTCTGGAGCTCTTCACAATCTTCCCCAGTTTTTACCACAGAAAAGTTTCGTGTCATCTGCAAACTTGGCCACCTCACTGCTTATCCCTGTCTCCAGGTCATTAATGAACAGACTGAAAAGCACCGGTCCTAGGACAGATCCCTGGGGCACACCGCTTTTCACCTCTCTCCATTGTGAAAATTTCCCATTGACCAGGCAGTCCAAGCAGAGGTTGGAAAAGCAACTTTTCGACGCTCCCCCACCCCTCCAGGGGAGTGGGAACAAACAGTCACCCACCCGCCACCATGGGGGCTAGGGACTCTCGTTCAGCACATCTGGAGAGAGCCGTTACAGAACTACAGGGAGATATGTCTGTGAAGATTCTCAGTCATCCAGGTGAGTTTCTCTAGAAGTGGACTCATGGCCAGTGGACTTCATTTAATTGAGAGATTGAAACGTTTCGCTGCTGTTTGGATGAACAGGAAGACGTTTCGATCTCTCAAGAAAAGAAGTCCAGTGGCCGTGACTCGATTTCGAGAACTACAGGGAGAGTTAAGCCCAGAGGCGCCTTGTTAAGAAAAAACTACATTTCCCAGCAGGCTCAGCGACCGACCCGGAAGTGAGATCGCCTTTGACACCCCGTTCCCGCGAGGAAGGCGACGAGCGCGGGCGATTTAGAGTCCCGCGGGCTGGGAGGCAGGTGTGTGTGGGGGCGTCAAGTTCCCCTCCGTGGGCGGCGGGCATCATGTCTTCAGCCGAGTCCCCGTGGCCCGAGTGCCTTGGCCCGCTGAAAGTAAGTAAGGGGGGGGCGGTGAGAGGAGTCCGGTTAAGGACGGAGCTGCGAGTAGCAGCATGGAACAGGGCGCGGTTGTGGAGCCAGGACCCAGATGCCCCGCCTTCCTCAAGCAGGCGGCGTAACGTTACACAAGGGTGCCCGTGAGCATGTGCAGAATGCTTCCCCCTCCTCGCTGAAGAGCTGTGTGTAGCCCCGTTCTCCTGGCACAGAAGAGACCGTGGTGTCAGTTCCGAAAAGTCCTGTCACGGAGGAGATACATTTGAAAGAGAGAGGCAGTCTAGATGACCTGGAGGCAAAGCCTCACAAATTAAAAGAGTAACTCTCTGTCATGTTGGTGGGCTCAACAAAGAGGAGAGGATTGCTCGCCGAAAACCGCCAAATGTGTCATCATTGGACAGAACTATTTCTTTTTAACGATTGTTTGGCTCTGCTGTTGCTCTTTGGGTGATGTGCAATAAAAAGAAAATAATGCCTTCAGTGAGCAGCAGAATAAAACGAAAACAGTGAAATTTGCGGTCAGGGTAAAATAAGAGGCATTACAATAACAGGACTGAACAATAGGCACAACAGAATCCATTATTTAATTCCTGGTGAAGTATATTCGTTCTTCGCTGTGTGTATTTGTTATGTGCTGTCATGCCTCTTCCTACTTTTGGTAATGGTATGGATAAGTGAGTTCCAAAAAGTGCTGTTATTAAGAGGCCATCGCTGTACATAGTTTTTAATTTGCTAAAGTAACAATGCTATCTGGTTTACTTTCCAAAAATTATGTGGTATAATTCCACTTATGCAACCCCCACAACCTTTTCATAGTGTAATGGGTGGTGCTCCTTGTAGGAACAATTGAAAATAAGCTTGTTGTTACATCACATCTATTATTCATGCACATCATTCCAAAGACTCACTTGGTTCGGCAGCCCGTGAATCAGTTTTATGTGAAATACTTGAAACACATTTTTATTTGTTAAAATTGAGGTGGTATAACATCTAAGGACTTGTGTACTTTGCAGCATTTACTGGGGTGGCGGAGCCTGAATGCAGTTGTACAGTGTTTAATTTTGATAGCTGTTGGCTTCTCCATTCTGCCCCCAGCTTTGCATTCTGATTAGGGTTGGCCACTTGACTGGACAAAAGAGATTTGATGAATTGGCTGGTCAGTTGCTCATCAAATAATGAGCAGCTCTTTTTACAGCACTAGCCATGAAGGCTACAATAATTAGGTTATCAGTAAGAGGTAATCTATCATTCTCCATATGTTATTAGACTGCCATCAATCTTGGCCAATATAGCCAGTGGTGAGCAATATAGGGAATTGAGGTTTAATCATTAGCTCCAGTTGCCAAGCCCTTCTATAGAATCTCACATGGCTAGGAAGATTTTCCCTTTATAGATATTCCTATAAATATGCAGGTATTGGGGTCCAGCTCTACAAGTGTGATCATTTCATGAATAGTATGTGGGGCATGATGGCTTAGCGGACTAGAGCACTGAAACGGTTGGGTCATGAGCTTGGTGGTGTGAATCGTGGGTGCCACGCAGTGGACTTTGCTCCCGCTGTTAACCCCAGCTCCTGCCAACCTAGCAGTTCAAAAGCATGTAAATGCAAGTAGATAAATAGGTACCACCATAAAAAGTAGGAAGGTAAACAGTGTTCCGTGCAGCCATGCCAGCCACATGACCACAGACTTGCACAACATTGGCTTTTTGGCTTGAAAACAGAGATGAGCACCTCCCATGCATATGTGAATATCTTTGCTAGCATTCCCTCTAAGCTATGTGAATGTGAGGCTGCACCGTGGTGTATTGGTGCCATGCATCCACAGTTAGTATTGCCATTCAGTATTGGTGGAAAATTAGAGGGAATGTTGCTGTGGGCAATTAAGACATTGAAAGAACTACAGTTGAAGTTGTTACTGGTCACCAAGTCACAGAAACTACTTTGAAATTCAAAGGAACATTCAGTTAATGTCACAGAGGTTAACTAGTACCTTGTTAGGCAGCTATTCCAAAAGTTGAATGTTTTATTTAACTAACTCCTGGGGTCATGGGTGACTGATAAAACATTAGCAGTTTCCACAAGTTGCTGTTACATGCTCTTAACCCTGTGAATTAATGACTTCTAAAATGTCCTGTCACAAATAGCTCTGCTTAGGTATTGTAAACTTAAGGTTTTGTTTTTCTTTATTAAGTGAACCCATCTTATGCTTGCCCTTCCTTTTTTCCTATTGCCTTCAATTTTCCCCACAGTTACTCAGTGTTTTTTCTTCTTTTCATGATATGAAGTCTGGTAACCTCAGGTTAGTCATTTTAACAATTAGTGAGGCTTGAGGATTGATTTAATCTGAACCCAATTTATTTGTCCTTTTGGTGTTCCATAGAGTTTATCTCATAGAATCATAGAGTTGGAAGAGACCTCAAGGGCCATCTAGTCCAACCCCCTGCCATGCAGGAACTCCCATCACAGGACTCCCAACAGATGGCCATCCAGCCTCTGCTTAAAAACCTCCAAAGAAAGAGACTACCAAAGAAAGAGACACCACCCTCCATGGCAGCATATTCCACTGCCGAACAGCTCTAACTGTCATATGAAATTCTTCCTAATGTTTTAAATTGAATCTCTTTTCCTGTAGTTTGAGACCATTGCCCCGCGTCCTAGTCTCTGAAGCCAGCCAACTTTACATTTCAGATAAGTCAACTAAACTTGAAGCTTTCTCCATCATCTGGCTTTCACATAGTAAAGTTTGCACTAAGGGGGCGGTATAGAAATATCAATCAATCAATCACTCAATCAATCATTCAGAATACCATTCTATGGATAATCTTGTTCTTGATTTCCAGTGACACATTCATATACTTGAGGATGGTTTCTAGTTTCTACGCGGTTGTCTTTCTAAATTAGTTTTCTATTTGTACTTCTGTAGTTAGTAGATTGAGGCAAGATGTCCAGTGCATCACCTTGCCTAGTTAATTTTACAGCACTTCAATGCTTGTTGTTGATAGAAGAGGACAGGGCACTTGACTACTGTCGGGTCACCCATCCCTCCCTGACTCTTGCTTGGCTGGCTTATAAAGACAGCCAAGCCAGTTACAAGGTTACAACCAAGTGGACCACTATAATAGTAGATGGGTCTCTCTCGTAGATGGGGAACCCTGCCCTCATGATGACATTAATTGGGCCCATTTGGGAAAAAAACAAGTTTGGTGGGGAATCAAAGTGATAGCTATAGACCTGTCACTAGAGATGGGCACGACCAGAAAAAATGACGTTTCGAGTTGTCGTTTGTTGGAACCAGTCCGTTTAGGGTCGTTTCTGTTTGTCGCGGAAATTTTCAAAAAATTGTCGTTTCCGTTTGTCGTTTAGGGTTGGGGTTGGGGTTGGGGTTGGGGGGGTAAGTGGGCTCTGGGAGGCACCTCTCTGGGTGCCTCTAGCCTGACCCACTAAGAAGGGAAGCGTTTAGCGATTAGTGCGTACCGTACAATATATTATTAGGGTTGGGGTAAGTGGCAGAGGCACCTCTCTGGGTACCTCTGACTCACTAAGAAGGGAAGTGTACTGACGTACAGGTTATGCTTAGGGTTGGGGTTAGGGTAAGGGCTAGGCTTAGGGTTACGGTTAGGGTTAGGGTGGGTTAGTGGGCTGCACCTCTGGGTGCCTCTGACCCACTAAGAATGACAGTGTACTGGCGTATGGGTTAGGGTTAGGGTTAGTGGGATTTTTATGCCCTCTGGCACATCCAGAAGTCTCAGTCAAAACCTGGCCATGCGATTGGTGGAATGGCTCCAAAAATTTGCATGGTCCCTTCCCATGGCCAGCCCATCATTGCGCATGCGCAGGTGTAAAAAAATAAAAATAAAATAAAATAAAATCAATGGAGACAGTTTATTGCAAGAAAACCCCACTGCTGCTACTATAAAAATTCAGGCAGTTAAAATACCTAATTTTCACATGTTTCTGTTGTGCTTTAGTGGTTTTTTTTGACCACGATTTAAAAATAAATATTGCGGTCGCCGTTTTGGATTCCCCCCCCCACCGCATGGCATAGAGACAGCCCAGGAAAGGAGGGGGGGAAGGCCGGGAACCCCCTCCCCCCAAAAAAACACCCCTCTGGTAGGTGCCCTCACTCAGGCAGGCATATTTTCGCCTGCCTTTTTGGCCGGGAATCGTTTTTTTTTTTTTTTTTTTACTTTTTAAAACTTTTTTCTGTGCTGCTTGTTGGCAATGGCATCGCACGAGCCCGTGATGACAGGAACGACAACGATAAACCAGAGCCAATTTTCCTTTTTTTCGGGTCGGGTTCGAGCTGGAGCGGAGTAATTCTCGTTACCGTTACCCGTTACGTAACCATAATGAGAACCGAAAACGGAAATGAGAATTTCGCCGCTCCGTGCCCATGTCTACCTGTCACTATGAAGAATCGGGCCTTCTCGGGGGTTGCCCCTCAGTTTTGGAATCAGCTGCCCCTAGAAATCTGTCTGGCACCCTCATTGTGAATTTTCAGGTGCCTTTTAAAAATGTGGCTGTTTAATACAAGCTTTCCCTGGATCATGATTTTCCATCTTGACGCTCCACAATGTACATCTCTCTGTTATTACACCTAAATCTGCCTCTCCCTCTAACGTCTGTTCATCTCTATGTTATTTTGTTATGCTGTTAGTTCTAATGTATTTTTGGTTTAAATGAGTTTTTGTTTTCTGTTTATCATTAGATATTAGTTTGTCTTTATTCCGTCATATTGGTTGCTTTATGTACACAGCCTAGAGTACCTATTTGCTAGATAAGTGGTATAGAACTCCAATAAATAAATAAAACATTTCTTGGCTGTCATATCCATTTGAATTGAAGAACAAACTTAGATATAAAACATCTTTTAAATGTTCAGCTTCTTCATTATCAACACCAATGTTATATAATTCTTTGTAGATATATTTTGTTAGGGTTATGCAAATACCATCTGCTTCATTTTGGTCAGGTTTATTTGTTTGACAAACAACAACTGATCAGCTTTGATTTGCATCTGAATGTTTGAAAATATTTGTTTGTATCTGGTTTGAGTAGTGAAAGGAAATGAACATAGGGAAAATAAGCTTTCACTGGGGAGGAAGGTGAATTTCAGTACTGTCAACTTTTATGCACATCTGATCTTCTTGCCTGATTTTGGAAGCTAAGCAGGTTTGGCCCTGGTTAGTACTTGGATGGGCAACCACCAGGGAATACAAGGTGCTGTGGGCGCCTGGAGTTGTTGTTGTTGTTCAGTCGTTCAATCGTGTCTGACTCTTTGTGACCCCATGGACCAGAGCTCGCCAGGCCTTCCTATCCTCCACTGCCTCCCGGAGTTTTGTAAAATCCATATTGGCTGCATCGCTGACACTGTCCAACCATCTCATCCTCTGTCTTCCTCTTTTCCTTTTGCCTTCGATCTTTCCCAACATCAGGGACTTTTCCAAGGAGCCCTCTCTTCTCATGAGGTGGTCAAAGTACTGGAGCCTCAGCTTCAAAATCTGTCCTTCCAGTGAACATTCAGGGTTGATTTCTTTCAGAATGGATAGGTTTGATCTCCTTGCAGTCCAGGGGACTCTCAAGACCCTCCTCCAGCACCACAGCTCAAAAGCATCGATTCTGCGGCGATCAGCCTTCTTTATAGTCCAGCTTTCACTTCCATACATCACTACTGGAAAAAACATAGCTTTGACTATCCTGACCTTAGTTGGCAAAGTGATGTCTCTGCTGTTTAGGATGCTATCTAGGTTTGCCATTACTTTCCTCCCAAGCAGCAGGCGTCTTTTTATTTCGTTGCTGCAGTCGCCATCTGCAGTGATCAAGGAGCCCAAGAAAATAAACCCTGTCATTGCCTCCATTTCTTCCCCTTCTATTTGCCAGGAGGTGATGGGACCAGTGGCCTTGATCTTAGTTTTTTTGATGTTGAGCTTCAGCCCATTTTTTCACTCTCCTCTTTCACCCTCATTAAGAGAGTCTTTAATTCCTCCTCACTCTCTGCTTTTAGAGTAGTATCATCTGCGTATCTGAGGTTGTTGATATTTCTTCCGGCAATCTTAATTCCGGCTTGTGATTCATCCAGACCTGCCTTTCTCATGATGTACTCTGCATAGAAGTTAAATAGGCAAGGTGACAGTATACAGCCTTGTCGTACTCCTTTCCCAATTCTAAACCAGTCAGTTGTTCCATATCCAGTTCTGACGGTTGCTGCTTGTCCCACATATACATTTCTTAGGAGACAGATAAGGTGGTCAGGCACTCCCATTCCTTTAAGGACTTGCCATAGTTTGTTGTGGTCTACACAGTCAAAGGCTTTGGCATAGTCAATGAAGCAGAAGTAGATGTTTTTCTGGAACTCTCTGGCTTTCACCATAATCAAGCGCATGTTGGCGATTTGATCTCTAGTTCCTCTGCCCCTTCGAAATCCAGCTTGTACTTCTGGAAGTTCTCTTTCCACATATTGCTGAAGACTGCCTTGTAGAATTTTGAGCATAACCTTGCTAGCGTGTGAAATGAGTGCAATTGTGCGATAGTTGGAACATTCTTTGGCGTTAACTTTCTTTGGGATTGGGATGTAGGCCGATCTTTTCCAGTCCTCTGGCCACTGCTGGGTAGAGATGGGCACAAAACGAACAAATTTCCGTTTCCGTTTCCGTTTTTTGTTTCGTTACGTAACGAAACGACAAACGAATTTTGTCTCTAAAATGGAATGAAATGAAAAGAAACGCCGGAAATTTTGTCGTGCATTTCGTTTCCGTAACTGCAAAATGAGTGAATTGCTTAAAATCCTAAAAAAACCCACAAAAATTGAAATAAATGGTAACAAAATGGTAACAAAACGAATGCAAACGAAAATGATTTTTTTGCAAAAAATCGTGAAAAACGGAAACGAACCAAAACAGACCCTCCAAACGACAAGCGAAATGCCATTTTTTAAATTCGTGCCCATCTCTACTGCTGGGTTTTCCAAATTTGCTGGTATATCGTATGCAGCACCTTTACAGCATCCTCTTTTAAGATTTTAAAGAGTTCAATTGGAATGCTGTCACCTCCACTCGCCTTGTTGTTTGCAATGCTTTCTAAGGCCCACTTGACTTGACTTTCCAGGATGTCAGCAACTATGCTATCTTGGTTATCAGGGACATCCAGATGTTTCTGATATAATTCCTCTGTATATTCTTGCCATCTCTTCTTGATCTTTCCTGCTTCAGTTAGGTCCCTACCATTTTTGTCCTTTATCATATCCATCTTTGCACGAAATGCCCCTTTAATATCTCCAATTTTCTTGAATAGATCTCTGGTTTTTCCTTTTCTGTTGTTTTCCTCTATTTCTTTGCACTGTTCATTCAAGAAGGCCGCCCTGTCTCTCCTTGCTATTCTTTGGAAGTCTGCATTCAATTTTCTGTTTCTTTCCCCTTCTCCCTTGCATTTTGCGTCCCTTCTCTCCTCCGCTATTTGTAGGGCCTCGCTGGACAACCACTTTACTTTCTTGCATTTTCTTTTCTTTGGAATAGTTTTCATTGCAGCCCCCTGTACAATTTTACAAGTCTCCATCCATAGTTCTTCAGGTGTTCTGTCCACCAAATCTAGTTCCTTGAATCTATTCTTCACTTCCACTGTGTATTTGTACGGGATTTGACTTAGATTATACCTGACTGGCCCAGTGGTCTTCCCTACTTTCTTCAGTTTAAGTTTGAATTTTGAAATAAGAAGCTGATGATCTGAGCCACAGTCAGCACCAGGTCTTGTTTTTGCTGACTGTATAGAGCTCCTCCATCTTTGGCTGCAGATAACATAATCAATCTGATTCCGGTATTGTCCATCTGGTGATGTCCATGTGTAGAGTCGCCTTTTGTGTTGTTGGAAAAGAGTGTTTGCAATGACCAGCTTGTTCTCTTGACAAAGCTCAATTCGCCTTTATCCTGCTTCATTTGGAACTCCAAGGCCAAACTTGCCCGTTATTCCTTTTATCACTTGACTCCCTACTTTAGCATTCCAATCCCCTATGATGAGAAGAACATCTTTCTTTGGTGTCAGTTCTAGAAGTTGTTGTAAGTCTTCATAAAATTGGTCAATCTCAGACTCTTCAGCACTGGTAGTTGGTGCATAAACTTGGATTACTGTGATGTTGAAAGGACTGCCTTGGAATCGTACCAAAATCATTCTATCGTTTTTAGGTTGTATCCCAGCACTGCTTTTCTCACTCTGTTGTTGACTATGAGGGCTACTCCATTTCTTCTATGGGATTCTTGCCCACAGTAGTCGATGTGATAGTCATCTGAACTGAATTCACCCATTCCTGTCCATTTAAGTTCACTGATGCCCAAGATGTCAATGTTTATTCTTTCCATCTCACGTTTGACCACATCCAGCTTACCCTGGTTCATAGTTCTCACATTCCAGGTTCCTAAGCAGTATATTTCTTTGCAGCATTGGACTTTCCTTTCTTTTCCAGGCATGTCTGCAGCCGAGCGTCCTTTCGGCTTTGGCCCAGCGACTTCATTAGCTCTGGAGCTACTTGTACTTGTCCTCCGCTCTTCCTCAGTAGCATGTTGGGCACCTTCCGACCTGAGGGGCTCATCTTCCAGCGTCATATCTTTTAGCCTTTTGTTTCTGTCCATGGGATGTTCTTGGCAGGGCTACTGGGGTGGCTTGCCAGTTCCTACCCCAGATAGTCTTATTACAGGCTTAATTGTCACAGTGTAATTAGCCTTACAATGATGAAAGCACAGTTCATCCTGTTTTATTTTGTAGCCTCACTGATCAGCTGGGACAAAAAAGTAGAAATGTGCCCCATTTAAAAGATATTCCAGACTGAGGCAGATGCGCCTGGAGTAGGAACTGGCAAACCACTCCAGCATTCCTGCCAAGAAAACTCTTTGGACAAGGAGTCACGAAGAGTCAGTCACAACTGGAATGGCTCAAAACACACACACACACACACACACACACACACACACACACACACACAGAGAGAGAGAGAGAGAGAGAGAGAGAGAGAGAGAGAGAGAGAGAGAGAGAGAGAGAGCGAGAGAGAGAGCAAGAGCTCCTATTGGTTTTCTCCCTCTTTCCCTACTCTCTTGGGAACCATGCAATTTACTCACCATAATTTTCTCATCAAAAATGTTTGCTGAAATTGGAAGGTGTACTCTTGATTAGTAGCTCAATGGGTGGAGTACTTGATCATAGTTTTGTCTGTCATGTTTGCCACCCTTCCTATGTGGAACACAGTGCATTGGGGTAAAAAGAGCCAAAGTGCCACAAAAACTAAATCTAGCAGAAGATATTTTTTTAAAAAGTCAATTAAAAATTCAGGGAATAACCTAACGCTAATACAGTGGTGCGTTGCATAAAGGAGTTAATCTGTCCAAATGAAATTATGTTAAGCAAATTTTTGTTTATACAAATTTCCCATAGGAGTGCATTGAAAACGGAGTATTCCCTAATCACGACAATTTTTATGTTGTACGGATTTGCCCCAGAGACGATTCTGTTAAGCAAATTTTTTATGTTGTACAGATTTTATGTTATGCAAACTGTTTCTTATACGAGGGCCCACTGTATTACTTACCCAATTCAAGATATCAATTACAAACACATACAGGCATCCAGTCAATTTGATTCTAAACGCTAATGCAAAATAAGATTTGCATCTGCATAATAGAAGGGGAATCTTATAAAGCACACCCATCCTGTAGCAATAACCTGGGCTGCGATGTTGCAATAACCAGGGGCAGCTGGGTGCTGGAGTAACGGGAAAGCGCTTTGAAGAAACACACACAGATCCGTACCAGCGGAGGAGCTCCCCTACTGTCTGAAGAGGCCTTCTTTATTACCCCCTGTGCCAAAGCTGATTACATCATTTCTTTGTGGTGCAGCAAAAAATTCCCCAAATATAGTTAAAAAGGCGTTTGTGACGATACCTCCCTTCTCAAACATGTAATTGTGATGAAAATGTGATGTGTAGGGAACCAACTTATTAATCTTCACAGTATCCACTTGGTAATGCTGCCACCTTTAAATCGTTGCCTTATGAATTGGGACAGACTCAGATGTATAATATAAAAATAATGATTATGTTTATTGAGAAAATAAATAAATACAACAATGACTGAAGTTGGTATGCGTTGCCTTAAACATAAAATAGATTAAATCAAATCTTCAAGTCTCCCTGTCTTTAATAAACAATAAATAGTAAAGCCCTCACACCTATCCTGCCTGACTGAACTCTAACAGAGCTGTGCTCTCTCAGCTCTAAACTCTCAACACTCACCTCCTCTTCACAGACCAGGCTCCACCCTTTTTATACCATACCATCCCCCGCCCTCCTGTTGGGATTGGCTGATGATTTACATATGTATTTCTCTTGCTTCCAGGGTGTTGTCACAGCGTTGCATAGAAAGGCTACATTATTATGCATTTCTACGTGTATAGGTATGACTATGTCTCTTACTTTAATTGGTAAGCTTTAGCTTAGTGATAAGAGATATTGCTCTAATTGGCTTTGTTCTCTAATTAGCTTTGGCAAACTTAACTGGTAACAGGAGAAGACAAAGAGATTTTTTAGCTTATTATTTTCAATGTACGGCTTAATTAAGGAATAATGAGGAGAGAAGAGGGAGGGGGTTAGTAAGCAGGCACAAACTTGTCTGCTGTTGCAGAGAACTCAGACCTTTGCCATCAGAAGCTGTTGCTTCTGAAATGGCAAAATGGCTACAGTATCAGTAGCAGTCAGCTGCAGGAAAAGGGAATTGAAATGGTCAATCTGAGTCCTTCCAGGAGCTCCTTGATTCTAATTTCTAGGGGATCTTCTGTTTGCTATTGGTGCTTAGAAGATCAATTTTGTTTTGAATTATTATTATTTTTCTGGGTAAGACTTGCTGGTGCCAAGTTTCTTTTTTATTATAATTATTATTTACATTTTTCAGCTTTTTAAAATGAGGCACTAAAACAGTATTTGGTGTCTCAGAAAACTGTGTTTTTTATTCAAATGCCACTTCAGACTTTCCTTTTTTAATTTAATTTTTATTCTCCACACATAAAGGGGTAACTAATAGGGATGGGTAAGAGGTTAGGGTTCTAAAGGCAAAAAAGGAAAGCATTATGTGTAGTGTTTACACCAGTGATTCTCAACCTTTTTAAAGCTACCCCCCCCCCCCCGGAGCGGAAAAATTTTCAATGTCCCCCTTTGTGAAAATCCTGTAATGGTCACCATACCTCCAGAAGGATATTATGGAAATGGAAAAAGTGCAGAGGAGGGAAACAGAATGATTTAGGGACTGGAACACCTTCCTTACCATCTGAGGCTGCAGTGGCTGGGCCTCTCCACTTTTGAATGATGGCGCCTAAGAGGCGACCTGACTGAACTTTATAAAATCATACACAGTGTGGACAAAGTAGATAAGGAAAAGCTATTTTCCCTAGCACACAACACTAGAACTAGGGGCCACTCTATGAAACTTTTGGGTGCTGGATCACTGGTCTCTGGAACTCCCTGCCAGAAGAAGTTGTGACAGCTGTCAGCCTTGACAGCTTTAAGAAAGGATTGGACAAGTTCATGGAGAACAAGGGTATCAATGGCTATCATTATGGATGCCGAAGGACAACCTCCGGGTTGGAGATATAGGCAGGATATCTCTCAAAGCCATTTGCAGGGAATCATAAGCAGGTGAAGACATTGCTTGGGGATACCCTGAAGCAAATGGTGAGCCACTGTGTGAGACAGAATGCTGGACTGGATGGACTGTGGCCTGCTCCAGCAGGGGGTAGGTGGGTTGATTCCTCTGTTCGAATATATATCAGGGCTGTCCAACTGTGAACAGCCCACAGGCTCCCCCCTGCCCACTGCATGTCCCCGCGAGCTCCCCACCAAGTGTTAGCGTATGTGCACATGAGTGCATGCACTCTCCCCGCTGCCGCCCCACCCCCATCTAAATTTGGCGTGGCACAAGCACCCTCGCTGGTGCTGTGCCAAATTCCAATGGCTTGAGTCTTCTTCCTCCTCCCCTTTGCTGTGAACGGGAGGAGGTGGAAGTTTGAAAAAGGAGATCTGAGCAGCCCGGAGGTTACCGATGCAAGCAGCGGTGGTGGATCCGATCGCTTGCCCGGAGTGCTTGAATCTCCTCTTCAAAAAAGGCACACTTTCACCCTCAACCTGCTCGATTGGGGAGAAAGCATGTCTTTAAAAAAAGGAAATTCAAGACTGACTGCCCACCCAGGTCCCCCATACTGGGCACACACTCTCCCTGCCACCCCCACCACAAGGTCCATGGCGTTGGTGGTGGCAGCGGAGCCCTGGCCGGCTGCCCACCCGCTCATCAAGGTTCCTGGCGCTGTGGGCGTGTGCAGAGCCGCTCCATCCACCAAGGTCCCCCCCCACCGCTGGTGACGGACCTCAAGGTTCCCGGTGCTGCGTGTGCGCACACATCTACTCCACCTCCCCACCCGCCAAGGGCAGTGGAGCCAGTCGCCCACGGTCGACACCTTGGGCAGGCCTGAATTATATATTTTCAGGGATCCAGAGAATCAGCAAGGATGCAAGATTCTCTGCTCACCCACCCACCTGACGGCTGCCATTTTCTCTCTCTTCTTTTCTCTCGGGTGACTGGAAAATGGGGGCTCTGGACTGTGCTTGCCACAGACAGCTCTATGAATCTCAATCGCCCTGCAGTCACTATCTCCTCCCCGTCTCCCTCCACCCCCCCCCAAGAACACTCCGGCCACTTTCCTTTTTACCGTTCAAGTCCCTGAGTGGCCAGCGACATTTCCCTCACCTCTCAAAAAAAAAGAACAAACAAACAAACAAACAAAAAAAGATGAAAGAAAAACACCCCAAAGGGAACTTCAAAGCAATGCAGCTGGGGATGCAGAATGGCGAGCTGGATCTCCTCCCGTTCCACAATGTTTTTTTAGAAGCGAGACTGAGGGAAAGGGGTGGGGGGGGAAAAAACCAAGAAAAGACACCAATCACTTTTTTCCCTCCTTGCACTTGCTCCTGGTCAGAAACTTGGTCTGGGGGTGGGGGATGGGGGGGGGAGACTTAGAACACCATACAACGGCTGCTTCAAATCCCACTCAGTGGTGAGTAGCAGACCCACAGGGATATTAACCACTTCTTTCAGCAGGTAAACAGTAAAAGGTTTCTACTGGTGTGGGGCACTGGCACAGCCTCCCCCATTCCCCACAGCCCTCACCCCTGTTGCATCGCTGCCGCCAGGCACCTTGGTGGCAGGCACAGCGGGTGAAGCCACGGTGCACCGGCACCATCTCCCAGCCCCCCTCTGGCTCCCACCCCTTCTGTCGTTTAAGAATGAGACTTTTCCCCAGGAAGTGGAAATCCTGAAATCCTGCAGGTGGGCTGGGTGCAAGCTTCAGCATGTGACTCGGGCTTCCCTTCTTCCCAGGCAAAGTGGGCGGTCCCTGATACAGAAAAGGTGCGCAAACGCATTGGAGGCTTGGGGCATTCGTTTGCAAGCCTTCCGCTTGTTTTCCCTGGCGCGGTCCACCGGGGGTTAACCAAAACATGCCCACCACCCCCTACCGCTCCAAACATGCCCACTGCCCCGCTACTGCCCAAATCATGCCCACCGCCCCTCAGCAGTCTCCCACCGCCCACCAGGGGGCGCTACCGTCCCCGTTGAGAACCACTGGTTTACACTATTTCCATTATTTTGACAATAAAAGTTACTTCAGGCTTTCTTGCTTTTACAGTACTGTATTTGGATAGGCCTAGCAACTGACAACTACCTTAACGTTCTTTCTGATCTAGAATAACATCCACATCTGAAGCACCTCCTTAATTTTTTATTTTTTCAATGTACGGCTTAATGTTACATTTCTTTCACCTTCTTACTCCCAGCGATATGGGGTTACCTACATATTTAAAAATGTTCCCTCAGTTTTCATTCCTCTCTCATTTGAAGGCCCACTTGTATCTGCCTACCTTTGAAAGATGACACAGAGAGTCCAACCTAGCTTCTCCTAGCAGGGAGTTCCAGAGGCTGGGCCCAGCCACTGGGTGAAGTCCATTTTGGGCTGTACGAGGTGCTTCTAAGGTTGCCTTTAGAGTCTGCCATCTAGAAATGTTTGTATAGTGCTTATCTATTTATATGCTTTAAATAATGAATTCAAATTTGTTTGAATAATGCTTTATTGATTGGAAGTATTTCAAATATTTAACTAATTAATACCTAATGGATAATGGCTTAAAAAGCTTAAAATACAACATAATAAACTATTAAATAGAATACAATGAGAATAGCCTTGAAACACTGAGTACTGAAAACAGATGGAACATAAGTCTGTTTTAAAACTCCCAGAGGCCGGAGTGTAATAAAATAAACTATAGTTGTCACAAAAGATGCAGAAATTAATTACTTTTTTTGAGTGCTTTCATGATAATACAGTAGGACCCTGGTATCCACTTGGCATTGGTTCCAGGCCTTCCTGTGGATAATGAAAACCATGGATAAGAGAGAACGCCTGCTCACCCACCCCTAAACTGCTGTTTCCTGACAGTAGCTTGCTTTATGATTGCTGGTTTTGAGACAGTAGCTTGCT
>JAHTLZ010003097.1:2985-13186 GCA_023846285.1 Phrynocephalus versicolor | reverse complement strand
TAGCCCACCATAACCTTACCCGTCATTAGCCTAACCCTAGCCCTAACCCTAATCCACCTTAGCCCATAGCCAGATCGACTTGCATTGCACTACACATGCAAGTACGATTCCCTTCTTTGTGGGACATGGCAGGTGCGACCCGCTCGTACCAAGGGACCAGGTACTTGAGCAGGTGCAGTGGCACTGCCTGGCCTGCAAATGGCTGGCGACACGCTCGTACCAGGGTATCAGGTACTTGAGCAGGTCTCACTGCCTGCAAATGGTATGCATAACCATATGGTTGTGCATGCCATTTTGCAGCAGCAGCAGGTGAGGATGGGAGACCCCCATGTTGAGGGGTCTCTTGGAGCCTGCTGCTGCTGTCCCTTCCTTTATAGCGGGGCGGCGGAGGCACCCACCCCACAGAGGTGCCTCCAGGAGCCCGCTACCCCCCCCCAAAAAAACCAGTATAACGATAACGAAAAAACGAAAAACGAAACAACTAATTTTTTCCGATTTTTCGCGAAAACGGAAACGAAATGACTCGGACCCTAGCCGAAAAAGAAAACGAAAACGAAGTTTTTTTCCTGAGTCGTGCCCATCTCTAATCGGTAGCCCTCACTGAGAGTTAGGAAAGAGACTAGGGAGTTAGGATTAATAATGTTATAGGGTTTAAAGGTTCAAATGTTACAGTCATATGACTGCTGCCCGTGTTTGATCTGACCGCTAATGTTTGGGAGGGTGCAGAACAGGTGGACAGCACCCTTCTAATTTAATAAAGAACTATCATTAAGACCTATGTGCACTTCAATTCAGGCCCCCTGATTTAAGGACTCTGAACAATGAAGAAACCTGAATCTATATCAATAAATTGTGGCCCAATTTGAATCTCACATCGTGTGTCTCACCTCTTTATTTATTTATGGGCTGGAAGGGCAAGGACCTTAAGAACATAAGAACATAAGAAGAGCCATGCTGGATCAGGCCAACGGCCCATCTAGTCCAGCTTCCTGTATCTCACAGTGGCCCCACCAGATGCGTCTGGGAGTGCACAAGACTAGATATCTGTTTCGTGATATCACTCCCCGGCATCCGGCCCTTGAAGTACCCCGGTTTTAAGACTGGAGATTACACATCTCCATCATGGTTTGTAACCTGTGATGGATTTTTCCTCCAAGAATCTGTCCAATCCCCTTTTGAAGGCATCCAGGCCAGATGCCATCACCACATCCTGTGGCTGGGAGTTCCATAGACTAACAACGCGCTGAGTGAAAAAATATTTTCTTTTGTCTGTTCTTACTCTCCCAGCCCTCAATTTGAGTGGAAGTCCCCTAGTTCTGGTATTTTGGGAGAGGGAGAAGAGCTTCCCTCTATCCACTTTACTCATGCCCTGCGTTATTTTGTACGTCTCAATCATATCCCCCCTCAGGCGCCTTTTTTCCAGACTAAAGAGGCCCAAATGTTTTAGCCTTTCCTCATAAGGGAGGTGCCCCAGCCCAGTAATCATTTTAGTCGCTCTCTTCTGCACCTTTTCCAGTTCTACTATGTCTTTCTTGAGATGCGGTGACCAGAATTGTACACAATACTCCAGGTGGGGCCTTACTATTGTTTTGTATAATGGCATTATAATGTTGGCTGTTTTATTTTCAATCCCCTTTTTGATAATCCCTAGCATGGAATTGGCCTTCTTCACCGCTGCCACACATTGGGGAGACACCTTCATTGAGCTGTCCACCAAAACACCAAGATCTCTTTCCTGATCCGTCACGGATAACTCAGAGCCCATGAGTTGCTAGATAAAGTTTTGATTTTTTGCCCCAATATGCATTACTTTACATTTGGCTACATTATATCGCATTTGCCATTTTGCGGCCCATCCCCCCAGTTTGGACCTTCTCCATCTACACTCCTTTGTAGATATCTGGACAGCTTGGCACATTTCCAGCCTGTGCTGAAGCTCCTGTCATCTCCTAAGAGACCTAGCAAGGATGTTGGGGCAGCTGCTTGTTTCATCAATGTCACATACGATCTTAAGCCACAATATAGTAAATCATGTTTTCTCTCTCCAATGTGGCTTAGTCGTGAATAAGTGCATTTAGGTTTTTGGTTGATGACCTTGCAAAGGGCTGTTCCTTCCTACATGTCACAAACTCCTTTTGTCTTTTCTGGAAGTTGAGTCACGGCAACTGGACTTCTTTTCTTGTGAGATTGAAACGTTTCGCTACTCAGCGTCAGTTTTTGTTTTTATTTTTGTTACATTCTTCTAAAGAAAACAAAACCCACAGATTCATTGTTTTAATATGTTACACTGTCCTTTCAAGGTTAGCTACTGGCATCAAGAAACCACACCCAGCCCCAGCCCCATTTAAAAATATGTTTTATAACAAGGAACAGAGATAGGGTAAATGGGGGAGGGAATAGGATTCTTAGAAGAGGGGTGGCACGTTAATAAGAACATAAGAACATAAGAACATAAGAAGAGCCATGCTGGATCAGGCCAAAGGCCCATCTAGTCCAGCTTCCTGTATCTTACAGTGGCCCCATCAAATGCATCTGGGAATGCACAAGACTAGATATCTGTCTCCTGATACCACTCCGCTGCATCTGGCCCTTGAAGCACCCTGGTTTAAAGCCTAGATATTACACATCTCCATCATGGTTTGTAACCCGTGATGGACTTTTCCTCTAGGAATCTGTCCAATCCCCTTTTGAAGGCATCCAGGTCAGATGCCATCACCACATCCTGTGGCAGGGAGTACCACAGACTAACAACACGCTGGGTAAAAAAATATTTTCTTTTGTCTGTTCTCACTCTCACAACCCACAGTTTGAGTGAATGTCCCTCTAGTTCTGGTATTTTGTGAGAGGGAGAAGAGTGTCCCTCTATCCACTTTACTATCCACTTCAATACATCCTTACTTTAAAATCCTTACTGAATTTTAAAAATATTTCTGTATTTTTATTGCTTACATCTTAATTATTCTTATAGTGATCTCATGTTTCAGAAATATATGGACAATATTTCACAGCCTACTGCCTTTCGAACAAAAAAAATGTTTTGCCAGCTGGTATTCAGTATTCAACCTATCAAGAGCATTGAAGCATTTTTTTGGGAAGATGTTTCTCTCATCATCCTGCAACAAGTACTGGTAGATAACAGGCAGCATTGTCTGGAAGGTCAGGAACAGATGAAATAAAAGATTGAGGCTGTCAGTAATATAGATTATATTCCAGAAAAGAACACAGTTGTGTATTATATTGATTTAAGGACATTATTGTCAAAGTCTTGTAGGTGAGATGAAATCTATTTACATGCTAATGGTAGCATGCTGGCTTTTGTATTCAGGAATGAGTAAATCATTGCCCCTGGAGATCTTCCATCCAGCAAAGTAGATAGTTATCATTCTGAAACATTGTTCCATTATCCTTATCAATGAAATAATCCTACTATTATGCAGTAGCATCAAGGGCAGGAGTGGCATGCTTGTTTAGTCCACTTCTTCATGCTTCTTCAGCCAGCACCTGCAATTCAAGGCCCGAGAGTTTATTGTACGTCAGCTCATGCATCAGTTCTGTAGAAATCAATGAGACTTAAGTTAGCTCTGAATGGCTACCTGAAGTCACAAATCACTATTGATTTCAGAGAGGAGAATACAGTATATTTAATTATCTGGGGCAATGGCTACAATACAACCACAGAGATGTTCAATTGTGTTGTTCTTGGGGATCAGTAGGAGTGATTGTGCTTCAGCTCTACTAGAAAATATGCAATAATAACTAGAGATGGGCACGACTCGGGAAAATGACGTTTTCGAGTTGTCGTGTGTTGGAGGCAGCCCGTGTCGGCTCGTTTCCGTTTTTCGCGAAACTTCGCAAAAATTAGTCGGTTCGTTTTTTCGTTTTTTCGTTATCGTTATACTGGTTTTTTTTTGGGGGGTAGGGGGCTCCTGGAGGCACCTCTGTGGGGTGGGTGCCTCCGCCGGCCCGCTATAAAGGGAGAGTGGGCTCCTGGAGGCACCCATGGGTGCCTCCTATCCTCACCCACTAGGAAGGGACAGCAGCAGCAGGCTCCAAGAGACCCCTCAACATGGGGGTCTCCCCTCCTCACCTGCTGCTGCTGCAAAATGGCATGCATAACCATATGGATATGCATACCATTTGCAGGCAGTGTCAGTGACACCTGCTCAAGTACCTAATCCCTTGGTACGAGCGTGTCGCACCTGCCATGTCCCACAAAGAAGGGAATCGTACTTGCGTGTAGTGCAATGCAAGTCGATCTGGCTATGGGCTAAGGTGGCTTTAGTCCAAGGGCTAGGGTTAGGCTAATGACGGGTAAGGTTATGGTGGGCTAGTGGGTTGCACCTCTGGGTGCCTCTCTGACCCACTAAGAAGACAGTCTGTGACGTATGGGTAAGGAGTCAAGGATTAGGGTTAGCGGGTTAGGGGGCTAGGGCAAGTTTTAGGGGGCTTTTTGGCACATCCCAGAAGTCTCAGTGGCCAAGTGGCCATGCGATTGGTGAGATGGCTCCAAAAATTTGCATGGTCGTCCCCTCCCACATGGCTGGCCAGGCCACTGGGCCAGCCCATCATTGCACACTGCGCAGGTGTAAATAAAATAAAATAAAATAAAATCAATGGAGGACACAGGAGGAGAGGAGAGACATTTTGTTGCAAGAAAAAACCCACTGCTACTGTGAAAAATCTGGCAGTTCATACATTTCCGCGTGTTTCTGTTGTGCTTGTGTGTTTTTGGACCACGATTTCAAATACAATATTGCATTCGCCGTCGCCGCCCCATTTTCGATCCCCCGCCCGCACCGCATGGCATGGTGACGAGGCGACTCGAGTCCGGCTGCCCAGGACGGGGGGAGGCGGGACCCCCCCTCCAGACCAGAAACCCCCCCTCCGGTAGGTGCCCTAGTGAGTGCCCTTAGTCAAACAGGCATTTTCCGCCTGCTTTTTGGCCCGGGAATGGGTGGGGGGAAAGTTTAAAAGTTTTTTCCTGCGCCGTCCGTGCCGCTTGCGTTTGCGGCGGCCGTCGGCATCTCGGCGAGAGTGGGCTTTTTGCGAGCCTGCGGCGAGTCCCACCAGACCAGAGCAGCCGGGGGAGACCCGGGGGAGAGTTTAAAAAAGTTTTTTCCTGTGCCGCCCGTGCCGCTTGCTTGCGCTTTGGCGGCCGGCGGCGAGACTGGGCTTTTTGCGGCGGGCGAGTCCCACCACCACACCAGAGCATCCCAGGACGGAGGAGGGGGGGAGGCCGGGCGGGGACCTCCAGAAACCACCCCTCTGGTAGGTGCCCTGAGGCACGGCAGGCATATTTCCGCCTGCTTTTTGGCCGGGAACCGGGCTTTTTAACTTTTTAAAACTTTTTTTCTGTGCCGCTTGGCATCGCGCGCGATCGCGCGATGCAAGTAACGAGCACGACAAATCAGACCAAATTGTTCGTTCGTCGGTTCGAGCTCGAAGTCTGGCGGAGTAATTCCCGTTTCCGTTTCCGTAGAGTAACGGAAACGAGTAACGGAAACGGAAACGGAAATACCGCTAAGTCGTGCCCATCTCTAATAATAACATTAGCATCATCCTGGAAGGAAAAGAGATGCATCTTGGACCAAAAGGACCTGGCCTAAAATATATCAATCAGGTTCTCAGCTGAACCCACTTTGCTGCTACTCAATAATGCTACAACTGGTGAGGTAAGAAGATATTCTCTTTTCCCAAGATTTTTTTTAACTGTCCATTTCACCGTATCAAAATTGTGGGAATAAGCACTTTTATAAGAATTGTTTATATTTCTCACTGAAGAGTGTGTCAAACAACATACCGTAGTACAGTATCATAAACTTCAGCAGTTATCTAAACCCCAAAGACTTTACCTTCCTGCATGGGTGTTTCTTTAGTGCCAACATCTTATTGATGAAGTTCGTGATTTTTGGTGGTACATTGCAGAAGAAAAAGGCAGAGAAAATTAGTGATTTTTGAAGGAGAAAAGAATCGGGGGGGGGGGAATGAGATTATTTTTTCTAGTTATCACCCATGCAAAACTCTTTCAAATGTTCAGAAACCAAGACTGGTTTAAAATAGGTGTTATAGTTAGTGTGCACTCAGGAGAGGTTTCCTTAAGTGGCAAAAGGCATTGTGTGCAGTTTTGTTTCTTTTGCATTCTGCCATGCCATGATTGAATACTGACACATACAGTGGACCCTTGTTATAACAAATGGTTTGTTTAACAGAAAATCTGCTTAAAGGAAAAAAATTCCAGAGATAGGAGAAAATTGCTTAACAGAACTACCTATGGGGCGAATTCGTACAACAGAAAAATGGTTGCAATTAGGGATTAATCCATTTTCAGTGCATTCCTATGAGGAAAATTGCTTAACAGATTCATTTGGAACAAATTAATTTCTTTATACAATGTACCACTGTAGGTTTCAGAAGTTCATTTTGTGAGATGAAAAACTAGTTGTTTAGAGGGAATGTACTTTCCTCATGATATCTTGTTTAACTCTAAGAAAAGGTTGCAAGAAAAACATAATCACTTTAATGAAATTCCTAGTCCCTCCCCCAAAGCACAGTAGTTGCAGAAACCTGGAAAAATGTGATTTATGACTAAAAGTTAGACTTGCCAGTCATTCATCCCCACCCTTTGCACCTTGTCTCTATATGTGGATATCCAGAAAAATGAAATATTAATTATGCTTTCCTCCCACCTCAAACCCTCTTTCAGACTGCCTATCTTTCTGAAGTTTCCATGAAGTGTTATCCTGGGAACAACTTCACTTTTGCTAGCTTAGGTAGGAATTTTGCTTTGCCTCAGGAAGTACCAAAGCTAGGTATGCTTCAGTTTGAGATATGGTTCCTTCTGACTCTAACACATATCCCTAACTGCCCTAGGGCTCTTCCTTGTCCAGTTATATGAGTCGAGGCTTCCATGCTATTCAGAAATACAATGGTACCTTGTATAAAGGAATTAATTCCTTCCAAATGAAATTATGTTAAGCAAATTTTCCTTTATACAAATTTCCCATAGAAATGCATTGAAAACAGAGTAATCCCTAATCACGACCATTTTTATGTTGTACGGATTTACCCCATAGACAATTCTGTTAAGCATATATCCCTTATCTCTGGAATTTTTTATGTTGTACAGATTTTATGCTATACAAACTGTTTGTTATACGAGGGTCTACTATATGAAGGTTCAGGTCATGAAGGAAATGCTATATCAAGAACTACAGATGGGAACCACCTAAATCAGTGGTTCCCAATCTTCCTAATGCTGCAACCTTTTAATACAGTTCCTCATGTTGTGGTGACCCCTTGCCCTGCTTGGAAGAGGTCACAAGCCCCCTTTGGCAGGCCACTGCCACAGGTGCCATATAACTTCCTTCTACAGGCACCCTCAACCAATCATAGCCTCCGGTGCCATTGACGGAAATCCTCTCCAACTTATCAAGCTGTTACTCACTATTCCCCCCCCCTTCCTTCCCCTCCTCTTGCAGACCCAAGCCATTTCTGGCTTTTCCCTCACTGGGTCATGGCGACCCCTGTGAAATTGTCATTCAACACCCAAATGAGTCCCAACCCCCAGGTTGGGAACCACTGACCTAAATGGTGGTTCATCATAGTTCATGGTTCATGAAGGTTGACAAACCACGAATCACAAATCCCTCACCCATCAGTTTATTAGTTTAATAATAAACTGATGGCTGTCTAAAAAGATGAACAAAACCAAAAACAGTCACAGGATGTCTGGTGATTACACCAAGCAGTAGTCTAGCAGAGTAATAGCATCAGATCCAGCACATTATGGAGCCCGCCTGCATCTTGATGCTTCCACATTCCTCACAATCCAATAGGAATGTCCACTTTTGGCAGTTTTGCAGGACTCACTGGGGTGCAGACCCCATCAGTAGTCCCTGCCAAAATCTGTGAAGGGCTTTGGTTGTCTGCTACAGATGCAGCCCATGGCCCCTCTCCTCTGACTTTTCTTCATCAGCTGGTATCCAGTCCATGAAGTTTCTCGCCTGCTACGCTCTCTGCTTGACTCCATCCCAATGTAAACCGCCAGCTATTCCTAAAGTTGTGACATGAAATAGCAGAACAATCCACACACAAGTAAACTCTGAAGCTACAAATCACCATGAAGTAAAGATTGGGTGGGATGGGATCACTCAGACTTCTAACTTGCAAAGTTATCCTTTTAAAAGGGGGTCAGCCCTGCCCCCCATGATCATGCAAGCACTCCCACTTTACCCTGATTGACATGTGTCACGTGGGCTCCAACTGGCCTCACCATAGGCCGGGCCCTTGCACATGAAGCAGTCGTTGGGATCTGCTCCACACAACTATCACCATTTTGGTTGTTCTCTGTGCTTATGCCACTCTAGCAATAATGCTGCGGATGTGATAAGTCAGGTCCACTTCCTTTTTCCTTGCAGGATTTAGTTGCACTGTTTTACATGGGGAGCTCTGGCTCTTTACCTGGCTGTCCTGATGGATTGAGATATTTATTAATTCATTTATTTCATATACCATCCATCTAGCCCAGGGCCACTCTGAGTGGTGATAGCTTGTATTGATCACAACAAAGGGGCTTTTCACATAATTTCTTCCTAGTCATTCACCACATTCTATGTTATTTTATTTAATAACTTTCTATACTGACTGGAGGGGGCTGAAATAGTGTTCATAACTCTCCCAGCCCAGCCCACATACATTTAGACTAAGCTTGTGGAAGGAAGAGGAAAGAGAGAAGTATAAAGCCACCGGAATCATACCAATCTAAGTTCCTCATTAGAAATATGAAAAGTAGATCAGAAAGAGAAAACTTTGTCACCTTGAATGAGTCTGCAAAAGAGAATGGAACTCTTTGCAGATGGTGTCCTGTCTTTATTACATGCAACCCACTCTCTTCCTTTAAACACCCCCCCCCAAATAAAAGGGGGAAAGAAAAGAAAGAAAAACCTCAGTGGTGTTTCTACCTTCTCTGCTGTGTTTCTCAGGAGACACTACTCTGTGGGCTTTGATCCTTCCACATCTTAAGAAAAAAGGGAAACTACATGAAAATAACCCCTGGAGAACAGAAAATTAACAATGGTTGAAACATATATTTTCATGTCACTTTTTTGGTCCTCTGAGAAGGAGGTGTGTGTGTGAGAGAGAGAGTGGGGGGATTGGAAACTTTCAGTAGACTTTTCTCCTCGTTAGAGAAATATTTTTTTCAGGGCTGGCAACATACAACTCAGTAGCAACACCAGCTTCTCTATAAATTACCTCTTCAGAGGTAGATTAGACCTATTGCCTTGCATGTTGAGCAGGAGTAGGATGGAACTCAAAAATTGGTGCTAACCTAGCTCCTGAGATCTGACTGGCTCTTTCTTTGGACTCCTTTAAAAGGCCATTAAAAATATGGCTTTTTCGACAAGAATTTCCCTAACTAAGATAATAATGGCCTGTTCAGCCAAGCCACATTTATTTGCCATCTTAACTGTTAAACTGTGATGTTGTGTTTGTATTATTATTATCATTTCCCCCTTTTGTTCTCTTAATATTACATAATTTCTTTTTTATTAATTATGGTTTTATATTATTTGTTGTTATTGTTTTGAATGTCGTAAGCTGTCCATAGTGACATTTTAGGCCAGATGGGCAGAAAATAAATAAATAAATAAATAAATAAATAAATAAATAAATAAATAAATAAAAGTTTGCCTCAAGACAAGCACAAGGAACTAAAGCATCCCAGAGTATGATTTAGCATGATCAGAGACACATGCTCCTGTGTTTGCAATAGTTCCAAATCAGCACAGGACTTCCTTGTAGACATGGACATGACTCGGCGAAATCCTCGTTTCCATTCTCGTTCTTCGTTCTCGTTACGGAACGAGGAACGAGAACGACAATTACTCCGCTCCAGCTCGAACCTGACCCAATAAAGATAAATTGAGTCTGATTTGTCGTTGTCATGCATGGCATCGCGGCTCCGGCGATCACGCGATGCCAAGCGGCGCAGCACAGAAAAAAAGTTTTAAAAATAAAAAACCCCCGATTCCCGGGCATAAAAGCAGGCGAAAATAGGCCTGCCTCAGTGAGGGCACCTACCAGAGAGGGGTGGTTTCTGGGGGGGGGGTCCCCGGCCTTCCCCCCTCTCCTGTCCTGGGCTGGTACCAGGCTGGGGGGGCATCCTCGCCTTCTCTCTCCATTTGCCATGCGGTGGGGGGGG
>JAHTLZ010003096.1:26201-45366 GCA_023846285.1 Phrynocephalus versicolor | reverse complement strand
CTCTCTCTCTCTCTCTCTCTCTCTCTCTGTGTGTGTGTGTGTGTGTGTGTGTGTGTGTGAGAGAGAGAGAGAGAGAGAGAGAGAGAGAGAGAGAGACTACCATACAAATAAAGGAAGCCTCTTGCTGTGTAGCTCTATTTCTTCTGCCTTGTGTTTATTTACTCTTGAGGGTGTTACATTCTTTCTTCCTGGTTGTGTTATGACTTGTGTTTTGATATGCTGCAGCTTCACAGACCTCAAAATGGTACCATAAACTCATTCATCCTTCCTTTCACCGTCCATCTTGGGGGGGCAGTCAGACATGGATAGAGCTTGCTGTTGAGTTCACAAGTAATGTTGTTTGGTTCACCCTATTTTCTGGCAACCCCTCTGTGTTTTAGAGTAGTCCGCCTTGCCTCATTTGTGAGCTGTTTTGCTCTTTTCTGGCACAGCACAGGGGTTGCTGTTTATTTGGCGTGATTGGGACTGCTCCTGATTATCCCATTCTAAACCCATTGTGGCTGCTGAATTCACTCTCCAGAACAGCTGCAGGTGGGGTTCTTGTCGGTGTCAACATGGTGTTACATGTGGCGACATAGCACTGGTTTAGATAAGAACATAAGAAGAGCCATGCTGGATCAGGCCAAAGGCCCATCTAGTCCAGCTTCCTGTATGTCACAGTGGCCCCACCAAATGCCTCTGGGAGTGCACGAGACTCAATATCTGTCTCCTGATACCACTCCCCTGCATCTGTCCCTTAAAGTACCCCGGTTTTAAGACTGGAGATTATACATCTCCATCATGGTTTGTAACCTGTGATGGACTTTTCCTCCAGGAATCTATCTAATCCCCTTTTAAGGCATCCGGGCCATATGCCATCACCACATCCTGTGGCAGGGAGTTCCACACAGACTAACAACACACTGGGTAAAAACATATTTTCTTTTGTCTGTTTTCACTCTTCCAGCCTTCAATTTGAGTGGATGACCCCTAGTTCTGGTATTTTGTGAGAGGGAGAAGAGTGTCCCTCTGTCCACTTTACTCATGCCTTGCATTATTTTGTATGTCTCAATCTTATCCCCCCCTCCCCTCAGGCGCCTTTGTAAGGGAGCATCCATGCTAGGTTGGTGTACTGCTGTAGCACTAAATTTAACATCAAAAAGAGGAAGTTGCCTCAACCTTCCGGAGTGATACCCATAACAAAAGGCAAGGAAAGGGCCAGAAGAGGTTTCAGAAATAGATCATACCTAACAAAAGATTTTGTAAATGTAATCCATATCACTCCATATTCTCCCATACAGTCACATTTCTTATCCAAAATCCTGTATGTTGTCTTTTTAGGCATTCATTCCAAAATGAAGTTTCCAGGTCTACATGTATTTTTTGCCTTTGTTGTTTAGATATTAGAAGAGGATGGCGGTTTGGAATCCTATTCTAAGCTTGCCTCAATCTAGGCCTTATTAAACTCAGATTCACTTCAGAGAAAATCTGCCTTGAATTGGACTGCACCCATGTCTGTGAAGCACATATCTATTTAAAGTTATTTTGCATTTGATAATAAAAACAGGGTACAGCGGAAAGCCCGTTTTTAATATTTTCAAAACTTTCAGGAAGGAATGCAAGTTCATCCATGACATTCATTCATCCCATAACTCTTCCATCCTAAAAGAGTATGAGCTGGAAAATTTAAGCAGTGATGAGCTATTTCAGCTTCTGCTTCAGAATGATCCTTCACTTTTGCCCGAGGTGAGGACTGTCGCTCTTGACTGGTTTTTCTGTGTAAATGAATCTGTTGTAAATGGTATATATTTACAAAACTTCTTGATGTATACTGTATGTTCCTTCATTCATTCATTTATTGAGTTTATACCTTGCCTTTCTCCCAGTAACCTCCCCAAAGGTATTATAAATATGATTGATTACAACAGTAAAAACCAAGTAAACATCTTGAAACTGTCGAATAAAAGCATTTTAAAAGGTACAAAGCATATAAAAATGAAATTCATAATATTTTCTTTCCCTTTTACTACTTACAAAAGCTGAAGAGGAAGTTTTTGGTGTTGGAAGAATAGCAGGGAGGGATCTAGCCAGGATTCTTGTGAAAGGGAGTTTCTCAGTGTGGGAGCGGCCACTGAGACCCTCTCTCAAGACTCCACCAGCCATTCATGTGGGGGGCGGGGTCATGGATCAGAAGGAAGGACTCCTATGAAGATATTAAAACCCAGGGATGCTTATGTGCGATTGGGAATGTGGTCCATCAGATAGCCTGGACCCAAGACTTTTAGGACTTTATAGATGAAACCCTTCGTGTGTGACACACAGTGGTTCTCAACCTGTGGGTCCCTAGATGTTCATGGACCGCAACTCCCAGAAATCCTGGCCAATTCAGCTAGTGATGAAGACTTCTGGGAGTTGCAGTCCAGGGACATCTAGGAACCATAGTGAGAACCACTGGTTTAGTATAACCAAAGATTGTGGCTGGCCTTGTGATAATTCTAGTGCATACTTCTGTTTATGTTTTAAGCTAAAATGCTATCATATGAAGAAGCTGCCTTATACTGACTCATCTGCCAGTGTTGTCAACTTTGGGCCATTCATATTGGTGGCAGATTCCCAGAGTTTCTGCCAGAGTCCTTTCCTACTCCTATTTCAGGATCCCTTGTGGTCTTCTGTTCAATAACTAATTGCTAATAACTTTGCTTAGCTTCCAAAAACAGAAGAGATCATTTATGTTGAAGGCGGTATAATCCTCATGCATACTGTATATCATGCTATGTTACTGTTTGAGGACGAGATAAGAGCATGGAATTGGAACCAACCAAGCTCCAATAGACCCATTGAAAGCATGGCCCACTGCTCATTTAGTCATCACTTTCTGGTACAACTCCCAAAACCTCTCAGGGGCTGTTGTGAAAAAGAGTAATCAGGAGTTGCAGACTTATAATAATGGACTTGAAGCAATGGGATTAATGGCTGCAAGATGCAGAGATGAATTGCAAGACCTAGCATACACATACAGAGGAAAGGGACTGCGATCACTGGGGATGATTAGAAGCAGAATGTCTTGGTTGCCCCATTGATGGCTGTGGTTGTAATCCTATCTTGGTAGTAGAGATCTTATGCCTGCTTGCTGAGATAGAAGATAGAACACCAAATGAGATTTGTGGCCAGATGAGCCTGCAGAACTGTAATAATGTCAACATGGGGGAGGATAGTATGGACCAAGGTGGGAGGCTGTATCCCTCCAGATGTATTTGGCCATCAACTCCCATCAGCCCTGCCAGCACAGACTAGGACTATGGTAAATTGCAGTTTCTGTACATTAGGAGAGCTATCATTGCCCCCCTCTGATCTAGAAGTTTTTAAACCAATTGAAGTGCGCATTCGGTGTGTGTTCTGTCTTGCAGAAATGAATAGGAATAGTGGATTCGAAGGCAAAAGATTAACAGAGCTGTGAGATAAGGACCATGGCATAATATTTCTGAAAAGTGGAAGGGAAAACTTTTGGAGGGCAGGCATAAGGTTCTTCCTACACCTTTTGACACATTGGTTTGGCAGTGGCCTTGCCTTTCTAGTCCAGTGACTGTGTGTAGGTTTATTTCTATACACCTTTCTTTTAGTAGCTAGCCTTCTCTAACGAAACATCTGCATTCAGATTTGCCTGTTCAGCCAGATGGATGAGAAATGAAAATAATTTTTTTAAATGAGCATGGCAACGAGGAAATGAAACTCAGAAGCATCTTATGCATGACTCAATGACCCTTCTACCACTGAACACCACTGCTGAATTTTTCCTGCCTGAGGTATTTTAGGAATGCAAAACTGCAGATAGTGATGCCTTGTGAGATGAATTTAATTCGTTCTACAGGTCAATTCGTCTTACAAAAAAATCAATTTAACAAATGCGGCTTTCCATGGGAATGAATGGGAAATTGATTAATTCATTCCAAACCATAGAAAAGACAGAAGCACCATTTTTTTTAAAAAAAAAACACCTCTTTATAAAGTGCACTTTAAAGACATAAACACTGTGCACAGCTTTGCACTCGAAGCCTTGTGTTTATATCATTTTCGCGACAAAGAGGAACAATAGTAACAATTATTTTCTTCAACGGTGTTCATGCGGCTGTCTTTCCTCCCGCTTTCTACTTCCAGATATGTCCATACTATAATAAAGGGGATGGACCCTACGGGTCTTGTAATTTTAAGAAGATCTGTGTCAAACTTCACATATGCCAATACTACCTTCAGGGAGAATGCAGATTTGGAAGCAACTGCAAGCGTTCACATGACATTTTTAATCCAGATTGTTACGAGAAGCTGGAGAAGTGGGGAATGAGTCGGGCTCTGATTAGTAAGATTCCCTCAGTGTACAGGAATGTCTATGACATCAAGAACAATGCAGCAGCACATTCAGGTATATATTCTCTCATGTTGCACCATCTTCATGAAAACTTGGGGTATAATTTGTGTGTTTGGTGTTAGAGTAACCCTCATCTATCGCGGAGGTTAGGGACCCGACCCAACTCACGATCAATGAAAATCCGCAAAATACGGATGCAGGTCGGGTCAGGCCTGGGGGGGGGCACGCAGTGTTTAAAATGACTTTACGCAATGGAGCCAAGCGCTTGGCTCCGTTGCTTACAGACATTTTAAACATTGTACGCCACTTGTCCCCACCACCTCAGTGGCACAGGGAGCGGCACGCAATGGAGTGGTTCAAGTGCTTGGCTCCATTGCTTAAAGACAATTTAAACATTGCACACCGCTTCTCCCGCCCCCAGGGAGCATCCGCAGTGCCTCCATGGAGGCAAGCCCCGGGCTCCAGCTGATTGGTGCTGGGTGGGAGAGAAAGGCCTTTATTTCCCCACCTCAGCGCCACTTTTAAAACCTTTTTTCCCCTCTCTCAAGCCCTTTCGGGGTACCACTGTACTGCAGTCCCGCAGGATAACACGACTGATGAAAACAGATATAAATGTATGCCTATCATATATTGAGCTAGACAAATAGACTTTAAAGTGCTTAGTAAAATGAAGAATTAAGCTTAAATAGGCTAGTTTAATACTGTACTTTGTTATTTCCACTTTTTCTACTAGATGAAGATGGAGATAAGCAACGATAAATACAATTATAAGTATGTAAATGTGGAATATTCCAAACACTTGGGCTGAAATATTGGGAAAATACTTGTATTTGAACTATGTAACACGGCAACACACAAGCAACTTATTTCTTTTAACTTGCTATGTTTAGAAAATTCAATAAAATAAGAAAAAAAGATAACACGACCGCAGTATATGAACCACAAAAGGGCGGGGGATCACTGTAATTTTGATTTAATTTTTTTGGTACTTTGTCACTGTTTTTGTTTGTTTCTTTGTTTAGATGATTACTTATTATATATGCTGTGATCCACCTAGAGTAGCCTTGGTAGCCAGATGCGCAGTATAAACATCAAGTGATTTGTTTGGAGTGGTTCAAGGAGAAAACAGATACTAGACAAGGGATGCTCTTCCTTCCTTACTTGGTTGCTGTCGCATCTTCTGAAAACACTGTTTGGAACCTGGTTCATACCTCATATCAGGGATGGGCTGTCTCCTGTCATTTGTGGGGGCTGCATTCTTAATGTCCCCCAACTGTTTAATAAAAAGGATAATTTTTTTGGGGGGTGAGTTAACACTGAGGAGCCTTGGGCTGCCTACTGGCTAATACCATCTTATTCTTTAATAAGGTATCAGGGTCCTGAGGATACTGGGCAGCGCTCAGAACATGCTAAAATTGGCAATTTTGTGCCCCCTGATTCATACGATCCACTGTACTAAAAAGCTAGCAGGGTAAGGAAACATCTCAGTGGTGGTGAACCTTCGGCACTCCAGATGTTTTGGACCACAACTCCCATAGTCCTTTGTCCTTGGCAATACAGGCTCGGAACTCTGGGAGTTGTGGTCCAAAACATCTGGAGGGCCAAAGGTTTCCCACCAGGGGTTTACGCTATGACTGCTAAGGAATAACCTTTTTTTTTTGGCTAAGAAAGGACTGCAGTGGCCAAGGACCAGGTTCACAGGACGTAAGAGCATCCAAACAGCTGCTCTTCTCTCCTGCATTGCAGATCAGTGTTGTTGTCTCCTCCCTCTTATTTCCTTCCTTAGAAAGAAGAGAAAACAGTGGCCAAGTAGCATCATCCACAAATAGCGTTGAGGAGTCGGATATGATTTGCTTGTACCACATTAGGAAGAGCTGTAGCTTTCAAGGTAAGCAGGGATGGGTGCAACTATATTAGGCATTATTTACCAGGGTGGATTTCATAGAATCATAGAGTTGGAAGAGACCTCAAGGGCCATCCAGTCCAACCCCCTGCCATGCAGGAACCCCCATCACAGTATTTCCGACAGATGGCCATCCAGCCTCTGCTTAAAAACCTCCCAAGAAGGAGACTCCACCACCATTTGTGGCAGCATATTCCACTGCCGAACAGGTCTAAGCATCATGAAGTTCTTCCTAATGTTCAAATGGAATTTCTTTTCTTGTAGTTTGAAAGCATTTGATTTAATTTTTTTTAAATAGAATTTTAAAAATGATTTTTTTAAGAAAAGGATTTTTAAAAATTAGCTATTATTTAAATTGATTCTTTAAAAGTCATTGCTTTTTATCCAAACAGTTATTTAACCTTCATTAAGTGGACAAATTTTCTCTCTTGTGCTGCTTGCTGTTGCTCTTTCAGTGTACTTTCAGAAATGACCCTGTAAGGTTTATCTACCATAGACACATTTTGTTGATATGAAAAAAAAAACTCTCCTTTTTTAAAAAGGAGGATGCTGAGTGGCAGTACTGACTGGCCTCACACCCAGTGGCTACATAAAAACCTCATGAAATTGCCTGTGAGGAAGTGGGACCCTCAACAGGAAAAAGGAAACGGTCCAGTCCTGCTTGGGTTAAAAAAATAGTTTCCCTTCACAAGCTTTCCTTCAAGTGATAACTTTGTATTGAAGAATGGAGTTAGGCAGATGGATTACTCTGACTATTAATTTTCATATAGTTCCACATCGATAAGTGGCCTTTATTCATATGTACGTCTGTGTCATCGAGGGTAGAACCAAGCAGCCAAGCGATGAAATGTTGAATGGTCTGCAAGCACTTGTGGGCTTGGAGATGCAACAGCCCATGGAAATTAACAGGCCTACAAAATTCACGTCTCCCTGTCCATATTTCTCTTTGGCTGTACACTCGCTAATATGTATCGTATTTTTTGCCCTATAAGACGCACTGGGCCATAGGATGCACCTAGTTTTTAGAGGAGAAAAACAAGAAAAATGTTTAGCCTAAGGTTTTATGGTGGGGGGAAGGGGAGGCTTGCAAATGGGGTAATTAGAGTTATGGGATTCAAGCTGCAAAAGGGGAGGCTTGCGAACGAGGTAATTGGAGCTGTGGGATCTAGGCTGCAAAAGGGGAGACTTGCAAATGAGGTAATTGGTGCTGTTGGGTCCAGGCTTCAGAAGGGGAGGGCAGAGGCTCCATGGAGACCTCTTTGCAAACAAGGTGATTTTTGACTGGGGAACCTTGACTGCGGAAGGGGAGGGGTGGGGAGAGGCTCCCCGAAGGAAGCCTCTTTGCAAACTGGGTGATTGGAATTGTGGAATCCCAGCTGCAGCACGAGATTGGAGGGGCACCATGCAGGTATCTTATCTCTAAATGAAAATCTGTTATATATATGTAGCAGGGGCTGCTGTATTCGCTCTATAAGACAGACATTTCCTCTTACTTTTGAGGGTGGGAAAAGTGCGTCTTATAGGGCAAAAAAAGATATGGTAGTTATTTCTTTAGCATTTCTATTTCAAATCCATTTTAATAACTCAAGGCCCTAACACAGTGTGATATTTTTTATCTAGATAAATGTATCCGAATACATTTCCACTTGCCATATAGGTGGCAAGTTTTTGATGGAACCCAGTGGAAAGATCTGATCGATATGGAGAAAATTGAGCAAGCCTACTGTGATCCATTTAATGAGAGGTATAAATGTATTAATAAATATCCATTTGTGCTACAGATTCTCCTCTGGCATCTGCTGCTTTAATTTTTTTTGGCAGAAATTTAACTACTGAAGTAAGGGAGCTTTCAGATGAGTATATAGCTCCCTATTTGGTTCACTTTTCAAACAGTATGTTTCGCCCTATGTGCCAGCCACTTGATCCTTTATTTCATAGAATCATTGAATCATAAGAGTTGGAAGAGACCTCAAGGGACATCCAGTCCAACCCCCTGCCATGCAGGAACTCCCATCACAGTATTTCCGACAGATGGTCATCCAGCATCTGCTTAAAAACCTCCAAAGAAAGAGACTCGACCACACTTCATAGCAGCATATTCCACTGCTGAACAGCTCTAACCATCACGAAGTTCTTCCTGATGTTCAAATGGAATCTCTTTTGAAACCATTGCCCTGAGTCCTGGTCGCTGAAGCCATGGAAAACAAACCTGTTCTCTCTTCAATATGAGTGATCCATCCTGCCCTTTTGTGAGCTGTTACGCTCTTTTCTGTTACAGCACTAGTGCTGCAATTTATTTGCGATGATTGGGAGCATTCTTGATCGTCCCATTTTGTAGTCTGTGTGGTTGCGTAATTTACTCCCCAATAGAGCTGTAGGCAGTGTTCTCTTAAATAGCAACCTAAGGACAGCTGCAGTGGGTTGTTACAGTAGGAAGAATGGCAGAGAAACCTTCCCTTTTATTTTCATCGTCTCATTTTTAAAACAAATGTTTTCCGATGTACCACAGCATTTCAGATATAAAAGATTATCTCTGCTACACTGATGTACTACTGTAGCGCTATGCCACTTACTGAATTAAACAAACAAAAATGTTGCTGCACCCCATGAAATGATAGCCACTTGGAAAGGGGGGAGCATCACTGATCAAAAAGGAGAGAAATTGGAGCACTCTGAAGTTCCATCTGGATCCTTCTCATGGGAGAAGAAACATATCTTGTGTGAATGGAAAGATTGCAGAGGTGTGAGATAAAAACAAATTGCACCAAGGATAAGAGGCTTTTAAACATGGCCAGTATTGCTCCCCTGTCTAGTAGTGCTATATGCTTTTTGCATTTTAGGTTTCTTTATAATGATTTAATTACTGCTACTGTACACAGCCTTGATTCAAGGCAAAACAGAAACATTTTAAATGGGGTTGTGCTTCATCAAGTAGAAGATGGAGGATCAAGGGATGGATAAGCATTCGCCAAGTTGAGACCGTGGACCTGCACAAAAAAACCCCACCTTTTTGTGGACTCTTGCAAATAATATGTTGCTTTCCTGAAAGCTTTGTTCTCATACAGAAAACATTAATTACTCATGTCTTGGCACAGAACGGCTCCAAAATATATGCTACTGCTCTTAAAAAAAAACACACATCTTGGCTAATCTCTATGTGTGTACAGTGTTACAAGTTTTAGCAGTATTAGTGTCAAATCATACTTCTAGATCTCCGGAACATCTTCAAGTAAGTTTTAACTCCATTTTAAAACCCCAATTGTTCACAGATTTGTTGGTAATTCTGCTGGGAAAGGCTCCAACTCTCTAACCATTGATTTCTCTAAAATGACTTACGGCCCTGCAAAACTTAGACGGCTGTCCACGGCATCGTCTGTGACAAAAGCCCCGCACTATATTTTGACAACTGACTGGATCTGGTATTGGAAAGATGAATATGATGTGTGGAATGAATATGGAGTACAAGTAAGTAATTCCAGATTAGGTAAGTGATATATTTAAGGAGTGGTTTCATGGCCAACTGAGGATTCAGACCCTATTCCATCAACTCTGTCCAGTATACCACCCTGCAAATCCTAGGACAGGAGATGGGTTTATACTCAAAGTTAAAAATCCATTTGGCTTTCATGTCAGATTTTCTTGGGGTGAGAGAGTTTCACTTCAGCAAAGCTATATAGAAGCCCAGGTGTGGACCAGGTTTAATTTGTTTGTTTGTTCATTCAGGGACAACTGTCTCCCTTTCAGTACTATTGTTTACCACAAGTTAAACAATGAAATAGCAGCAAATAAGATCAGATTCAGCCAAAGTTATTAAAGACTTAAATTAATGTATTGGCCTCAAAAAAAAAAAGCTACCTTGAAGTTCTTTCAGTTATAGACTGCTGATGTTTAAATGCCCATTAAAATATAGATGGACTACAAGCCATTCATTGTATCGATGGAGGGCTGGCTAGAAATGTTTAAATATACTCCCCACTAACTCTCACTTTTATCTAGTCAACAATGGGTAGGTCAGGTTGATTGGGGGTGACTGGCTGGTTTGATGGCTTGGTGGAGATTTGAGGCTTACATCCAGTTTGTTAATCATCATAGCACATGACCTTGTCATCCTTTTAAATATTAATATAATAACATAAAAGAATAACTTTGGGAAAATCAACTATTGTTAAACCCCCCTTTAAAGGCTTTGATTCAGAGGAAAACCTACAGTATTTTTAGTAAAAATATGTTCAAGGATATCCTTAATATATTTTGTATCTGAATCCATAGCTGAATTAAAGAATGAGTTTAAAAACAACAGGGGGGGGGGAACCCGTGTACTTGGAGGATATGCAAAGTAAGTTGTTCCATGTATTTATTATTCTGAGATTTCTGCTAGATATGAAGGAATGAGAATCCTGAGAAAATGGTCTGTATGTCACTAGGATCAAACATGGATCCTTAATAGATTTTCTTGTAGCCCTTTTAATGTGGCTTAATTATCTCCGATAATGTTTTCACTTTGGAAATTATAAAGATTCTTGGGTTTATTCCTTTCCAGTTAATGAAGAAATGATCAACTCTCAGTTCTGGACAATTCCTTTGGCACTGTCCTGTGTAACCTTTTCTTCCTGGAGTCTTAAGCTACAGTTCTTATTCAGATCTGTGAAGTTGTAAGGATTTCAAAGCCTAAAGCTTTAATCCAGGTTATAGTCCCAATTTGAATAAGTGGAATTGACATGTATTGGTTCTTTATTGAGAGCTGATTTAGTAGGTCTTCTCTAGATGCCGTTATGAGTTAGATTTAGGCATATGGTTTAAATAAGAGATGAGGAAGTCCTTGTTTGATTCTGTATTGGCAGGATACGGATCATGTTGCAGCTACCTTGTCCAGCTATGACTTGGAGAAAGCCTATCAGTACGATGCATCTCAAATACTCAAGTTCTCAGCTGGGAGACATGATTATGAGATTGACTTTAAAGGTACATTCCTGAATTTGAATCAAATGAGTATACATGCGTGCATACGTATATACATCCATCCACATATGCAGTAGGTCCCCTGTACCCACAGGGGATTGGTTCTTGGCCACCCTGCAGATACTGAAATCTGTGGATAAGAGCAAAAACTCTTATTCAAGGGTGACAGTGGCGACAGCGGTGGTTGGGTGCCTGGGGTAAGCTTTCATCCCGGACACACATACCCCGCTGGGCAGCATGGTGGACCACACACAGCTGTACCACCCAGTAAGCTTGAATGGCCAGGGTATCCCCAGCCATTTGAGCTTCCCGGGCGGTATACCAGGTGATGCAGTAGTGTACCTTGGCAGAGAGGTTTGGAGATCTCTCTTGGCAGCGGCAGCAGCAGCAGAAACAGCAGCCGCGGTGGTGGGTGGCCAAACTCACCTGCTCCGCCTCGATCCCCCTGCCTTCTTGCCTGCTTGCCCGCCTGCTTGCCTTTTCAGCTAGCAGCCCTATCTCTTTCCTGTCCCTTCCTCTGCCAGTGGTGCCTCTCGTTATAACTGGGAGCCCCAGGGTCCTGCCTGTCTCAGGCTGCCGACTCTGCTTGGTCTTATTTATTTATTTAATATATTTATTTATTTTCACATTTATATACCGTGCCTATTTCCCCTCATAGGGGACTCAGGGTGGTTTACAACAAGAAGAGATAAAACAGCTAAAACAGCTAAAACATCAAGGATCCAAGACACGGGATGGCAAGGCGATCAAGCGGGCCAGGCCAAAAAAACCCAAAAAAACTGAATCCCTAATCAATGCCGAAGGCGTCCCGGAAAAGTAAGGTCTTTAGATTTTTCTTAAATGACGCCAGCGACGGAGCCTGCCGTAGCTCGCTCAGAAGCTTGTTTCAGAGTTGGCGCCGCCACTGAGAAGGCCCGTCCACGAGTACTCGTTTTGCGGGCCTCCCTCAGGGTGACAGTCCAGAGCGAGAGGGCCAAAGAGGATCGGGTGGGTTGGGCCGGATCTAGTTGTTGGGGGAGACGCTCTGCCAAATAAGCCCCTTCGGACTCCAGCGCCTGCCTTGCTCTCACTTGCTCTCTCCCAGCCACCTGCTCTCTCCTGCCTGCAGCAACCAAAACATGAGAACGTGGGTGGAATTTGTGCCCGGTTGGGAGAGAGCAGGTAGCCAAAAGTGAGTAAGAGCCAGACAGGTGGTGGCGGCTGAACGAGCAAGAACGAGTGGAGTCAGTGGCCTGAGACAGGCAGGGCACCAGGGCTCCCTGTTATCACAAGAGGCGTTGCATGGAGGGGAAAGAGAGGCAAGAGGTAGGTCTGGTAACTAGCAAGGCAAGCAGGCAAGGAAGAAGGTAGGGGGATCCTGGGAGAGTGGATAGGGTTTGCCACCCACTGCAGCAGCTGTTGTTTCTTCTGCTGCCTCCAAGGGAGATCTCCGTGCCTCTCCACCAAGGCGCACTACTGCATTGCCCGGTCTGCCGCCCAGGAAGCTCAGACGGCCAGGGATGCCCGGTGCAGCAGGTCTACCTGCTGGGAAGCTTGAATGGCTACCATCACCCCACTCCCACCCCGCTGATCACCCGCCACAGATAACTGAATCTGGGGGTGGTGAATCAGCAGATACAGGGTTGCTACTACACATAGGTACGTATGTACATTGTATCCCTACATTATACCCAGCCATATCATATGGTTCATCTGCCATAATGCTACAGCATGCTAACTGTGAAACGCTTTAAAACTAAATGATTAAAATAGATTCACTGTTACTTAAATGAGTAAAGACAATGAGACGGGTTCACTTTGCATTGCTTTTTTTGGAATCCTTACTTATCTTGTTTTCATGTGCTAGAATGATAAGCCACAAGGTGTTTTGTTTTTTTGCTTCACCTGCAAGGGAGTGAAATGGTTTTGGTTGGTCCCGATAAGAGCTTTTATATTTACAATAATTTATTTTATTTATTTATTCATTATTGCACATAAATTGCTCTGAACTACCTGCAGCTTTATTTTATGGACTTCTAGGTAGCAATGAAATTCGTTGATTGCATATTTTGGAGTATCACCCAGTTGTTCTGTGTTTGCTCTCCGTGTACTTGCTGCTCCAAGAGGAAGGATGCTCATTTTGCACAGGGAAATTTTATGGAAATAGCGAGGAACTTGTTGTATACAAAACGTAGCATCTTGCACATCCAAAGGTTCCTCTGCACAGTGCCTTGGTGTAGCAAAGTAGTCTGAAGGTAAAGAATGAGGAATTTAGCAAGTATTCTTCATATTCTAATTTGTCAGGTATTTGTGTGTGTTTTGCTTTTTTATGTTTAAGCTGTGAGGTTCAGCTCCTCCCTTATCTCATGCTAATGCACATCTTTAGCAGTTTACACAAGCCATAGCCAGAATTTCCTAGAGGACTGGTTGTGAAAGTATAACAGCAAAGAATTCACTAGACATTTAGCTTTGCTTCTCATCTTGCCTTCGAAGCATACATCAATTCATTGTTATTCAGGTGAAAGGAAAAAGTGACCTAGCATCTGTAATTCACTTAATTTAAGCAGCAGAGGTATATGAATGGGGGTGGGGTAGAGAGAAAAACACACCACTATTTTTTTTAAAATTACCACCATTCCTCTGGTTGTTATCCCAATGGCAGCCATGAAGCAAAAAAATTTGCGTTACAAGACGGAACGAAGTGTTCGTCGACGACCTAAATTTGTGTCTTTAAAAGAAGTAGAGAAGAAGAAAAACAGGTGGGTGATGGTTTGCAAATCTCTTAGAATCACTGATTTGTTCCCCTGTCAGAGAGGCACAGTGCAGGAATCAGACTTCCAACTTCTGGCTGCAGAGCCAGATGCCTAAACCACCCAGCTGTCCAGCATATGCTAGAAATGAGTTACTGGAGTCCTTGAAGCAGAACCCTCCTCTTCTTCCCCTTGGGATTCTCGAAGTAGACTAGAAGTAGAGGATTTATTATCTCAATTATTAGCTGGTTTTATGGTTAGAGATCAGGAGATTTGGCCGATTCACCCCCACATCAGGAGCCGTGCCAGGACATGCATCATCCCGCCTCCTTGTCTGATTGGCCAGCACCAGGGAGAGGGAAAGATGACACATCGGAGGCTGCTTCCTGGTTGCAATTTCGCCGAGTACTATAGCAAAGTAAGACATTGGTTGATTTTGTTCTGGAGGGTGGGACTGGGTTCCGAGTGTCATCTGTAGTGGCGTGTTTCATTTCCGAACCAGTCCCCTTTCGAAAAGAAACGCCCATCTCTAATTTATATAATTAGTCTGAACCCTCCTGGGATTTTTAGTGGTTGACATGTTCAGGGGAGAGTTGGGCCTTTATTGGATGTTCAGCAGCTGGTTCACTTTTTCCCTTGGTGCCAGAAGCTCTCTCTCTCTCTCTCTCTCTCTCTTTCATGTGTTCCTTTCAGTTTGCCCTTTTCTCCATTCAGTTCATTTACCACCTTTTTAAAACCTTAGAAATACCAAATGGAATACAAAGGAGCCATTGTGGTATTGCTTTCCACCAGGAAGAAGAGTGCTTTTTTGTTCCACAAATACCCCAATGCAGCCCATTGTTGCATTTTTGCCTTTAGTTAACACGCATGCCATATTTTCAATAATTGCCCTGAACATTTATTATTTTAAGCCGCTTATCAACAGCAGTGTTATCCTTGAGCAATGTTTCTTATGGTGTTTCATGCTTAACAATTTGGAAAGATTTTATTTAACAAATCAAATGCATTATGAAATGAACAATGTCATATAGCTCTAATAGTTTACGTATAAAGATTGTGAACAATTTTAATGTGTTAATACTGTATACTGTGGGGAACGCAGAGTAGTCATAAGAATACATGTGCATGCAAATGTCATTTTGCATATCAAGAGTCTTAAACCTCATTTGGCTTAACGTGGATGTTCAAAGTGTATTCATATGGCCTAACGATCTTTCAGGAAAGAGTAACTTTTTCTGAACACTGTCCTTAAGATTTACTTAGCTGCTCTCTGCTCTTTTCTACAAAGGGGAGCTGAACAGTCGAAAGGAAGCACTACACATATTCCACCTCATTGGGACCAATCCGCCTTGCCAGAACTTGGATACGCGGTAGGATACGATGGCATGCATATGTGCTCACATTCACTTTATATTATTCCCATATTACAGCTCTAGTCAGGCATTTAGTCCAGCGATTGTTTCAAAACCATGAGCAGAGGGTGCCGACTTGTCCTAGCCCCATCTGGTTCTCATATCATCTTCATCAACGTCATGTGCCATCAAGTCAGTTCCGACTAATGATGGTCCTTTTCAGGGTTTTCCAGGAAGAGAATACTCAGAAGAGGTTGACCATTCCCATCTTCTGGGATTGCCCTGGGGCTGTGCAGCTTTCCCTAGGCCACACAGGCTGGCTGTACTCACAGGAGGCACAGTGGGGAATTGAACTCCCAGCCTCTAGCTCCGCAGCCAGATACCTAAACCACTGGGCCATTCAGCCAGCTCACAGAGGGGAGAGCTGAAACTGAAGTGGAGAATAATCTCTCTGTAAGAACCGTCTCCATGAGACTGGGCATGCTGTTTATCAGGACTTCTGGTAGCCTGGAGCATTCTCTCAGGTAGAGACTCCTCTCTCTCTCTTTTTGGTCATTCTTTGAAGGCCAATTCAGTATCAGTTTAATCATTGATTAAAAATAGGTTGTTGATCTGTTGGGAGATGTTTCCAGAGGTTATAACTGTGACACAAGACACCATTTTTTTCCCCTTAACAGTATGGCCAAATTTCTTTTTTCGCTTTCTGTCACTGCCCACATCAGGTGTTTAAGGCAATCTTCTGGCTTCTTTCTAGTAAGTGTTCGTGATGAAAGAGAATACAGTGGTACCTCAATTTATGAAATTAATCTGTTCCGAATGCATCTTTGGAAGTCAAATTTTTTGTAAGTCTAACAGCAGTTTCCCATGGGAATGGCATTGAAAATCAATTAATCTGTTCCAGGGGTTGGAAAAAAGGCATAAAAGGGAACAGATTAATTGGTTTTCAGTGCATTCCCATGGGAAGGCTGTCCCAACTCCCCTCAATCAAGGGCAGCCAAGGGCTGCTCTCTCCAGCCCTCCCAGACAGCTGACTTTGACAGGTCAGACTTGTCAAAATCAGCTGTCTTGCAAAGAGCCTTTGTAAGTCGAAATTTTCCATTGTCGAAGCAATCGTAAGTCGAGGTGCCACTGTAGTTAAATAACCTTTTGTTGTACAGATAAATACTGCTGCCATCTCAGAGTTGCAGTGTGTGGTTTGTTTGTTTTCCTTTGTAGCTGATCACTGTTTCTCCATCTTCTAACGAGTATAAAAAGGTCCAGACTAACTTCCAGCGCACCTTGCCCAAAGCAACCATTGTGGTGGTCAAAAGAATCCAGAATGTGGCTCTCTGGGAGGTGTACCAATGGTATGTGCAATATTGTAGCACTACGTGTGCATGATTGGTTTCTCTGAAATGACTGCAGATTTCCTCCTGCCCAGTAAGAATTCTTTAGATTTCTAAAGACATGCCTGGGTGCTCGGTTAAACAAGTTTGAAATTTTTTATTCTTTGGTCTTATTTTACATTTTAGAAAATGTGGTGGCACAATGAGTTTACAAAGACAATGTGTTAGAAGAGCCATTTCTTGTGCCACTCTGGTCTAGTAATTTGAAAGTTAGACTCAGAAGACATGAGTTCTAATCCCAATTAAGGCATGAAGCTCACTAGATGACCTGGAACAGTAATATGATTACAGGGTTTTTAGGAAGATAACACTGGGGTGAGGACAGCCATGTATGCTTTCTTGAGCTCAGTGGTGGAAAAACAGGATGTAAGTATACCAAATCAAAAATAAATCACATGGTTTCAGGTGAATTGGGGCCATGGGGCCACAGAAATGAGAACTGACAATCTTCCTTTCCCCCCAGTCTGTCCTTTTTGCCCTCTGTCCTTTGCCACAGAGGGGTGGAATACACACAATATGTGCCCTCAGGGTGTTCTTAACAAAAGAGAACTAATGTTACAGTACTCCCTCGTTTATTGTGGGAGTTTGGTGCCTGATCCACCCATGATAAAGAAAAATCCACAAAATGCAGATGCCTGAGTAAACTGACCTTGGGCTGCTTCTGCCGGCTGCGTTTCCAAAGAGAGGTAACCCCCTCCTGACATCTCAGCAGACCTTGCTGCCAGGAACTCAAGGTCTGTCTGCTGAGGTGTCAGGAGGGGGTTAAAAACTTCTCTTTGAAACAGCAGCTGAGTAGCCTGTGTCAGTTTGGCAAGGTGTTGGGCGTTAGTTAAAAAACTCTCTTTGCAAACACAGCCAGCAGGAGCAGCCCCAGGGGGGAGGTGGGGGATAGACCACTAAAACACAAATTAACCATATTTGAAATGCTAATAGAACAGAAGAAAAAACAGTTTGTGTCCTAGACTCTAAAAGAAGTCAGCACCTGTTGAATCTCCTGTGGGAGAGAGTTCCCAGTGACAGAGACTATTACGAAAGAAGGTAGCTTCCTTATTGAATACTGTGTGACCGTCAACATCATGCAAGTTGGCGCATTGATTCACTAAGAGATCTTGTGGCCAGTAGTGGTGGAGGGCTTATACAAGACTATTTTCTCCAGTCCTAGCTTGGTTTTGCTTTAGAGACGCTTTGACACCTACTCGTCTTTATAGGCAGAAAGAGCAAATGAAGAAAGCAAATGGAGGAAAGGATGTGGACGAAAGACAGTTATTCCATGGGACCAGCAAGAGCCAGGTTGACGCTATTTGCCAGCAAAACTTTGACTGGAGAATCTGTGGTGTTCACGGTACAGCTTACGGCAAAGGTAAATTCTGTTTTGCCAGATGCACTTTTGTTATATAGTTGATTTAATGGGATATATAGTGGCCTGAACTTGACTCAATTCAGTACTGTTTATGAGGGTCTTGATTCAATTAAGAAGGCCCCCAGGATTAGCTGGTATTTCATGATAGTGAAGAGCAGTAATATGGGTAGGATTTTTTTAATAAAAAAGTGTGCTTAAAAGTGCAGTTTGTAACAGGCAGGCCGTGAGCTTGTGTTTTGACAGTTGGTCTGAAACAAAGACTTTTAAATTTTTGGGGGGGGTTAATTGATTTGGTATGACACTTGAAATTGTGATAGGACTTGAATTAAGACTCCAATGTTTTGTATTAGCACGATCTTGTTAAGAAATGACACTGCTTGGAAATTTCTGAGATGTTTTTCTCAAAGTGTCTGTTCCATATCAAATTTGGTTTACCAAGTTGAGTTTCAGTAAAGGGCCTCACTCTTTTTCTTTTATGTGCCCTCAGGGTAAGAACCCAACTAGGAAGGCCATTGGACCATTAGATGCTAATGGAAGGCAAGGGATTATTAAAGAGGAAGTAGAGATTGCAGAGAGACTCAATGAATTCTTTGCTTCAGTATTCACTGAAGAAGACAGAGGCCACATGCCCCAGACAGTCTATCTTCGTAGGGAGGGAAACCAAAGAATTAAGCCAGATAGAAATAACCAGGGAGGAGGTCCTTGCATGTTTTCTTAAACGAAATGCTAAAAAATCACCAGGACCAGATGGCATCCATCCATGAGTTCTCAAGGAACTTAAAGATGAAATTGCTGAGGTCCTAGCCAAATATATATAATCTTTCCCTCAAATCAGGTGTTGTGCCTGATAATTGGAAGGTAGCGGATGTAACACCAATCTTCAAAAAAGGATCCAGAGGTGATCCAGGAAATTACCGACCAGTCAGTTTGACATGTGTCCTGGGTAAAGTGATGGAAACTATCCTAAAATACGAAATTAAATATGATACATAGAAGAAAAGGCGCTGCTGAAGGAGAGCCAACATGGCTTATGCAAGGGCAAATCATGCCTCACTAATCTGTTGGAATTCTTTGAGAGTGTCAACAAGCATGTGGATAAGGGAGATCCAGTTGACATTGTTTATCTGGACTTTCA
>JAHTLZ010003096.1:0-26191 GCA_023846285.1 Phrynocephalus versicolor | reverse complement strand
CATGTGGATAAGGGAGATCCAGTTGACATTGTTTATCTGGACTTTCAGAAGGCTTTTGACAAGGTCCTGCACCAAAGGCTCTTGAATAAACTTGCCAGTCATGGAATCAAGTGACAAGTCTTGTCCTGGATCAGCAATTGGCTAAGGAACAGGAAACAGAGGGTTGCACTAAATGGACACTACTCCAAGTGGAGGGAGATAAAGAATGGGGTCCCCCAAGGTTCAGTACTGGGACCCCTGCTTTTTAACCTCTTCATAAATGATCTAGAAGTACACTAGAAGTAAATAGCAAGGTAGCCAAATTTGCAGACAACACTAATTATACAGGGTACTAAAAACTGAGAGAAATTGCGAGGAGCTCCAGAGTGATCTCTTGACAGTGTGGGACTAGACAAACCAGTGGCAAATGAACTTCAACATTAGAAAGTGCAGAGTGATGCACGTTGGGGCAAAAAAAAAACCAATTATGCTTATAAACTGATGGAGTTTGCACTCTGCAACAAACCAGGAAAGGGACCTTGGTGCCCTGGTGGACAGCTCAATTAAGGTGTCAACCCAGTGTGCCAGAGCAGTGAAAAAAGCAAACTCAATTCTAGGGATCATTGGGAAGGGTATAGAAAATAAGTCAGCATTTTGCCTCTTTATAAATCTATCATGAGAAGGATATTATGGAAATGGAGAAAGTGCAGAGGAGGGTAACCAGAATGATTACGGGACTGGAACACTTTCCTTACCATCTGAGGCTGCAATGGCTGGGCCTCTTCACTCTTGAACAACGGCGCCTAAGAGGTGACCTGATTGAAGCTTATAAAATCATACATGCTATGGACATAGTAGATAAGGAAAAGCTGTTTTCCCTATTGCACAACACTAGAACTAGGGGGCACTCCATGAAACTTTTGGATGCTAGATCTCAAACAAATAAGAGAAAGTACTTTTCCACCCAGAGGATCACTGGTCTGTGGAACTCCCTGCCAGAAGAAGTGGTGACAGCTGTCAGCACTGACAGCTTTAAGAAAGGATTGGACAAGTTAATGGAGAACAAGGGTATCAATGGCTATCATTACGGATGCCTAAGGACAACCTCTGGGTTGGAGAGATACGCAGGCTGTCTCTCAATGCCATTTGCAGTGAATCATAAGCAGGTGAAGACATTTGCTTGGAGATACCCTGAAGCAACTGGTGAGCCACTGTGTGAGACAGAATGCTGGACTGGATGGGCTGTAGCCTGCTCTGGGAGGGCTGTTCTTATGTTCTTATGTCTCTTCCTGCCTTTCCCACTCCTTTCATTTTTTCCCCCTTAAGGAAGCTACTTTGCAAGAGATGCATCATATTCCGATAACTACAGCAAAAGCGATTCTACCATTAAGACCATGTTTTGGGCCAAAGTTTTGGTGGGAGACTACACCCACGGTTCATCTTTGTATCTCCGCCCTCCAGCCAAAGATACCCAGAACACTTCCTTCTATAACAGTTGCGTGAATGACCTCATGAATCCATCGATCTTTGTCATATTTGAGAAGCACCAGATTTATCCTGAATACCTGATAGAGTACAAGAGATAGGTAATGTTTACCTGCATAATGCACGGGCTCGCTTATTTCTCTCTGCCTTGTGTGAGACTTTCTGAAAGACGAAATGATGCCGATTCATTTTATAAGAGGGCTGCAGCGATTCACTGATTTTAGAGGCATTTTAATAATGTACATACGTACAATCATACATATCCACATAGATACAGAATACTCCAATTTTTCATCCCAACAAATTGTCATATCTGTGGGAGGTAAGTGTTTTCTGTGAAAAGCCACTGTTCCTCTTTCATGGGAGGGATGACATTTCTTAGGTGGCCCCTGCTGTGATGCACCTGAGTATCATCCAAAAACAGAGTGCTCTTCAGCATTGCTTTATTCAAACGCAGATTTAATCAGTTATTCACGTGACTATTGCCCATATATCAAGTAACTTCTTAAAGTCAAGTAGCAGGTCTAATCTTTTTAAAAGGTGCTGCTTTGCCTAAATTGCAAATTGGCTCGTGTTGCAAATTGTTGAGAGGTGACATGTAGCAACATTCCTTTGGATAATTTTTTTCTCTTCCCTGTAGCTAACTCGGTTTCATTACAGAGATTCCTTTTATTTCCAGCTGTCTCGGCTTCATTGCAATCAGTAGTATTTTAGAATTAAAATGCACTCAAGGGAACATGTCTTTTCTATATTTGAAAATGCCTTGTTATAGATTCTTATTCATCTCCTCCTCCTAAAAATACCTCAGGCACATAAGTGCAATCACATGATAGTTCAGTCTGCCCCATAGCTATGTATCTGAAGCTCAGCATGACTTGCTGCATCTGGGGCCAGCATTAATTTTATTTCCTAAGGCACATATTTGTGAGTGTGGCTGAATTAGCTGTAACTTCAGAGATCTAGAGAGCAACTGTTGTTTTCCTTCAAGAGGAAAATTGCTTCAGGTAAAGGTTTTATAATGTTCTGCCTTTCCTTGCTTACACCCATGGGGTGTACCTGTAGGAGTTTCCATTTTATTGATTCTACTTTCCCCCTAACATGTCTTATCATTGTTGTCACAAGGTGCATTTTAAAACGACACATCTAGAAATATTTTAAAAGTGGGGTACCCTGTAGAACTGTTGGGTTCCTGTTTATTGGATGTATATAGGGGGCTCCCTGAATAACAGTAATAATGTATGGCTACACTAACTGCAGTAAATGAGCTAGTTGTGGGCCATTTGACAATGGTTGGACTTGATTAGTACAGTATAATCAAGCCTGACCATTCACACAGAAATGGTTCCTGCCAATATTGTGGAGTTGCTTAGTAAGAGAGCCACTTCAGGATATTTGGCAAATTAATCACTTCCCCTACTTGGTAGAAGATAGGAGAAATGAAAACAAAACTTTTTTGAAAGTATATATATATTGGTGATGTTCTGCATCATTTTTTTTAAAAAAAACTTTTCTTCACCTTTTAAAGGGTTGGTGGAGAAGTGGGCTACAGCTGAAGTCAGTGATGTGGATTCAACTGTGGGTGGTTTCTCTACCAGCTCTTTTAAGGTCAGGCAAACAAAATATGTAATTTTTTAAAAATTATATCTGATGTAGTGCATCAGTGATAATCTACCTTTGAGTCAACATTTTAAAAATTTCCCCATCCTCTGCTGAATTGAAGTAATTAATTTGCCAGTATCCTGAAGTGGCTTGCTTGTTAAGCCACTTCAGGATACAAAGAGAAAGGCTTGCTTTGGATCAGTCCCAGTGATCAGGCATGCTAGAATTCATACAAACACTAGCAAAACCACTCACACCAGAAAAGTAGAACTTCCTTGACATGCAGGGCCATTGTGTGGGTGGGGTGCTGTGCTTTAGCAGACATTGTATGATCACCGTCTTTAAAAGCTCACCAGCTAATCGGTGCATGTGGTCCATGCGGTCAGTCTCTAAAGACTATTAGAGTCCCAAGTGGGCCGATAATGCACAGTCATAGGGGATGGCTTTTAAAAATACCAATTTTACTGGAATGAATATATGTAACTGGATGCTCAGGTTTTCTGTGGAATTCTATTACTGTAAAATGTTTCCAGAGTTGCGAGACTCGGTTTGATACTATAAGATGTTCAATTTTCCCCAAAATATGTATCTGCCTCCCTTCAATGCAAATTAAAGGTAAGATACCAAGGCTTTTTCTCTTAGGTTTTCTAAGAATCCTGCACCTGTTTCCGGGTTGACTTATGAAGGGAAGGTTTCCCCTTAAGGTTCCTTTGGTGTCAAGAAATTCCTCTGCATGGGATGTGATTGAGACTGATACTGTTAGGGCTACAGAGACACAACAGTATAAGTAGTAGACTGAATGGAGTTGGGAATTAAATGGAGCAATGGACAAATGTTGAGAGTCGGGGGGGGGCGTACAGATTAGGACTCATGAGATCTGGGTTCAAGTTCCTGCTTCGTAAAAGTATTGCTTCATCATCTCAGGGACATTGAAAACATGATTAAGGTTATCATTAGTCATAAATGACTTGACGGTGCATAACAATTGGCAAGTCTATGGATGGAACAGAAACTTTTTTCTTGAAAAGAAAGTTTTGCAACACGAATCCAGTAGCTTCCTTAGAATGGGAGAAACAAGATCATTCCCCAGTCCACAAAAGGGGACGCAGATTCAGAAGCTGCACTTGCCTGTGGCTTGCATTGATGGGAACAGGAACTGTTGGGCGTCATGTACATTCCAGTCTAAACAAAGGTCCATCACTAGGACGCTACTTCTGCGGCATTTCCAGTATACATAATTGCATACAAGTTTGGTACAACAGAGGTCAAGTTCCCATTTGGAAGAAAGGGTTGCAGATTGAGTTTGTATTGGTGATGGTTTTCTAAAAGAAAGTTCAATTTGAGAATGGGTCTACAGAAGTGGGTATTCTTTCCAAAAAATAATGTAGCAAGAGGAAGTACCTTAACAACAACAACAGTCTTCAAGTTGAAGAGCTGGAAGGGAACTTATAGATCAGTGTTGGTGAATCTATGGCACAGGCGCCAAAGGTGGCACTCTGAGCACTTTCTGTGGGCACCTGACATCACCCCTTCACAGCCACCTGTATTCAGGTTAAACGGCTGTATTGGAACTTTGTGGAAAAAATAGTGGGTTTTGAATCACAGTTTGGGCACTCGGTCTCTAAAAGGTTCACTATCATTGCTATAGATCATTGAGTCCAGCTCCTTTCAAGGAGGCACGGGAAATACACTATCTCTCACTGAAGTAACTCCATCAGTTCAGTGGTATTCAGTCAAGATTTATAATTGATCACTTGATTTATTTTATGTACTTGTAGTTGAGACTAGCAGATACTAAAAGTAAAGGTAAAGGTTTCCCCCATGTGTCCGACTCTAGGGTTGCTGCAGCTGAAGAGCCAGTGTTGTGCAAGTTCATGACCATGTGGCCAGCAGGGCTGCAAGGAAACTGTGTTTTACCTTCCCGCTTTTTATAGTGGCACCTATTTATCTACTTGCATTTACATGCTTTCGAACTGCTAGATTGGAAGGAGCTGGGGTTAACAGCAGGAGCTCACTCCATTGCATGGCACCCAGGATTCGAGCCGCTGAGCTGCCGACTTTGCAGCCAACAGTTTTCAGTGATCTAGCCCACTGAGCCACCATGCCCCTGGTAATAAGATACTAGCTATCACATAATTGTTCTCATCAAATCACAAGTGGATTGCTGTCTAGTGGTGTGTGTCTTCCAAAGGTGGAATGCTATCATATTTTAAGTTACAGCAGGCCTGCCCAAAGTCTGGCCCACGGGCCAAATCCGGCCCGTCAGGCCATTCTGAGTGGCCTGTGGTTGGCTGGCCTGCCCCTCCCCCCCTCCGCCCCATGTTTTTTTTAAAAAAATACTCTGCCAACACTGACACCGCTGGGAAGCTTGGGTGGCTGGGCGGACAGGTGGTTGCCACCACCGGCACCGCAGGGGAAAGTGTGGGGGTGGGCAGGCCAGCGGGCCTCTGCCACTGCCAAGGAGCTTTGGGGTGGGCTGGCGGGCGAGCCGTCGCCACCACTGGGGAGCTTGGGGGGGGTGCAAGGTCGCACAGATCGCCTCTTCCAAGGGGCGACCTGTGACCATGGCTCCCTGCGCTTCCTTTGGTCCCCACCTTCCTTCTTTCCTCCCTCCTTTGGTTCCCCACCTCCCTCCCTCCCTCCCTCCCTCCCTCCCTCCCTTGTTCCCCACCTTCCTTCCTTCCTCTCTTGGTTTCCACCTTCCTCCCTCCCTCCCTTGGTCCCTGCCTTCCTTCCTGTGGGTGGGGTTGCAAGGGCTCAGTGAGGGGGCTTACAGTGGGGTGGCAGGGTCGGGGAGCAACCGGCCCCTGACACATTCTCAGCCACCAAATCTGGCCCTCCTTACAAAAGTTTGGGCACCCCTGAGTTACAGAATAAATAGAAGAGACTGTCTGTTAAGTTGAACCAACTCACACTATTTTTATTGGTTCCTGGGTTTCCATTGAACATATTTGTCTGTGAGAAATGTCATCTGCCTAATATCCAATTGTAAGAGTTGATTTTTAAAAGTGAAGATACTCTTAAGCTCTCAATCTGTATATATTTAAGAACCATTCCAACTCAGGTTAGTACAGAGAGTGAGGTATGATGTGACCTGTGGAAAATCACCAGTAGAAGCCTTGGAAAATACAGTCTTTACTCCTTTCTGTTAGGGACGGATTGCATTTCCTGAGGCATTAGTAGATAGAATCATAGAGTTGGAAGAGACTTCAACGGCCATCCAGTCCAACCCCCCTGCTATGTATGAACCCCCATCAAAGTACCCCTGACAGATGCCCATCCAGCCTCTGCTTAAAAACCTCCAAAGAAGGAGACTCCACCTCCCTCCATAAGTTATGTAGGTTAACATATGTAGGTTAACATAATGGCTGAACAGAGATACAGTAAGAATCAGAGCACCACCCCCCGAGAACGTCTAGAAACAAAGTTGTCCAAAATAACTTTATTTTATCAATGTAAAAAATGTGTATGGATTAAACAGTAAAAAAAGAGAAAAGTTTGTATATTTGGTATCAATAATTGCATTTTAATATATTTGTTCTCCAAGAAAAGCATTGTTTTAGTCTTCCATCAAGCACAGCTTTTATAACGCATAGCTTCCAGCTGAGACAAAATAAAGATTCTTTGCTTCATTGGAATAGTTTATTACAACATTCAATCATGGCAACAGAGCTGCACATTTGCTTTCCAGCAATTATCACGACTCTTTATGTAAGGATCAGATGGGCTCTGATGTTGAGCAAACTGTACCAATTAATATAAAGCCTGATTGTTTTTCTTGTATTGTTTGAAGTAGCAGAAATGGGTCAAAATTTGGTATGAAAAGAAGTACGCCCCCCTCCACACACTTACACCTCTTTGGATATACATTGCTGACTTCCCCTTTCATACTTATAAAAAGGGAAGACCTAACTAAACAGGTATCACTAATCCACTTATGTCTTTCCCAGTTCCCCTATTTAAGGCTCTAATCATTAACCAAAACAAAACACAAAATATGTATTTTTTTTTTTACTGCATTTAGCTAAGTAGTCTCCCAGCATGGCTTATAATAAAATATAGATACTGTATCATATGACTAATCCTTTCCCTCAGGACTGAAGTTTAATAAATATGTATTTATATATTCAGGTGTTTATAAATGACACAACTTACAACACTTCTGGCCCTATTTGTTAAGGGACATTCTAATTGCATTGTTTTGCTTCCAAGCGACAGAAGGCTAAGATGTGTAGAATTATGCTGTTCCTGTGAATGTTTAATTTTTTTTTTAGCAAATACAACAGAGATGGTCATACATGTGGCATGTCACAAGAAGACAAGACTTGCTGAAGGGGACGGTCATGCTGGAAAAATCTGAGTTTAGCACGACAAGAGGAAGGCCAAACATGAGATTGATTAACTGCATAAAGGAAAACACAGCCTTGAGTTTACAGCACCTCAGCAGGGCTATTAAGAACAACATTTTGGAGGTCACTCAATACACAGGGCCACCCTAAGCCAGAGGCAACCAAATCCAACACCACAAAGATAATAAGGTACTGCTATCGCTACTATATGCCCAGTGAATAACAAAAAGAAACTTTTTGTTCTTCATTAAGCAAAAAGCATTCTTTAATTTGTTTGCATGGTCTAGTCCAGCTAACAACTGTAGAATTCAGTTACGAGCAAAAAAGTATTGGGGCTGCAGCCAGACAGAACGGGCTTGATTTTTCTGGGTTTCAAACCTGTTCAGTTGTTTGTCACTCAGCAAAGTCTAGATTTCATATATGGTATGTATAAAATCTCAGTTACTGTCCCAGACCATCACCAATTAGAGGTCCCTCCCTCTCTCTCTCTGTCTCAGCTGCATCCTGATATGCCCTGAGCACATCCGATCTGGCCTCATCTCAGAAGCTAAGCAAGGTCGGGCCTGGCTAGTACTTAGATGGGAGACCACCAGGGAATATGAGGTGCTGTAGGTATCTGGAGCAGGAACAGGCAAGCCACTCCGGTATTCCTGCCAAGAAAACTCCATGGACAAGGAGTCACGAAGAGTCATCATGACTGGAGCAACGCAACAACTCTCACACAAATTCTCTCCCTCCTAGTTGCACTACACAGAGGGTTTTATTCAGTTTGAGAATCACAGCCACAGAGAGCTCCAGCTGAGGAAAATGCTGGGGCAACCTGCGGAGGTGCTGGTTGTGTATTAGCAGATCATTTTCAGGGTTTCTGTTATTTGTGGTACCTCATCAAGCTACCTAGGTGAACCACCGGTCTGATTTGGCAGGAGGCAACTGAAAAAAAGAGGTCACGTACAGACCTTCAGGAGTCCACTTTAAGCAAGTACATGGAGAGGTGAGCATGTTGCAGTCTGCCCATTCAAGTCATCCCTGTCCTCAAATGGGGAGGGGCCACATGAAAATGAAGGTCTATGCACGGTTCCATCTTAAGTGGGGTGCCTTATAATGTGTAAGGTCATAATTCCTAAAGACCTCTTTCTACAGGGATAGCTGAAGAAGCAACACAAAGCAAAGATTCCCATCTTCTCATTGGTATGGAGATCCAGCACATTGACAGGAAAACACTATTTGTGTGCGCAAGGAGTGGCAGACACACCGTGGCATGCAGCTGAGATGGAGAAAAGGATTTGATTCAAAGGGCCCCTTAATTATCCTTAGGAAGAAAAGGCACCATAACTTTGATAGGATTTGAAGGAAGACAATACGGATGTTCCTTGGCTCCATATATGCAACATGATCCTTTTTCTTTCCCAACACCCACACTGAGATCGCCCCATCGGTTGCTGAATTTGGTGCTGTAGCCTTCCCAGATTAAGAGGAGTTGCACACTTTCAAGAAGAACCATGCTCTCTGTTCTATGTACACACTGAGGTACAGTATCCTGCATAAATCTCTAAACATCCCTTTTTAATGGATTGCTACTGTGCTTCCAATTTGGGATGGCAGCATCTACAGCAAGGGGCAGGGAGCAGTTGGGAGGCCTGCTTCTTGCCTGTCCCTGGCACAACATAAATGACCATGATTCAATGTAAGCTCTCCTGTGCGGGTGCTAGAAAAGCGGTGAGTCTGCTTTTGCTGGTAGAGAGGCTGTTGAAATGCTCTAAGTCAACACCATAACGTTAATCACGCCTCCTTCCATACGAACCTACCCGGCACAGAAGAGCCTGTATTTCCTGAGAATGCTCAGGAAGATGAATTTATCTCAGCATCTACTTCTGTCTTACTATCACAGAACCATTGAGAGTGTCCTAACTTATGGCATGCTATCATGGTATGGGAGCAGCTCTGTAGCGGACAAAAAAGCTCTACAGAGAATAATTAAAATTGCCCAGAATGCTACTGGGCTCCAGCTACCAACCCTGGATGACATCTTCACATCTCACTGTTTGAGGAAGTCACACAACATTCTGAGGGACTCATCCTGCTCACAATTTCTTTGAACTGTTGCCTTCTAGCAGAAGATACAGAACAATTAAAACTCGGACCACACGTCTTCTGAACAGTTTTTATCCCAGAGCTATAATTGCACTTAATAATGAACTCAAGAACCACCAGTAGTGAGCACTTGGACAGGATTACCTAGCCTGTTGTGTAGATGCTTGTGTTTTTAGGGGTGGGGGTGGGGGAGTGTTCAGGGATTTTTATGTGTGTGTGTTGAAGGGTTTTTTGTTTTTGTTTTTAATGTGTGTGAGAGTGTTTAGAGATTTGTGTGTGTGTGTGTGTGTTGAGTCTGGTCTCTGGGTGTCTGAATTTCGTTGTATGTGTATACTGTGTATATACACACAATGACAATAAATTATTATTATTAAAAAAAATTTAAGATTGAGCCAGGGAGGGGGGCTTTTGAAAGAGCTATCCCTCAAGGAGGCAAGAGGGATGGCTTGTAGACATAGGGCCTTCTCGGCAGCTGCCCCCAAGCTATGGAATGCCCTCCCAAGTGAGCTCCACCTGGCGCCAACACTGATGACATTTCGGCACCAGGTAAAAACCTTCTTGTTCTAGAAGTTTTTTAATTGATACAACATAGACTGTGGGCCCTCTGATGACAATTTTAGTGTAATTTTAGTGTAGGTTTTTATTATTGTTTTGATATTTATTGCTATTCTATTTTTAACTGTTTTAATTCTTTTGATTGTAAGCCGCCTAGAGACCTTTGGGTAGTGGGCGGCATATAAGTTGTACAAATAAATAAATAAAATAAAATAAATCAAGGAGTTACAGGCAGAAAGGAAAAGAAAACCTGTTCCAGCTTATGTTTGCAGCACAGGAGTTAAGGCAGAAGGCAGTAGAGGCTGTTGTCTCTTTGGTTGGCTCTATCGGGAAACAATCTTAATGTAGACTCCATTTATTGGTCCAAGGGTACCTTGCGATTTCAGCTGTAAAGGAATCTGAGTGAAGAAGCAGAATACACAAGAAGACAAATTATCTGTTGGAGGCATGTGTAGCAGCCAATAGCAAGAGGAAGACAAACATTGCATTCATCCCATTTGGGATGCCCCTCACATCTGTTAGAGGAGGCAAGGAATTTTTGAACCATCATTTTTTTCAAAATTTTGTGGTGGGTGGGTGCTGGGGGACACATCTGATATTTTTTATTTTGGGGAGTGCATATTGGAAGATCACTCATGGTGAAAAGATTGGTTCACAGCCAATCTTTTCCTTGCCATGTGGAGCCATAGGGCAGTTGTTGGTTGTATTTTGCCTCAGCTCTCAGTTAATGTGGGCAACAGCAACGGCTGGTGGACTTGGGCATCATCTTGCATTAAGGGGACGTAGCAGTTGCTCCCTAGATATGGCTTCCTAGAAACCTTTGGCTAGATAGTAAATCCATAGAAAATGTGCAGTAGTTGCCTTCTAGCTTTGAGTTAAAAAGCAATCCCTGAAACTAGAAGGCAGGAACATTCAGGGTTCCCTTAGGTTTTGTATGTCACACATCTGTTCAATTAAACTGACCCCCCCTTTCTCAAAATCTATTTCCCAGCTGCTGTTCTTCATGCTAGCTCTCCAAGCCAGGAAAGGTGGCTTCAGGGAAGCAGCGCAGGTACCCACCTGGGTCACAGGGCACATCTGAAACTTGAACTTCTGCAGAATCCGTAGAAATGTGATCTTGATTTCCATCAAAGCCAACCTTGCTGCAATGCAGCTGCGAGGGCCGGCCCCAAAGGGGAGATAAGAGAAAGGGTGGCACTGCTGCTTGGCCTGAGCTGTAAATCTGGGGAGGCAAAAAAAAAAAAGATTTACAAAGCAGCAGCCAGAGCAGCGGTCTTTCTTTTTGAAAGATGGATGGGTTGGTGACAAACGTGCATCTTTCCAGTTTGGAAGATGCTGGAGACCACAGGGAATGCACCCATAGGCCAACAGCACATGCCAGGGGCACCCCTGTCAATTTTTAGCCAAAGTGCAGACAAATAATGGAACGTCTAGTAGCAGGGAAGGGTTCCACCAAAGGCATGAACATAGTGGCTAAAACTATTAAGAGAGGGAGAGGCAGCAGAAAAACTAGGCTACAAACGTAATCAAGGCCTCACTCCCCCAAAAATCTGAACTTGTCAGGTTTACAAGGGAAAACACGGTAATTGTGTTGCTATAATATTTATATATGTTCTCAATCAGAACACAGTATCATTAAAAAGGTAGCAATAAAAAGCCTTAAGGGACCATACAGTGAGGCATGGAACCAACATCGACAGTGTTCAAGTATTATGGGAGCTATTGTGCCAAGTATCTTAAGGACAATAGATTCCCAATTCACATACAGTATTAGATATAGCTTTAAAAATGCTTCCACTTAACCTATCAAAACCAGTTTCACACAGATGGATATAGTTATTTAGATCTTTAAAAAGCAGTAGGGGAGAAATCAAGGTTCTCCTGGTGAACTATGATTGTCTTCCAATGTCAGGAATCCCATCCTACCTTTCTTTCTCACCATCAGCATTTGATCTGGAGCAAAGGAAAAGTATCAGTCCACATACCTCTCGGGCAGGAACTTCTCAGGTTCCGGCCAGATGCTTGGATTGTGATGGAGGTGTCCAACAGCAATTTCTATCACAGCACCAGCAGGTATATATTGTTTCAGTACTAGGCAGTCTTTAGCTGCTTCCCGGGTAAACCTAGGAGCACAGAGGTTGCCTGATTGAGAAGTGCAAGGATGAAGGTAACTACGGGGTGTCTTCTCCACCTTACAAGTCTTGGACAGCAACTCCCTAAGTCCTCCCGGTAATACAGACCATGAATATTGGGAACTGTCAGCATCACTAAGAAGACAGGAACTCAGAGAAAATGGCCGCAGTCTCACCAGCGTTTTCTGCGAATTTTTGCTGCGGCAAAAATGCGCACAGTAAAAGATCGCATCCTAACCACGAAGGGAAGTAATTTGTTGTCCTGACCAACCAAGCCCTAGAAGGGCACTTTCACTGAAATTTTTTAAACCACCACTAGGGGTTGGTTTAGAAAACTTCCCTGAAAGATGTGCAGTTCTTTGCTACTCTAACGAGGTGCGACCCCAGAAAATATGTAGTGGTTAGCTTTGTACCCCTTTTCCTGCCACTTCCTGTGGGTCCGGGATTGGAGACTTAGAAAAACGACCCAGGAAAAAGGGAAAAGATGTGCAGTAAACAAGTACAGACAGGCACAGCGCAGTAAAATACTATTCTGTCGACAGGACACTAACTGTGCATCAAACACCACATGACCGCTCGAAAAAAAAGTACGCATCAAATTAAGATGTGCAGAAAACTTTAGTGAGACCTCAACCAATGTTAGGATAATATGAGAAGCTACGTTACTACTTGGGAGATTTGGGTCATAACTCATAGCAATCATAACTCATGGGTTCCCTGATAACACTGCTTGGCCTGAGCTGTAAATCTGGGGAGGTAAGGTTTTAGAAACATCATGAGCAGCGATCTTCCATTTGGAAAGACGGACGGCTCAGTGACAAACATGCATCTTTCTAGTCCAGAAGATTCTCGCAACAACAGGGAAAGCAGCCAGAGGCAAATTACACACTGTGTAGCCACTCCTGTCAGTACATGGTTCCCTGATAGCACTTTTTGGAATTAAGACCTTGTTTACTTGGGTTTCTACTTAAAAGGATCCATTTTTCCCCTTGAAGAGCTGGACCATATCTTTCTGGCACATGACTAGGACATCTTTTTGGGAAGATTCATTGAGATGCAAAATAGTTATTGGGTCTGCAATAGAGTTAAAACAGACTGCACTGAAGATAAGAACCTGGCTGATTCACACCAACTTTCACAATGCGGACAGTCCCTATATAGCCAGTTCTTTAAATAGTGCATTTCCTTGCAGGCCCAACTGTAAGTACTGGGGATGACACACACACACACACACACACACACACAATCAGTTAAGGATTTTTGCTTTGGAGCATGATGTGTGTAGTAAGGATTGAGCAAATGAAAGGGGACGATCCAGTGGGGAAAATCCAGTTGTCCCTTTAATTTTCAGAGGTCAACGGGACAACGCAGGATGTGGACCTCAAATTCACCCACAGACAAGTCTGGCAAATTTGAAAGGATTATTGGATTCTGTTGCTACAGAAAGCAGTGCCATGGGATTGTGACTTAACATGAAAAAGACAAAATGAATGGCAGTGATACAATCAAGACAGTATCATCTTATACTGTAATACTTAGAATGCTTTGTCAAAGGTAACGGGGAACCTTCATGTGAAATTCGTTGAACAAGCTAGAAATTCCTTCCAGAAAATGAGGAAAGTCTTGAAAAACTGGGATTCATCAGACTTCATACTCAAGTACTTCAATCCTAGGTATTCAGCATACTTCTCTATGGTGTTGAAACTTGGACCGTTACAGATACATTATGCAAGAAGCTGGAAGCATTCAAAATGTTGGACGTACAGACAAATTCTGAAGATGCCTTGGACAAGCAGAATCACTAATGTGGCTGTATTAAAGCACATGAATAAAAAACTAGAAATCCTCAATACCATAGAGAGAAGAAAATTGCAATATTTTGGATACATCATGCACAATAAGAAATACCATCTGCTGCAGGTTATACACAAAGGAAAAATAGACAGGAAGCGTGGCCCGGGGCATAGAAGAACATTCTGGCTTAAGAACTTAAGCTAATGGTCTGCAGTGAGCACAGCTGCTCTGTTTAGAATAGCATTACAATGACCCCCCCCCCGCCATTTCGCGGTTCAGGAATTGCGGTCCCGCTGCATCGCGGGACTGCAGTACCTGCACCATGGGGGGCGGGGGGGGGCTGCCAGGTTGCTCTGCGCTCCCCCCCCCGCCCCTCCGAGAAGCCTCCGGGGTGCATGGGAGGGCAAGGGGGGATCCGATCGCTCTGTGCGGGCCCCCCGCCCCTCCGAGAAGCCTCCTGGATGGGTGGGAGGGTGGTGCGGAGCAATCCGATCGCTCTGTGTGGGGCCCCCCGCCCCTCCAGAAGCCTCCTGGGTGCGTGGGAGGGCAGTGCCGAGTGATCCGATCAATCTGCGCTGCTCCCCGCCCCTCCAGAAGCCTCTTGGGTGGGAGGGTGGCGCCGAGTGATCCGGTCGCTCCGCACCACTCCCACACTCTTCCACAGGCCCCCCACACGCCCACAGCCCCTCCCGCTTCCGCATATCGCGGATTTCACGGATTGCGGGTGGGGTGGGTCCCTAACCCCCGCGATCGGTGGGGGGTTACTGTATATAGAAACCAAGTCAGGCTACTGATCGCCAACGTTCTACAAGGACATGGCACTTGAAGAAGAACTAATGCTCTTAATGGAGCTGGTAGCTCCATTCTTTTCTCCCTATGTTCTCCCTGTGTTCTCCGTATCACACACCACTAGAACTAGGGGGTACTCCATGAAACTTTTGGGTGCTAGATTGCAAACAAATAAGAGGAAGTACTTTTTCACCCAGAGGAACACTGGTCTCTAGAACTCCCTGCCAAAAGAAGTGGTGACAACTGTCAGCCTTGACAGCTTTAAGAAAGGATTGGACAAGTTCATGGAGAACAAGGGTATCAATGCCTATAATTATGGGTGCCTAAGGACAACCTCTGGGTTATAGAGTAACAGAGCATAAATGAAAATTCATTCCGAAACCAGAGTTTTCCGCTGTTTTTACAGACCTGAATGCAGGTGGATACATGCGAAGAGTCTCTGATATCACCATATCCAAATAGAGCAGTTCATGTATGTTTTGGTAATCAGGAATATCCTTAGGGAAGAAGAAATAATTTTGGTTAGTTGGATATTTCCCCAGGACGAATAATTGAAATCCTGGGCACCACCATCAAGAAGCCTTGAATTGTGGACTCAGGTCCTTGCCATTCAACCAATGATAACATAATACGCTTTCTTTTCTGAAACTTACAGGATAAAATCTTCATTAAATATTTGTTCACTGCACCATGGTGGTGAATGGTTCAAACCAAGGAGAGATGAGAGTTGACTCCTTTCTCACTGATGTCTGAACTCAGAAACGGTCAACTTGTCCTAACCCTTGGAAAAGGACCCAAGGCAGTTTACAGTAATGAGGGACAATATACAGTCCAGTACAATTAAGACAATTTCAAGTATTGAGAACAGGGAATTGAGGAACATCTTACAGCATTAAAAGACATTCCATTAAAGCTACAAGAGAATCCGAGCAGTTAAAGTGAGAGTAAAAAAATCCATGTAAAAGTTATGGTGGAAACTAACATTGAAAACATAGTGTCAGTGCAATCACACAAGGTTATAAGTGGTTATAAACACAAAGTCTATGGGATCATGTATGGTAGACACATAATAGGTAGTCCATCATTCAGGGAAAGCTTGCCTGAAGAGAAAGGTCTCTGCCTGTTTCCATAAAGACATCAGAGATGGGGTAGTCCTGGCCTCTAGTGGGAGGGAGTTCCAGAGCCTGAGCGCAGCAGCCGAGAAGGCCCTTTCATGTGTTTCCACAAGACGGACCTGTGAGGGTGGCAGGATGGAGAGAAGGCCTCTCCTGAAGACCTTAACACCTGAGCCAGTTCTGAATTGGTTCCAGGAAAATGCACTTCAAGGAGCTTGGCCAAGGGTTTTTTTCAGAAAAGGTGGCTCCCTGTGAGGGCACTTTTAAATAGTTTTTTGGGGTGTCTGAAAAAAGTGGCTTTTAGAGGACATGAGAAACCACTTGGACAAATTATCCGGTCTTTTGAATCACAATAAGTGCCACCAGGGATTCTAAGGGAGCTACTACCTCAACTTTACATGAGTGTATAGCTGCAGTAATGAACCGGATGAGGATGAACAAAATGAAATTAAACCCAGACAAGATAGAGGTGCTCATGGTCAGTTGAAAGAGAGAACAAGGGATAGGGATACAACCTGTACTGGAGGGGGTCACCCTCCAATTGAAAAAAAAAAGATACACAGCTTTGGGGTGCTCTTGGACTCATCCTTGAGCTTGGATGCCCAAGTCACGTCTGTGGCTAGGAGCGCATTTGCACAATTAACGTTAGTACTCAAGTTACACCCATTTCTTGAGAAACCAGCTCTGGCCACAGTGGCACATGCTCTATTGACGTACGAGCTAGACTACTGTAATGCGCTCTATGCAGGGCTACCTATAAATAGTCTCAGGAAACTTGAATAGTCTGGGGTTGTTCTCCCTTGATCTCCCTTTTGACTGACCAGGAGCACCTCTGTCGTCTGGGTTTAATTTCATTTTGTTCATCCCCATCCAGTTCATTATTGCAGCTAAACACTCATGTAAAGTTGAGATAGTAGCTCCCAGAGTCAGGAGGTGATGAGAGATAGAGCTGGGTATCATTGACATACTGGTGGCGCTTAACCCCAAAAGTGCTGACAATCTCTCCCAATGGTTTCCTATAGATGTTAAATAGCACAGCAGACAGGACACAACCTTGGAAGACTCCACAGGTCAGCAGCTGTGGTGTAGAAGATGAATCACCCAGATATAGCTATCATCTGGCTGAAAACAAGGCATCTTCCTATGTTCCCATTTTAAAAATCCTGAACAGGGCATGTGGGTGGGATAAAACACGCAAGAGCCATTTGGATTGGCTGCTTTAGGCAATAAAACATCTACTAATGCTCCTTTGCCAGAATTCCCATGACATCTTCTACTCTATAATTAGGGATGAATGTGGATGGCACATTTCCCCAACCTGAGACCAATCACGTTTTTTCTCACCTTACACAGTGATTTATACCTGCCCACTTTTTTCCCCCACTGGGAAAGGCCCAAAGGCATAATAAGCCTAATTTCCTTCTATCGTGGCCTGTTTTAAGGAAATTATAGGCCGTGACAGCATGAATTGTCTCCCAGTCTCACCAGGTGAGGGCAGCACAACTGCAGGCAAAGAGCTTAGTAAAATATAGCAGAGTTCCTCAAATTCCAATAGCTTAGGAACGGGCAAGCCACTTCTCTGTCTTCTGTCAGCTTAGTTTAATTTTTTAAAGCTATGTTTTGTGTCCCATCTTTGCCCTAAAGCAGGCATGTCTAAACTTCAGCCCTCCTGATGTTTTGGACCACAACTCCCAAAATTCTAAGCTTAGATTGCCAGTGACAAAGGTCTGTGGGAGTTGTGGTCCAAAACATCTGAAGGGGCGAAGTTTGGACATGCCTGCCCTAAAGAGTATTTGACTATGTAAACAATTCTCTGTCCACCCACTTTGTCCTCAAAACTGTCTCATAAAGACTGAAACAGATGTTACAAATAGCCTGTCGAAAGTCATGAAAGCACTTTAGTGATGGAGAGACATGGTTCGGGCAGATTTCTTTCAGAAAGCAGGCTTGAAGGTACCAGGTATCCCAGGTAGCTGGCTCAAGGTTCACTCAGCTTTCCATCCTTCCGAGGTCGGTAAAATGAGTACCCAGCTTGCTGGGGGGGGGGGCAATGCGTAGCTTGCATTACTGTAATTAAATTTGTAAACCGCCCAGAGACTACATAAAGTGGTATGGGGCGGTATATAAGCAGAACACTTTGCTTTTTGCTTTGCTTTTTGAAAGGGATTCCCATGCTTGAATCTTGGAAGACCTATCACACAAATAGAAATCCAAGCTAATTTGCAAACTAAGAAAGCGAGAGAGATCCTGCCGTGACGTTCTTTCTGTGGCATGTGCAACAAGACTTGTCACTTTTAATACTTTAGCTATAATGCCCCATTTAAGCCCAGAGACTGACAAAGCGAGGCTCAAAGTCACCCCAGTAACCATTAATGTTATACTCAAGTGTGGAGATCTCATCCCCCCTATCCCTCGTCCAACACCTTAACTATTATATAACAAGCCTGCAAAGTGATCCCAAGAATGAGCCAATTCCCAGCATCACTTGCATTCTAGCCCTATTAATTCAAGAGCCGCCTGTAATCAATACTGAATGAATGGTTTAATATATACTTTATATGTAGAGCCTGGGAAAATAAGGCTGAATATTTAAGATCACCTTCTTAACCTCACAGTCCCTCTGAAAACACATCTCAATGTACTTCAGCCATGCTCAGCAAAAAATGCCAGCAACGTTGCTTAATCACACAGATCAAAGTCTACCAAGAGATCAAAGAATGAAGCCCGGATGTCTGACCTTTGCAGCTTCTAGGCACAGATAATCGACCAACAAAACTAGATCCAGCTCTATTTCAAACACAGGCCAACAGAGGTCAAGGAAATCTGATCATGTCAGGCAATATTAGAAACACTTCACAGCAAGCTTTTGCAACATCTGTATTGATAAATGCAAGGGTTACAGGCAGGCCAGCACTATGGGCAGGATATATAGATTGGGCAGAAAATATATATATTTTATAGTTGTCTCCTCAGCCAGGTTTTCTGCTTAGAAAAACTGGGTAGAGACTGTAATAGTAGATCCACAGTGTTCATCAACAGACTGGACTAGGCTTCATCATATATGCCGATCCTATTTAAAGACTGGAAGTCCAAAAATCCTTGCTGATGCAAATGTCCTAGTCATGTGGATGTGGTGTAGAAAGCTGATTATGTGACTAAGAACGTGTCAGTACTCAGAAAGTAAGCATCTGGTAATACAATCCACTGGAGACTGCATGCCTTTATAGAACACAAGTGACTTATACATTTTATTTCTCTCCTATGGCAAATATCTCTCTATTTGGAGCAAAAGCAGCACAGCAGGGAGAGAATTCCTGTCTAGCTTTCCCCTTCCCACGCCACTTTGCGTTATGGAAAGGGCTTCCCTTATTGGTGTTCAAGGTTTTATTTTGTAAGATGCATTCAAACATGTGCTCCTCCAACCTCTGTTCTGGAGCATTAGTCCCAAGAGAGCTGTATTGTGTGGAGGGGGAAAACAATCATCTTCAAGTCTGGGATAAAATTATTTTTATTTTATTGCATTATAATATTTATATCCTGCCCAGCCGGTCTAAAAAGGCCAGTATGGGCGGCTTACAACATTCAAAAATAATAAAACAATGTACATAGTATAAAATAACCCCAACTAATAGGACAAAAATGTATAACAAAAGAAAAAAACAGAATAGAACAAAATCATGCTACAGAAATATAGAAAATAAATGATAAAATCCTACATTTTTTCAAAAAGCAAAGGATTTTTTAACCATTTGCAGATGCAGAAATTTAGTTATGAGAGGTGTGTTTTTCTGATTTTTTTAAGCATATGCAAACTGATCTCATGCCCTGCCCTGCCCCTGAAACAGTTCAAAGCCACAAAAGGCTGTACAGGAAGTTACTTCCTGAGTATACCTGCAATGTTGTTCATTTTAATTTGAAAATTGCTATCTCATGTTCAAATTTATAAAGTCATCACCTTTGAGGACACAGAAAAAGCAGCCAATTCCCAGAAACATTGCTCCTACCACTGCCATGTCAAGTGCAGTAGCAAGACAAAGATGACACAGTCCCTCACCAAAGGCTGCTGAGAAAATTGCACAGTCAGGGGATAAGAGGGCAGGTCCTCTTATGGATTGAGAACTGGTTGAGATCCCGGAAACAAAGAGTAGGTGTCAATGGAAAATTTTCGCAATGGAGAGAAGTGAAAAGCGGTGTGCCCCAGGGCTCTGTCCTGGGACCGGTGCTTTTCAATCTGTTCATAAATGACCTGGAGACAGGGATAAACAGTGAGGTGGCCAAGTTTGCAGATGACACAAAACTTTTCCGTGTGGTAAAAACCAGAGAAGATTGTGAAGAGCTCCAGAAGGATCTCTCTAAACTGGGGGAGTGGGCTGAGAAATGGCAAATGCGTTTTAATGTAACCAAATGTAAAGTAATGCATATTGGGGCAAAAAATCCAAACTTCATCTATCAACTCATGGGCTCTGAGTTATCCGTGACGGATCAGGAAAGAGATCTTGGTGTGTTGGTGGACAGCTCCATGAAGGTGTCTCCCCAATGTGCGGCAGCGGTGAAGAAGGCCAATTCCATGCTAGGGATTATCAAAAAGGGGATTGAAAATAAAACAGCCAACATTATAATGCCATTATACAAAACAATAGTAAGGCCCCACCTGGAGTATTGTGTACAATTCTGGTCACCGCACCTCAAGAAAGACATAGTGGAACTGGAAAAGGTGCAGAAGAGGGCGACTAAAATGATTAGTGGGCTGGGGCACCTCCCTTATGAAGAAAGGCTAAAACATTTGGGCCTCTTTAGTCTGGAAAAAAGGCGCCTGAGGGGGGATATGATTGAGACATACAAAATAATGCAGGGTATGAGTAAAGTGGATAGAGGGAAGCTCTTCTCCCTCTCCCAAAAGACCAGAACTAGGGGACATACACTCAAATTGAGGGCTGGGAGAGTAAAAACTGACAAAAGAAAACATTTTTTCACCCAGTGTGTTGTAAGTCTATGGAATTCCCTGCCACACAATGTGGTGATGGCACCTGACCTGGATGCCTTCAAAAGGGGACTGGACAGATTCCTGGAGGAAAAGTCCATCACAGGTTACAGACCATGATGGAGATGTGTAGTCTCCAGGCTTTAAACCAGGGTACTTCAAGGGCCAGATGCAGGAGAGTGGTATCAGGAGACAGATATCTAGTCTCATGAGCTCCCAGATGCATCTGGTGGGGCCGCTGTGAGATACAGGAAGCTGGACTAGATGGGCCTTTGGCCTGATCCATCATGGCTCTTCTTATGTTCTTATGTTCTTATGTTCTTATGATTAGGATCTGCATGGACCCAAAGCCAGCCAGAAAAATCAGGATTTTCAATTGTTTCTGCAGTTCTCAAAACTAAGTGGTTAGTTGCCTTAAAAAGCAAACAAACAGAACCTTGAAAGCTACTGGCCAGTCCTACAAAACAAATTTACCTAACCTCCAAATCAGTGCCCTCAACCCTCCAAAACAACAAAGCAATAAAACAAAACAATGAAACCACAAAGCCTCAGAAAAATGTACAGCATTTGAATCATGTGATGTTTCTCTCACACAATAAGATCAACTATTCAATAACTAAAACAAGAATTAAGAACATGGAATTAACAGGAGGGGCAACAGCTCGGAACCAGAGTCAACAGTATACCTCCGCTTGAAGGATAAAGGGCAGTCATTCAAAGATGAAGGCGTACACATATTGGACAGAGAAGATAGGTGGTTTGAGAGAGGGGTCAGGGAAGCTACTCATGTGAGTATTGAAAAAAACCCCTCTCTCAACTGAGGTGGGGGGCTCAGGCACAGTCTATCTGCTACTTATCAGGCAGCGATCAATCTCCAGAAAAAATAAAAGAGATCTCCAACACCAAGGCCATAGCTAACGACCCATAGTTAATGGGTGTTGGGAAGGTTAAAGGTGGGACGTTCATGCACCTTATATTGTCCACCTAATGTGCCAATTGTCCACCTAATGAACCTATTAAGGCCATTGTTCACCTTATGAGCCTATTTCAGACCAGGGTGACATGAGGTCAAAGTAAACTATAAAATGGAGGACTCACAACTAGCTTTCCTCAGATTGAGGAAGCTGTTTGGATGATCAGTGAAATGTTTCAACCTCTCAAGAAAAGAAGTCCAGTTGCCATGACTCAACTTAGAGATAAACTCACCTGAATGACTGAGAATCTTCACAGGCAAGAATTCAGTACTGCTGAATAGTTCATAATAAAAACAAATTTCAGTTCTTCTGCATAGCACATAATAGAAACAAATCTCAACTCAAATTCCCACTAAGAGTTGCTGCTGTCCCCTTTATGATTCAATCCTAATGTAATTTTGTTATTCATTCCTTATTGGGGAAAGAAATTAATTAGAAACAATGAGTTTTCTTTTTCTTGAGAAACCAGCTCTGGCCATGGTGACACATCCCTAGTGACATCCCAGCTAGACAACTGCAATGCGTTCTATGTGGGACTACCGATGAAAAGTCTCAGGAAACTTCAGCAGGTCCAAATTGCAGCAGCCAGATTACTGACTAGGGCAGGGTACAGAGATCACATTACACCCCTGTTAAAGCAGCTTCACTGGCTACCAATCAGCTATCGGGCGCAATTCAAAGTGCTGACCTTAACCTACAAAGCACTGTACGACCTGGATCCTAGCTACCTCAAAGGTCGAATCTTACAGTTAAGAACCGGCTCAGGTGTTAAGGTTATCAGGAGATGCCTTTCTCTCCATCCCGCCACCCTCACAGGTATGTCTCATGGGAACACATGAAAGGGCCTTCTTGGCTGCTGCACCCAGACCGTGGAACTCCCTCCCACTAGAGGCAAGGACTGCCCCATCTCTGATGTCTTTCTGGAAACAGGAAAAGACCTTTCTCTTCAGGCAAGATTTCCCTGAATGATGTCTTTTATATGAATCTACCATATATGATCGTATAGACTTTGGGTTTACAGTAACCCCCTGCCGATCGCGGGGGTTAGGGACCCACCCCACCCGCGATGCACAAAAATCCGTGATATGCGGAAGCGGGTGGGGGCAGGAGGCGATTGTGCAGCATGCTGGCGGCAGCAGGGGGATCTTCTTGGCTTCTTGTGGCTGCGTGGGAGGGCGGCGTGGAGCGACCAGATGGCCCGCCACCGCTCGCCCACGCACCCCGGAGGCTTCTCGGGGGTGCGTGGGAGGGCGGCGTGGAGCAACCAGATCCCCCCGTCACCCTCCCATGCACCCCAGAGGCTTCTCGGAGGTGCGAAGCAACCTGGCCACCCCCCCACCGCCACCCCCCACACTGCAGGTACTGCGGTCCCGCAATGTAGTGGGACTGCAATACCTGAACCGCGAAATGGTGGGGGGGGGTCACTGTATAACCACTTATAACCTTGTGCGATTGCATTGACACTATGTTTTCAATGTTGGTTTCCAGCACTCATAATTTTTACATGGAATTTTACTCTCTTTTAAACTGTTTGTGTTCTCTTGTAGCTTTAATGTAATGTTGTCTATTAATGCTGTAAATGTCACTCAATTTCCTGTTCTCAATACTTGAACATGTCTTAATTGTACTGAACTGTATATTGTCCCTCAGTAAATATAAATGAATGAATGAATGAATGAATGAATGAATGAATGAATGAATGAATGAATGATTAAATAAATAAATACTTCAAGGGTTTTTTTTAACCTATAAAATAGTGAAAGCATATCCGTGAGAATTCAGAAGTCTCTAAGCACATAAATAGTACAATATATATTATATTGCTTGTTGCAAGCAGAGTAGACCCATTGACTCAATATGATTTATATCAGTACTGACTTACTATTTAACGATCGAAACAATGGGTCTACTCTTTAGATGAGACTAGGCACAAGCTACTGGTTTTCAGAGAAAAAATATCTCTAGTCTGTCATGCTTTGCATTTGTACTTCATATTTCTGCTGGCAGAAAAATATGAATGGCAAAGCATTCCAGAAGGATAGAGGCAAAGAGAGGAAATTAAACTAGTAAGAAAACTGAAAGCAGCACAGCACCTTGGCAGAGGAGGTTATCAAAATATGTGCCTCCCCAGCAGTGAAAACTATTGTGCACATTCCGAACAAAATTCTTTTTGAACTCTTATTTTTCCCTACAGTACAGGCTTTTATATGCAAAAGCAGGAAAACAGAATGCTGATCATATCATTGCAGAATGCAGGAATGTGCAACATCACTGGGGAATCTGACTTTGAGAGCTGAGAGATTCATTCATTTCAACTAGGTTTGAAGCCGTTCTGCATATGGAGCCACTAAAAAGAGAATGTGCATGTTTTCAGGGATACTATACATTACAACTTTCAGTTTTGTACCATCACACAGCAGAATTTTGATCCTACAGCAGTCACCACAGCTATATAAGGCATAGGAGAAGGTTCTACGGAAGCAGTGGAATAAATGTATGGAAACAACAGAGCAAAAGACCCAATGTGCTTAAAGCATTATTATGTGAGCTAAATATTCCATACACATCTCTGCAAGCTGGGCCCTGAATTTACCAACCTCAGAAGGATGGAAGTTTGAGTCAACCTTGAGCTGGCTACCAGAGCCCATCAGGATCAAACTCAGGTGGTGGGCAGAGTCTTAACTGCAATATTGCAGTTTAACCATGGTGCCACAAGGTTCCTAATTTACCTACTTGGACAGAGAAACTATTCTGCAGGCCTGTGTCAAGCAGCCAGGGAATAACTCTGTATTGCTGATGCCTATGTGGACCTAAATCAGTTCTTTTGTTTTTACCGCACAGAAAAGTTTCATGTCATCTGCAAACGTGGCCACCTGACTACTTATCCCTGTCTCCAGGTCATTTATGAACAGATTGAAAAGCACCAATCCCAGGACAGATCCCTGGGGCACACTGCTTTTCACCTCTCTCCATTGTGAAAATTTCCAATTGACACCTACTCTTTGTTTCCTGGATCTCAGCCAGTTCTTAATCCATAAGAGGACCTGCCCTCTTATCCCCTGACTGTGCAATTTTCTCAACAGCCTTTGGTGAGGGACTGTGTCAAAAGCCTTCTGAAAGTCCAGATAGACAATATCCACTTCTTCACCCAAATTCACATGCCTGTCGATCTTTTCAAAGAATTCTAAAAGTTTTGTCAGGCAAGACTTACCCTTACAGAAGCCATGCTGATTTTCTCTCAGCAAGGTTTGTTCTTCTATGTGTTTTAAGATTTTCTCTTGGATGAGGCTTTCCACCATCTTCCCTGGGACAGACGTAAGTGGGGAGTGGTATCAGGAGACAGAGATCTAGTCTCATGCACTCCCAGATGCTTCTGATGGGGCCACTGTGAGATATAGGAAGCTGGACTAGATGGGCCTTTGGCCTGATCCAGCATGGCTCTTCTTATGTTCTTATTACGGTTTCACTGAGATGAAGGAAACAGAATTGGACATAACCCCTTTATGGGCCTTCCTAGAAATCTTTCTCAATGCCAGAATCATATCCTCTAGAACAGCTTATGCCCCTAAGATGTCCTTATAACCAGACTGTGACTGAGAACCAGTACTGTAGAATATTAAACAATTATTACTTCAAGACATCAAGGATATTTTGTCAAACCCAGGATCAAGCCATGAGAGAGCCTCTCCCCGCAACCATGCCTAAAACTAATAGCAAAACAATACATGATGCTATGTCTTACTATATTTTGGTTCATCCTTTTTCCTGGGGAATACAAGACAATCCCTTCCTCAGTCTCATTCTCAAAATAGCCTCTGTGAACCTGGTTGAAGAGATAGACGCAAAGAGGAACAAAACCCACCTGAAGGTCACCCAGTATGCTTTAGTGAAGATCTGCTAGTCTAACCATCTACCATGTGAGATCATCATTGGTGTTATTAAGCTGTGTGATCAGTGACTTCTGCTTTGAGGGACAGGAAAAAGAAAATCACAACACAATGATGAGAGAACGCGGGCAAGTTATCCTAAGCTTTATCCAGGCATTGCAGGCTTTATGTCACTGAAACCTTCTTTACGAGGAGCCTGAAGATCTGAAGCACAAACTGTAGGTGTGCTCAGCTAAGTGTACATCAAGTGCTCCGGCAACTGGAAACCCTGAAAAGCCATAGATCATGCATGTAGTGTAAGTGGATCAAGCCAAGTACGTTTGCAATCTCCCCTGCTGACCTTGGTCTCACGAAGATCTCTGTGGCTTCCAGGTGGGAAGGTGACAAAGGGGCTTGTCTTACATGCATGACTCGGTGCCCATCTCTATTAGGTACGTCTCTGTGTGTGTGTGCTTGTGTGT
>JAHTLZ010003095.1:4154-27128 GCA_023846285.1 Phrynocephalus versicolor | reverse complement strand
CACACACACACACACACACACACACACACACACACACACACACACACTTGCTGCTGTCAGGAGGAGGAGGTGCACAAGGACTTGGTAAGATGATGGAGCAAAGATCATACTCTTTCTCCTCCTCCTGCCCCAACCCAGCAAAGAAGGGGAAAAGTAAACCCCCTCAATCAATGGCAACTGAAGGCTGCTCTCTGCAGCCCCCAACAGACAGCTAATTCTGACAGGTCGAATCTGTCAAATTCAGCTGTCTGTTGGGACAGCCTTCCCATGGGAATGCACTAAAAACCAATTAATCTGTTCCCTTTTTTGCCTTTTTTCCAACCTCCACAATGGATTAATTGATTTTAAATGCATTCTTATGGAAAACTGTGATTCGACAAAATTGTCAACTTCTGCAAATGCATCCAGAACAGAATAATTTCATACATCAAGGGACCATTGTATGTCTTAATGGACTGTATATTGTCTCTCCTTGCTCTAACCCACCTTGCCTCCTTTTCCAAGGAGAAAGGTGAGGTAAAAATACTCAAAAACAAACAAACAAACAAACAGTGTAATTGACTTACTGTGCTTTTTAAAGATCATATAGCAACTGCATATATATGCATAATGCTGCATACTGTTGCATAATCTGCAGCTAGATGCAGAACTCTGAGTCACTTCTGTCTTTCTGCATTGTTATCTTAGAGATATTTGCCAGAAGTCCTGCGATAACTGCACAAGTCTCTAACAAACCCAGGAATTCCATGCAAATTTTCACATCTTAAAATATTAAGCCACATATTTTGGATTTCTGTACCTTTTTTAAAAAAACCCTTTCCCAATTTTTATACAGATTATCCCTGATGAAGAGTTCTGGCAAAGCCAAAAACTTACCTGTTTTTTTAAATAGTTTATTGCCCATCTTTTTTAAACATACTTTATATTAGTTTGTCTGCACTGCAGAAATATTTTAACTTATTCCCATCATCAGCTATTCAACCAGAGGAAAAGAGGCTGTCCAATGCAAATAATAATGACTTTTAAAAAGATTGGGCATTGGCTGGCCAGTTAGCAATACCTGTTCAAAGTAAATTTATGGAAATGACTATTAAAAGTAAATTTGAGAAGCATGTCGAAGAGAAGCCATGCAGGAAAGAATCAACATGGCTTATCCAAAGATAAATTCTGACTCACTAACCTTTGAGAGCCTGACCTTTGAAAGGCTTGATAAACATGTGGAGAAGAGTGATCTGGCAGGTATTGTTTACTTGGCCTTCCAAAAGGCTTTTGACAAAGTCCCTTACAAAAGACCCCTGAACAAACCTGGCACTCCTGGGACAACACAGCATGAAAGTAATCCACAGAGCACAGGAAACAGGCAATAAGAATAGATGGAAAGATGAATAATGGTGAAATGGGGAGAGCTTTATTGGAGCTGGTGCTTTTAAACTTGTTTGTAAATGATCTGGCTGGTGTGATTATTGAGATTAATGAGGCAGACAGGTTTGTTTGAGGAGACCAAGAGAAAGTCTCAGACTAATATGATGGCCATTAAAATGAAAAGTGGAATCCAGGGGAAGAAAGATGCAAATAATCCCTGCATTACATATACTGAAGGGATCTGAACAGGAGATGGGTGATTAACGGCCTCTTCAGATTGGTATTTAGTTCACTTTCAGTTCAATCCCTGCATTTTCATTTCCTCCCCCTTCCCCTCCCCCTCCTCCTATTTTATTTATTTATTTATTTATTTATTATATTTATATCCCGCTTATCTTCTAAACAGAACTCTAAGCGGTGTACAAACGGGCGACCAAGCGCCAACACAAAACAATAATAATATATAATACAGCAATAATCAAATAATAACAACCACAATATAAAAGACAAATGTAACACATTAAATCCTGTAGCATCCCGAGACGCCAGCAAAGGCGAAAATCCTAACAATTGAATATCAAAGGACACCAATGGTCAGTGATCGATAGAGATCAATAGAGATGGCGGGAGAGAGGGGGAAAAAATTATAGCTCGCCAAAGGCCTCTCAAAATAAGAATGTTTTTAAAGCTTTTTGAAAGGCCTGCAGGGACTCTGCAGAGTGCACTTCACTGGGGATGGAATTCCATAACGAACGGGCTGCCACAGAGAAAACCCGGTTCCGGGTAACCGTCTTCCGGGCCTCTCGTGGGGTGGTAACCCGCAGCGAGTGCGCTCACAACTGCCGAACAGGTTGGGCCGAGGTGGATCGCTGGACCATACGCTCTGTCAGGTAGTCCAGTCCCAAGCCATGGAGGGTTTTATAAATTAAAACCAAGACCTTGAATCTAATCCAGGCTGCAACGGGCAACCAGTGCAGGCGGGCCAGGACTGGGGTGATGTGGTCATAACGACGCACACCAGCCACCAGCCTGGCTGCCGCATTCTGTACCCGCTGCAGACGCCGGAGAAGAGTCAAGGGCAACCCCATGTAGAGGGTGTTGCAGTAGTCCAGCCTCGAGATCACCAGTGCTTGGACCACTGTTCTCAGAGAGTCAGCATCCAGGTACAGGCGGATCTGGACAATCTGGCGGAGATGGTAATAAGCGTCCCTGGTCACCGACGCCACCTGACGCCAGCGCCGGGTCCAGGACCACGCCCAGATTCCGCACCCTCTCCACTGGCTGGAGGGAACCCCCCCCCCCAAGGAGGGAAGAGGGCCACCGTACCCACATGGCGAGCTCCCAAAGAACATAACCTTCGTCTTCTCGGGGTTGAGCTTAAGCCTGTTCGCCCCGGTCCAAGTCAGCACGGCGTCCAGGCACTCATCAAGGATCCTCACAGCTTCCACTGCAGAGGTGGAAAAGGAGAGATAGAGCTGTGTGTCATCAGCGTACTGGTGACAGCAGACTCCAAATCTCCTAATGACCCCAGCCAGCAGCCTTACGTAGATATTAAACAGCATGGGGGACAGTGACGACCCCTGTGGAACCCCACAAGGGAGTATCCAAGGGGCCGATAACTCCCCCCCATGCTGAACATACTGTGGACGGCCCTCCAGGAAGGAACGGAGCCAACTGCAAGCAGTGCCTCCGATTCCCACCTCAGAAAGCCGATCCAACAGGATACCGTGGTCGACGGTATCAAAGGCCACTGACAAATCCAGGAGAACCAACAGGGTAGAGCAACCCCTGTTGGCCGCCCGGATTAGGTCATCTTGCAGCGTGACCAAAGCTGTTTTGGTTCCCTGACGAGGCCTGAACCCGGACTGGCAAGGATCGAGGCACTGCCGATCCTCCAGGTACGACTGCAGCCGGACCGCCGCCACCGTCTCGATCACCTTGCCCATAAACGGGACATTAGCAATTGGACGATAATTTGCTAAATCGTCCGGAGGAAGGCCCGGTTTTTTAAGAATGGGCTTTACCACCGTCTCCTTCAAATGGGAGGGGAAAACCCCCTCGCTGAAGGAGGCGGTGGCGATGACCGAAGCCCATTCGGCCATGGTCCTGCTGGCAGTTTTGATTAGCCAGGCAGGGCAGGGATCGAAAGGAGTGGACGCCGGCTGGCAATGCACCATAGCCTTGGAGGCCTCAGCAGCAGAAACAGGCCCAAGCGCATCCAACCGAGGCAACGAAGGTGGGCCAGCAACCGGGGATGCCGGGACAGTGCTACTGCAACCGGAGTCGTAGCCGGCCCAGATGGCCTCAATTTTGGATTGAAAAAAGGCTGTGAAATTCTCACTACTGAAATCAGTAGGAGGAGGCCTGGCCAGACTAGGATTGGTGAGGTCCCGAACCACCTGGAAGAGCTCCGCCTGGCGGTTAGAGGCCTCACCAATTCTCAGGGAGAAGAAAGATCTCTGAGCCTCCCTGATTGCGTTCGAATAGCGCCTAGTCTGGAGAACAACAGCAGCCTTATTAGTAACCATCCGGGTTCTCCTCCAGCTGCGCTCTAGCCTTCTCCTCACCTGCTTCATTGCTTGAAGCTCAGCCGTGAACCATGGTGAGGGCCGAGCTCGGCACTGGAGAAGGCACTTAGGGGCAATCCGGTTGAGGGTATGGGCAGCTGTATCAAACCAATGGTTGGCCACAACCTCGGCCGGCGCACCAGTCAGTTCTCATGGAAACGCCCCGAAGACCTCCTGGAACCGAGAAGGGTCCATAAGGCTTTGGGGGCGGGCCAAAACTGGAGGCCAATGGTCTCCGCGAGGACGAGCCGGAATCGCCAGGGGGAAAGAGAGCAGGTGATGGTCTGACCATGACACAGGCAGGGAGACAATGCCCCCTACCTCCAGACTCGAATTCCCTGACATGGAGGAAAATACCAGATCCAGGGTATGGCCTGACCTTGTGAGTGGGGTATACAACATGCTGGGGCAGACCCATGGAAGCCATGGATTCCATGAACTCCAGAGCTGCTCCGAAAAGTTCACCGCCGGCATGCACATTGAAGTCACCCGCAACCAGATACCCGGGTGGGCACAGCTGGGAGAGCGAAGCCCCCCCCCCTGCACCCACTCAGGTCTCTCTTAGATGGGAGAGCCAGGTCAGCCCTCCCATCTAAGATGGAATCATATATGACAGGGATCTTATTATGGACTGACCTGGCATTTAACAGGAGGCAAGAAAGGTTGGAGGCACTGGAGAAGTGACTCCTGGACACGTGGCAGAGAGCCGAGGGGTCAGAACGAGGGACAGGCACAAGATGCCTGACCCGCGTTCTTCTGATCTGACTAACCCCCCTTCTACAAGCGTACCGCCCACGGCCCACGGCCCACGGCCCTCCTCCTCCTCCTCCTCCTCCTCCTCCTCCTCCTCCTCTTCTTCTTCTTCTTCTTCACTTCCTATTGATGCAGCACTATTCCAGATAAATGAGATTTATTGTTGCTATTTTGTGCATCATGCTAGGTAGATGCATTGTTGTTTTCTTTCATTTACCAAACAAACAAAAGTCACCAGAGCCAGCTGAATGACAGCCATGGAAAAAAGTGAGGAAGGGGGTTACATCTGCCTCCACCTGCCCTGGTTTAATGATAGATGGCAATGTTCCCTCATCCCATTATTTTTGGTTTAGCAGTTGCTTGGGGCCAGTGATGAGATGCATAGAAATTAAATGAAACAATTGCTGAGAAAATCCAGCTGAACTGGAGACCATCATTTCTGAAACACACATACATATTCCTTTCCAGAAACTGGGAAGGTGATATAGAAGTTAGGAGCTATCAAACAGATGGGAAGATATAATAAAGAAAAGCTAGAGGGCGTGACATATCATTTCATATGTCTCTGTACCAGTTCTAGATCATTTTTCAGCCCTTGAAATCTTGTCCTAAATGTGCTTGGAAAGAGGGGAAATCACTCCATTTTAATCTGCTGCTTTCCCCTCTTCTGCCCAAGGTTGTCCACTGTTGGATTTCAGCCTGACTCCTTAAATTATTTAAGCCTGAGGGGAAAAAATGGCAAAGTACAAATATTTACTCACTTCATTTATTGATCCCGCTTTCCAAAGATTAAAACAAAAACAAAATTCCACTATAGACCAGGGCAGGCCATGGGCAGCTTTCAGATGTTTTGTGAACAATAGGTATACAAACTCGAGACAATGGGTCCTGCAGTCCAAAACATATAATGAGCACCAAGTTACTCATCTTCTGCTTTGAGTCAAACATTGCATTTCAGATCACCAAGTGATTCAAAAGTACTAATGAGAAATTGTAAACCCTATTTATTAGATGACAATGAGAAGGTGCAATTATATGATCACAAAAAGGAAAGCAACAATGTTTTTAAATCCAGTTTAATAGAAATGGTATATATTGTTCCAGCTATGTACCAGTATTTACTTTATACTGGTAGATACCTACTTTGCCCATGAAGTGAAGCATAAAAACATGAACAAGAACCATCCTTACTGCACCTGGCTGAATACATAGATTCGTTCATATTCAGGTCTGGTTCCAAGGACCTGATGTTTTGATAAGATTAATGACGACTTAGGAAAGAGACATTTCAGAAACTGAAGAAGTATATATTGTCTAAGAGATAAAAAAATAGAATTTCCCCCTTGTTTTGATCTTATTATTTCTGAAAAGTAATTTTATGAGATGTCTATCATTTTATTCATTGTGTATTTCTTATCCTCTGAATCATCCTCATAGGCTTCATTTGTCTAACACTAGCATTCACAGATGTAAATCATTCAAGGAATGCATAGACTTCAGGAGAGTAAATCCCACAAATAGAAAGTTTCAGCTCCATCATAAATTAGCTGCCATGCAGTGACATGTTCCTAAAACCATTTGCACTGACAGGGTTGTGCCGGAAAGCTGAAATATATAGAAAAAAGTAAGCCACTAAAATATGTTCAACAAAGCTCCATCTCCTGCTACCCAGACCAGTGTATATCAATACCTGGTATTAATTCTAGAGGCTGGGCATTTGAATTCCTGCTGTGCCTTGGTGAAGAGGATGCACCTTGTGTTGTGCTGGGAAAGTCGCCCCCAAAATTAGAATAAGCTACTTCTGAGCTCTCTGTACCCAGAAAATTCTGGAAAACATTGCCATAATTGACAGCATGTTGCCTGCCCAACCCAGAATAGAGTCAAGATTCAATATGTTGGGTTAAACTGAGGCCACAACTTTATTTAACCATTTAATATTTAAATCCTCTTTCACAAGGGGGGGGGGACTAATCTAGTGCAAGCTCCTATCTGAGTCCAAAGCCACTTCTTACCTCTATACCAGACTTCCCCAAAGTGAGTTCCTAATGCCAAATCATGCTGTCCACTGCACAGTGTGTTTTCAGCCATCCAAATCTGAGATTATCCATAAACCTCAGCCCACCTGAGCCTCATGACCCTAGGTGCTGTGCTGCCCATGATATCACTCAGTTAGCCCTCCCATTTACACCTTTCAGCTCATCAAAGATGGGATGTCTTAGACGCATCTTGGGTGTACCGGAGGAACTTGTGATGTCAACCATCATGCTACTCACAGTTACAGACTATTTAGCATGTGAACACCTAATTATCCACCCTTGTCAAGTTGATAAGAATGGGATGGGTGAAAACTCACCTGCCCTTTGCCAAGCCAGTTGCAGAATAGGTCAGAAATTCCTATTGAGCCCCAAAATTACCAGCTCATCTTATTTTAATTGCAGGCTGGGTGGGAGTGTCATGCACTGTTGCCTTGCAAAGAGACTGAGCCAGGGAGATCATGGCCTTATATAGGCCCACTCTCTACTCTATCCCTTGGCTGTGACACAGTTTACCTTCACCCACTCTTTCCGAGCAGGCCAGCAAAATATATCTGCAAGGCAGCGCCATGCTTCACAGAGTAGCCTTGTTGTTAACAAAATCTGTTTTGACAAAACCACCCCCATGAGGTTCTTTTCAATGCAAATGCCACAGTACATTATGAAAAAAAGTTCTATTTTATTGTACGACTTTGACTGTCATGGTAATAAAATGCCAGGTGATTCTGGGGGGAATTAAGTATAGAAGTGGGCAAACTGTCACAGTGATTGTCTTTAGCACCTGCCGCAGCAGTTGCATTTTGAACCGAGAGTTGCTGTGATGTCCTGTCAATATGAGAACTTCTCACCAAGTTGAATTCAGTAGTTTCTGGATAAGCCCTGGCAACATAGTAAAATAGAAAATTACAGTAGCATTTAACACTTATGAAGAGACAGGAGTCATGATTTGGCCCCAGTGAAGTTTTAAGTGTGCTGTGTAAAGTTGTGAATGGTGAATGAAACAAACATGGTTTGTATGTGAAGATTCTCAGTCATCCAGGTGAGTTTATCTGGAAGTTGAGTCATGGCTACTGGACTTCTTTTTTGAGAGATAGAAATGTTTCGCTGTTCATGCAAACAGCTTCATCGGTCTGAATACAGCTAGTGTAAGTACCCCATCTTATAGTCAGCTTTGACTTTTTGTCACCCTGGTCTGAATTAAGCTCATAAGACGAACAATAGCCTGAATAGGCTCATTAGGGAGACAATAGTATCCATAGCCTTAAGGTGAACAATGGCCTAAGGTGCTGAAACCCATCAAGAATGGGTCGTTAGCTATGGCCTTGGTGGTGAAGGCTTTTTGATTTGTCTGGGTACTTTGGAAAGCACAGCCTGATAAGTAGCAGATAGACTATGCCAGAGCCCACCACCTCTGTTGAGGGAGGGGTTTTCAATTCTTACATGAATGGCTTCCCTTACTCCTCTCTCAAACCACCTCTCTTTGTCTAATATGTGCACATCTTCATCTTTGAAAGAGTGCCCTTCGTCCTTCAAATGGAGGTGTACTGCTGATTCTGGTCCTGAGCTGCTACCCCTCCTATGTTGGGCTATCCTTCTGTTTAATGGCTGTTTAGTTTCTCCAATGTAGAGGTCTGGACACTCCTCACTGCATTGTATTTAAGACTGTGAAGTACAAAGGTGGAGTGTAATTTCCCCTCTCCTGTGTGTGTGGGAGATTCGCCCCGTCACTTGATCAGCTGAATAAATGTACCAAATTGAATCTCTTCCTTGTGTCAGAATTTTTAGCAAAGTTATTCTGATTGAAGAATGTTCTGGGATTAGCCCGAACATATCTATATGAACTGGTGTAGAAAGATAAAATCTATATTCTATACTCTATAATTATGTGCCATCAAGTCAGTTCTGACTGGCACTCTTAACCGGAAGCACAGTGGGGAATAAGTTAATGCCCCGAGAACAATATCAGGAATTATGGTAACAATATTGTTACATCTGATCAGGTGATTGCTGCTTACCAACCACACCTCCTTCAGTAGGTACCCATTCAAAGGCAGTGGTTCAGTTTCCCTTCTCTGCTCTGAGTGGGAGTTCGCAGGAGGAGGCAGGGCTGGGATGTGCTGAACCGTGTGTGGGTGTGCTCACCTTGAATCACTATAATACCCATGAATTTAGAAATGCAGGGTGGTTCTGTTAAATACAGTTTAACTGCGTGAGTGGAGAGTCATCATAAATAATTGGGTTTAAATTGGGCCGCAACTTTATTAATTTTAATCTTTGAACTAGAACGTAACTTCACATGAGCAGTAACTTCACTTAAGCAGATAGGCCTCCTGTAGTGCAATTTATAGTTGATCAATCCAATTAACCTCGCACCTTAGCATCACTTCTCTAATCCCCTCTGTAGGAGAGTACAAGAGACCAGCACTCTTTTAACTCCAGGCAGCCATACACCAATTTTACCTTTATAACTTATGTATTCTTATTAATGTTATGTACACATCATCCTATGATCTATTATATTATAATGTACAGCTGCCTTGTTCCCTTAGGGTTATTTATCACCTGACATCAAGGAAATGGAAATTTCTTGCACTACCTGCTGGTTGTGACCTGGTTTTCCCACCTGCCTGGCTATGAGAATGGAATGGCCGAAAACATACCATCACCCACTTGCCAATCTGGGTAACGGTTAAAAATTCCCATTCGGCCCTGAAGCAACCAGCTAATCCAGGCATGCCCAAACTTTGGCCCTCCTGATGTTTTGGACCACAACTCCCAGAATTCTAAGCTTAGATTGCAGATGACAAAGGATTGTGGGACTTGTGGTCCAAATCATCTGGAGGGCCAAAGTTTGCCCACCACTGAGCTAATCTCAGTCTCATAACCTTTAGGGATGGGGGTGTGCGCTGCAATGTGCTGAAAGAGACCAGGTAGGGTGAGGACAGCCCCATTTAAAGGCTACTGACACAGAGCCCACCTGGTCCCATGTGATGGTGCTCATATTGCACCAAAAATATCAGCTTGACAGGGACAAAGAAGCCCCACCACGGAGCTTGTGCCCTCGTGGAGCCACCATTTTTGGACTTCTCAGAGAACTCAATGAACTATTTAAAACAATTCTCCAAGCTTTACTAACAGTTTTATCTTAGCAATCACTGTGAGTTATTCCCCATATTCATTTGCTTTTGATTCAATTCGAATGCTGGTTGAAACCTTCCTAGGCTTAAACCTTCTTGAAGGGCTGTGCACTAAGAACTATCAAACAGGTAATAAGATGATAGCATTTTAAACTTACAGAATCATAGACTCATATAGTTAGAAGATACCTCAAGGGTCATACAGCCCAACCCCCTAACATGCAGGAACACTTATCACAGTACTCCTGACAAATGGACATCTAGCCACTGCTTAAAAACCTCCAAAGAAGGAGACTCCATCGCCCTCTGTGGCAGCATATTCCACTGCTGAACAGCTCTGTCAGGAAGTTCTTCCTAATGTTCAAATGGAATCTCTTTTCCTGAAGTTTGAAACCATTGTCCTGAGTCCTAGCCTCTGAAGCCATGGAAAACAAACCTGTTCCCTCTTTGATATGGCATCCTTTCAAATATTTAGACATGTCTATCATATCCCCTCTCAACCTTCTTTTTGTAAGGTTAAACATTTCCAGCCCCCTAAGCTGCTCCTCGTAAAACATTGCTTTCAGACTTTTAACCATCCTGGTCACCCTCCTCTGGACCCACTCAAGGTTGTTAACATCCTTTTTACATTGAGGAGTACAGAACTGGACACAGTATTCCAGATTGGGTCTGACTAGATCAGAACAGAGGGGTCAAATCACCTCCCTTGTTCTAGAAACTATGCTTTTGTTGATGCAATCAAGAATCACATTGGCTTTATTGGCTGACACATCACACTGCTGGCTCCTGTTCAATTAGTGGTCCACCCAGACTCCCAGCCTTGGAAAAGATATTAGTAAGATTTATTTATCCCTCCCTCCCTGCCTCCCTCCCACAATTCGGACTCAAATTGGCTTACAATCTAATTCAGTCTAGTCCTGAATTCTATTGCATATTTCTTCTGGGATAACGCCCATGGTATAAGTTACAGTAATGTATTTCTGTACAATAAAAAGTCAAAACAAGAAATACCTACATTAACTACTTGACTCATGGGAATTAGTTAGAAAAAGTTGTGCCTGATATCAATGAAATACAGAAGCAGCCATGTTCTCCCCCTTCCATGATTACCATATGATGACATCATCCTCATTGCACTGCATAATGCTCTGCAACAGGATCCCTGATAAAATGTTGCAAATATATGTCATTTAAAATATTAAAACACAGCTAACATTTAAAAGAGTTCAGTTAAAATGCTGCTGATCATTTACATGAATATTTAAAGAAATAGTTAAAAACCTCTTCTTTATCATGGTAGCAGTTACCAAAGGCCTCCAGAGAGCCCATTATGTTGTGGTACCTGTCCTGGGGAATTCACTGCCTTGTCATCTTTCTGTTAATGTTTGATTAACAGATAACTACTGCCTTGTTATCTTTCTGTTAATGTCTGATTCTGTTGAGTCTCACCCATCTACCCCATTTAATGTCTCAACATGGTTATCTAGCTTGGAGAAGCTTTGGATGAACACTTGGCTTCACATAAGTATTCACATGAATGAATGCCTAGAGCAAGCAGGGGTGTAACAGCATGAAAGCTAACAATGGAAATATGTAGGCTTTCTCAGTGTACATTTCCACATTTTGGCCGGGGTGTGTGTGTGGTGGATAACTTCTGTATCTCATAAGTAACTTAGGGCCTTTTCACATGACCCCTAAACTCCGCGGCAAATGGCTCCCAGATCCAGAGCTTAAAATTGTTTCCCCACCAGCTCCGGAGTTTACAAAAAAATTAAGTGCGACCATGCCCACCTAAGCGCGTCCCAGCGCACTTTTGAAGTACCTGCTCTCCGGAGGTGAAAATTCCTGATGCGGATATAACGTAGTGACTGCCGGGCTCTCCTTGCTTCTGTTTTTTCTTTTTTTGCCCCCCCTGCCCCTTTAAGAGATCTGAATGCAGTGCCGGGATGGCAGAGCAGAGGTGAGTGGCATTCTTTTCTTCCTTTTTTTCTCCCTCCCCTCACACAGCCAGCAGCCAGGAGTGCGGAGGGGGTGGGAATGCAGGAACAGCGACAAACCCCTAAGACCTCTGGTCCAAATTTAAGTGGCCAGCGGATCTTAGGGGTCGTGTGAAAAGCGTCTTAGTTCTCTTCATGTTTATAAAATATAAAGTGTGCTTCAGTGATTTTCTTAGAATAATACACCTTAAGAAAGGTGTCACTGGCTGAAAAAGGAAGCAACTCACTTATAGAATTTAAATGATAGCACGTACAGTATGTATGCTATATATGTGTGTGTCTCATTCCAGTGCAGAATTTGTCAGGAGAGCATTTCATGCTTAGAAAGCTTCATTTCATGGTTTAAAGGGAATAGTGTAAATGAGAGAGGATTTACTGTTCACCTCATCCAGGAAGGATTACTACTCAAATTAATGCAGTGCTCAAGGAGTAGCGGATTAAAAACTGTCAACTCAAAAATTTTGATTTCCAGCTCTAGGGTTGGGGGGATGTTTTGGATTTTCTTTCTGACTAGTCAAACAAAACACAAGCCATGGTTGTCTTCCAAGGACAGTCAAGTATGTGGGTTTATTGCAGATAACACCAAAAACAAAACAAAAATGTTTTAAAACTTTCCTACTTCCTTGGAGCATGCTAAAGCAGAGGTAGACTAATGCAATTCAACAGAATGGAAAGACCTACAAAAGGTCCACAAGTTTACCCTTCAAGTAAAAAGAAACTTTTAAAAAAACCACTTTTAATAAACTTTGAAAGATCAAGCTTTCAGCATGTTTACCTGTCGTGCCATCTTCAGGATTACAGAAATGGCAAATGCTGACTACATCACATGTTAAATATAATGGAACATTCAGGTGTACCAGTTTGTTCAATCACATCACTGCTGACCTCATGTGATTAATTACAGGCAACATGAATCACTAAATTTTTGCCCATCCTCATAGTTCACCACTTTCTCCTTCAACTCAAAGACTTGCTTATCAACCTTAAATTCCAAAAGTGAATTTGGAACAGGTCTTTTTGTTTCATTAAAGTATATGCTATGCCTGGTTTCTCAGTCAGCAGTGTTTAGCTAATGCAGACTTTTCTTCTTGGCCCAATCAAATTTAGTGCTGCTGTTCCTTGCATCAGATCTCAATGTGTTTTCCTGCCTGTCTAAAAAACTCAAAGTGTAGGACCACGGGATTGCATAAGCACCTGATACTTTTATACTCAAAAGTCCTTCCCAGGCTGCATACAATTAATCTTTTTACAGGATCTGAAAAAAAAAGATTTAATTTCTAACTTCCTCAGCAATTTTTCAAGATGATTAGCTACCGTGCTGCAATAAAACAAAAATTGTAATACCTCTGATCAAATCTTGCTCCTTGTCTTTTAGCTTCTCCCTTCCCCCACTTTGAACAAAACTTTCTGATTATATCCATTCATCTGAAATTGTTTCCTCAAGAAACTCAGTTCTTTTGCTATATGAGCTTGATCTGCTATGGTTCTTGCTCTCTGTGTTAACATCACTGAACACTTTTGTGCTTCTGACTACCAGTGTTCAAACTGAGGTTTGTGTGACTTGGTTTCCTATGCACACTTCTAGCCAATGAGCCATCTCTATTTCTGTATATCAGCACATTCAGAAAAGGTAAATTTTCTGTCTGTTTCTAATTCTGCAGTGAAACATGTACTATTATGGATCTTCTTTAAGTGGCTACACACTCATATAATTTTCTTTTCCATGTGGGCAAGATCAAGAAGGTATAATCCACACATACCTCTTGTAAAATTATGGTTTGAAAAGTGCAGATTAGAGATAGGCACAAAGTGGAAAAATAGAGTTTGATTTCATTTTGTTACTCATTGCATTTTGTTTAGTTTTATTACTAACAATTTTAATAGAATTTTTGTAACAAAACAAAATGAGCAACAAAATGCAATCTATAAGCATTTTGTACAAAATCTCTTTATATGATGTTGCTATTGTTAGTTTATAATTTCTATTCCAAAGTTTTTGCCATTTCTCTAGTTCAGTGGTGGCCAAACTTTGGCCCTCCAGGTGTTTTGGACCACAACTCCCAGAATTCCAAACCTGTATTGCCAATGACAAAGGAATGTGGGAATTGTAGTCCAAAACATCTGGAGGGCCGAAGTTCAATATTGTAACCAAAGTTTTTTGCCCATTGAACCATTGTCTCTTCACTTGTTCATCTTTCCATGATTTCTCTCCTCATTTCAAGGTCCCCCTCAAGTTTTTGATCTGGTGGACGATAGAATACTCCAATGATCACATCACTCCTTGGACCTGGTAGTTTAACCCACAGTGATTCTATGGTGGAGTCGGACCCTCTGTCCATCTCCATTCTGCTGGATTTTACCCCTTCTTTGACATAGAAGGGGTATTAGCACTGGGAGAATAACGGAATATGACAGTTTGTCTACTGATAATAAAAGCTGTGCGGGAGAAAGAACAAGGCAGCAGCTGTTGTTGCGGGACCCACTGTACAGGTGCTTCTACGCCAATGCTCGAAGCCTCCGAGCAAAGATGGGAGAACTTGAACATTTGGCAGCTAGGGATAACATAGATATAATAGCCATAACAGAAACCTGGTGGAATGTGGAGAACCAGTGGGATACAGCAATCCCAGGCTATAAACTCTATAGAAGGGATAGAGAGGGGCGGGTTGGAGGAGGAGTGGCCATCTATGTCAAAGAAGGGGTAAAATCCAGCAGAATGGAGATGGACAGAGGGTCCGACTCCACCATAGAATCACTGTGGGTTAAACTACCAGGTCCAAGGAGTGATGTGATCATTGGAGTATTCTATCGTCCACCAGATCAAAAACTTGAGGGGGACCTTGAAATGAGGAGAGAAATCATGGAGGTGGCTAAGAGGGATAGGATAGTAATCATGGGGGACTTCAATTATCCCCACATTGACTGGGCCAATGCGAGCTCTGGGCAAGAAAGAGAAACTGGGTTTCTCGACTTGCTGAATGACTGTGACTTAGAGCAACTTGTCACGGAGCCCACCCAAGAACAGGCAACTCTGGATCTAATATTGTGTGATACTCAGGACCTGGTCAGGGGTGTGAATGTCACTGAGCCTCTGGGGAACAGTGACCATGCTGCAATTACCTTTGCCATGCATGTCGGAGGAAGAGTGTCAACCAAATCAGACATAAAAACCCTTGATTTTCGAAGGGCAAACTTCCCTCAGATGAGGAAACTAGTTAGAGAGAAACTGAAGGGGAAGGTTAGAAGAATCCAATCTCTTCAGAGTGCATGGAGCCTGTTTAAAACAACAATAATAGAGGCCCAGCACAAGTGCATACCACAAAGAAAGAAGAGCTCATTTAAGTCCAAGAGGACACCGGCATGGTTAACAAGTGGAGTTAGAGAGGCTCTAAAGCACAAGGAGAGGTCCTTCTGTAAATGGAAATCCTCCCCAAATGAGGATAATAAAAAGGAACACAAACTCTGGCAAAAGAAATGTAAGAAAATGATAAGGGAGGCAAAGAAAGACTTTGAGGAACGAATGGCTAGCAATATAAAGGGTAATAATAAAAGCTTCTTTAAATATGTTAGAAGTAGAAAACCTGCCAGAGAACCAGTTGGCCCTCTGGATGGCGAGGGAGGAAAAGGGGAGGTTAAGGAAGACTTGGACATTGCAGAGAAATTGAATGAGTTCTTTGCGTCTGTCTTCACGACAGAGGACCTTGAGCAGATTCCGCTGCCTCAGCCGCCCCTCTTGACTAAAGAATTAAATCAAATACAGGTTAAAAGAGAGGAGGTTTTAGGACTAATTGATAAATTGAGGATTAACAAGTCACCGGGCCCAGATGGCATCCACCCAAGGGTTATTAGGGAACTGAGAAATGAAATTGCAGATCTCTTAACGGTTATATGCAACTTGTCTCTTAAAACGGCCACAGTGCCGGGGGACTGGAGGATAGCAGATGTCACACCAATTTTTAAAAAAGGAAGGAGGGGGGACCCGGGAAACTACAGGCCGGTTAGCCTTACATCTGTCCCAGGGAAGATGGTGGAAAGCCTCATCCAAGAGAAAATCTTAAAACACATAAAAGAACAAACATTGCTGAGAGAAAATCAGCATGGCTTCTGTAAGGGTAAATCTTGTCTGACAAACCTCTTAGAATTTTTTGAAAAGGTCAACAGGCACGTGGATTTGGGTGAACCGGTGGATATAGTCTATCTGGATTTTCAAAAGGCTTTTGACACAGTCCCTCACCAAAGGCTGCTGAGAAAATTGCACAGTCAGGGGATAAGAGGGCAGGTCCTCTTATGGATTGAGAACTGGTTGAGATCCCGGAAACAAAGAGTAGGTGTCAATGGGAAATTTTCACAATGGAGAGAAGTGAAAAGCGGTGTGCCCCAGGGCTCTGTCCTGGGACCGGTGCTTTTCAATCTGTTCATAAATGACCTGGAGACAGGGATAAACAGTGAGGTGGCCAAGTTTGCAGATGACACAAAACTTTTCCGTGTGGTAAAAACCAGAGAAGATTGTGAAGAGCTCCAGAAGGATCTCTCCAAACTTGGGGAGTGGGCTGAGAAATGGCAAATGCGTTTTAATGTAACCAAATGTAAAGTAATGCATATTGGGGCAAAAAACCCAAACTTCATCTATCACCTCATGGGCTCTGAGTTATCCGTGACGGATCAGGAAAGAGATCTTGGTGTGTTGGTGGACAGCTCCATGAAGGTGTCTCCCCAATGTGTGGCAGCGGTGAAGAAGGCCAATTCCATGCTAGGGATTATCAAAAAGGGGATTGAAAATAAAACAGCCAACATTATAATGCCATTATACAAAACAATAGTAAGGCCCCACCTCGAGTATTGTGTACAATTCTGGTCACCGCATCTCAAGAAAGACATAGTGGAACTGGAAAAGGTGCAGAAGAGAGCGACTAAAATGATTACCGGGCTGGAGCACCTCCCTTATGAAGAAAGGCTAAAACATTTGAGCCTCTTTAGTCTGGAAAAAAGGCGCTTGAGGGGGGATATGATTGAGACGTACAAAATAATGCAGGGTATGAGTAAAGTGGATAGAGGGAAGCTCTTCTCTCTCTCCCAAAACACCAGAACTAGGGGACATACACTCAAATTGAGGGCTGGGAGAGTAAGAACAGACAAAAGAAAATATTTTTTCACCCAGCGCGTTGTAAGTCTATGGAACTCCCTGCCACAGAATGTGGTGATGGCATCTGGCCTGGATGCCTTCAAAAGGGGATTGGACAGATTCCTGGAGGAAAAGTCCATCACAGGTTACAAACCATGATGGAGATGTGGAGTCTCCAGGCTTTGAACCGGGTTGCTTCGGGGGCCAGATGCAGGGGAGTGGTGTCGGGAGACAGATATCTAGTCTCATGCACTCCCAAACGCATCTGGTGGGGCCGCTGTGAGATACAGGAAGCTGGACTAGATGGGCCTTTGGCCTGATCCAGCATGGCTCTTCTTATGTTCTTATGTTCTTATGTTCATCCTAATTAGAAGTAATAAATCATTTTCAGATACCACTATATTCTGAATTTCTTGTGCTAAAGCCATCAGGTTTTTTATATGAAACTCAGTTTGTCCCAACATGGGGTTCAATAAACTAGAAAGGTGCTTCACAATTTTATAGGTGAGAGAGCCTATAGTGCTTACCATAGGGGTAATGGGCATCCCACTTTACGTGTTTTAGGAAGACCATAAAGTCTAGTGGGGCAAGAAGACTTTTTAATCAAAATAGCTGTTCCAATCTCACTCTTAGAATTTAAGGCTGAGAGTGATATATTGTGGTGGATGTGGTTAACTGGGAGGATGGGCAAAAACTACTGATTCATGACTACTTGTAATTAATCTCATGAAGTCAGCAATAAGGTGATTGAACAAACTGGTCCAACTGAATTTTCCATTGTATTTAATATGAAGTGGTAGTAAGCATTTGCCATTTCTGTAATCCTGAAGATTGTATGATGGGTATATACAGTAGCACCTTGGTTTATGAGCACAATCTGTTCCAGAAGCATGCTTGCAAACTAAAATACTCATAAAGCAAAGCAACTTCCCCACAGGAAATAATGGAAACTTAGATGATTTGTTCTGGTGTCCCTTGTGAACATTTAGACTTCATCCAATACTAAATAATTCTGTGTATCACTTGTAATGTAGTAGTAACTAGGGATGGGCACCTTATGAAAAATGACACATGGTTTTGAACATTTTTAAATGAAATGAAATGGGAGACAGCATGTTGTCCTGAACCTAAATGAAATGATGTTTTGGTTCGGGAGGAACTGAACTGGGGAGCTGCCATCAGATCTCGCTTCAGCAGTGAGAGCTGCTGGCTGTTTCCCTGCTTGGTTCTTGCCCAACACTGCCTCCCAGCTGGTTTTGACAGCTTGAGCTGGTGGCTAGGGAAAACGCAGCAGCCAGGCAGCAGTAAATTTGTTACCTGACTGCTCCTTCCTCCCCCCACTGCCCCCTCCTCCCATGGTTGGGTGTTTTGGACAGGGAGTTCTGTGGGTAGTGGGGGTTCAGAATAAACTCCTGGGAGAATGGGGGGACATGGGAGAAGAAAGGAAGCAGCATTAAATTCAAGCTCTGTTTGAATTTACTGCTGCCTCCTTCCTTCTTTCACTGGGGCAGCAGGACATTAAAAAAAAGCCTCTAGCCAACTACAAAGGGTGGTCAACAATTTTTAAAATGTCCCTCGCCTGACTCAGAAGAACCGGAGACTGAAGAGTGGTGGAGGGGAGGCTTTTCAATTTCTGGTGCCCCAGCATCACTGGTGCTGTACCCAATTCAAAAGCCTCCATTGGCTCCCTTCTGACCCACCGCCATCCAGCTGGTTTTGACAGCTGGAGCTCTGCAGAGGGGAGCAGCTTTACTCCTAAAGCTGCAGTCCCCTCTCTCCATAGCCCAAGCTGTCAACCAGCTGGGAGATTCGTTGCTCATTATATTTTATAATTAACAATTTTTATTCATTCATTCATTCAAGAAAGCTTTAATGTCATAAAATAGATTTTGCAGTGGCCGGTAGTGAAAGAGGATGGCAGCAGCTGCCTCAGGCAGCAGAAGCAGCTTCATTCCACTGTCCCCCAACGTTCTGCCCTTAATAAACAAGCTGCAAACTGTCTTCCCAATTAGCTGGCAAAATTTCCCCTTCTTTCCATTTTTTGAAATATTTTCTTTCAAAACAAATCATTAATTGCAAAACAAAAATTACATGCAAAGAACAACGAAATGAAATGAAACAAAATGCTATTTTCAAATTTCGTGCCCATCCCTAGTAGTAACTGCATGCTGCTGATCAATTCTGAATTATGGCAACCCATTCCAGGGATGTATAGACAGAAACTACTCAGAAGTGACGTACTGTTTCCTTCTCCTGGGGACACCCTGAGACTCTGCAGCTTGCCCAATGCTACACAGAGTGGAAATCCATAAACTGAAATTTATAAAATGAATTTCCAGCCTCTAACTGTCAACGCTATCACTTGTAGATTGCCATATTAAGGCTGCAATTGAAGATGCTCACTGTATATGTCCATTTGCCATTAGTTTGTGTGATTTAGAAGCTTCTCTCTTCCTTTTATCATGCTGCCCTCTATACCAATAAGGATTTCACCTGTGAAAAGTAGCTGCTGGATGAGACTATTAAAGAAACAGAAGGAGTTCTTGGATTGCAAGCTCTCACATCTAAAGTATCTTACCTACTGGAGTCTCACATTCCTTTTTCCTATCTGAATTTTAGTATTTTCTTGACTGAAGATGAATCAACATTTCTGCCAGTGTTCATATGCAATCATACAAAATTCTGTGGTTCCAAGCCTCTACCAGGAAATGGAAAAGCATACCATACCTGTACACCTGATGGGTAAAATTGGAACCATAGCTTTGTAAAATAAAATGAAGATGGAGTAACAGAAAATAATATCAAACCTGTTTTAAAAAATAAATGCACTCTGCCCTTGGAAGCAGTTTCAATCTCAGTGTTTTAGCTGGAAACTCTGGAATCAAATGTTTGTTTGTTTGTTTGGTTTTTGTTTGTTTGTTTGTTTGTTTGTTTAAAATATTTTTATTCTCCTATCTCCTCAACAAAAACCCAAGGCAGGAACGTAGTCCTGGCAGCCTCACAAGTCTAAAAATCGAGGGTCATTTTCATTACTTCAGGACATGCCATTTAGATATGCTCAGAATAAGCCTTACCTTTAAAAATCCTTTAAAAATCCTTTTGTTAAGATGGACTTAATTGCAATTCATTTTCTGAGATAATTGTTCTTTGAATAAATAAATAAATAAATAAATAAATAAATAAATAAATAAACAAACAAACAATAGTACTACTATCCTATTAAGTAGCCATTTTTAAACAAATTGATGCCTCCACCCTCCCAGGCTCTGATATAATAGCTAATAGGTTTTACCAAATATATTCTGATTCAAGACGGCCTTTCCGGGCATAAAATACTAATCCCTCCTTCTTGCAGTGCTCTAGAATCATGCAGTTTCTCAAGGCCACACAAATAGCCGGTCACATAACTTGGTGTTAGCTCTCCTCTTTCCCAAGACAGATAGTGGAAAATTTGAAATCCTGCTCCATGGTTTCACAGCTAGCTGCTACCAACTGTGTAACCTGTGATAGAGAGATACACATACTTTTAAAAATTCTTCATCATTATCTATTCAGACTGTTTCAATGTAATGCCAACTTTTTTTGTACTTTGTGTTATTTGCACTGAAATGTTATTTTTGAAAATTTTCTTAATTTATTTTTATTTATTTATGAAATTCAAGTTTTTTTGGACTTGATGTCTTGGCAAGGAATACATCCTCTTGTGGAGTGAGGAGAATAATTTTGTAGTTGTATATCTTTATGAACAAAGATAAGACAAACAAGGTTGACATTTCCCTTTGTTCCATAATGATGTCTGTGAAGATTCTCAATTAACCAGGTGAATTTATCTGGAAGCATGAGAGACTGAAACATTTTTCTGCTCATCCGAACAGCTTCATCAGTCTGAGGAAATCTAGTCATGAGTCTTCCATTTTATAGTTCACTTTGACCTCATGTCACCCTAGTCTGAAATAGGCTCATAAGATGAACAATGGTCTGAATAGGGTCATTAGGTCACTCAATAGGCCATTCCGTAGACAATGGCCTAAGGTGCTGAAACCCATAAAGTATGGGTTGTTAGCTATGGCCTTGGTAGTAGAAATGTGAAGTATTTTTGATTTATCTGGGGATTGTTGAAATCACTGCCTGATCAGTTCCATAATGATATATTGCTAACACTCTTAGATTACACAAGGAACATCTGCATCAGACCGATGAAGCTGTTTGGATGAACAGAGAAATGTTTCTATCTCTCAAAAAAGAAGTCCAGTAGCCATGACTCAACTTCCAGATAAATTCACCTGGATGACTGAGAATCTTCACAGACATCTGCATAAAAGACCTATCTCTACCAGTGTACGCTCCAAGGGATTCCACTCTGTGTTAATTCTAGTACATTAATAAAATATATTGGGCAAAGGGTACATTGTACTTTCTGTCTGTGCCCGCTAAGCTAATTAGGAAATCTTTTACAAGCTTTTGGAGAATCTTAAGATTTGTTTATTTTGTACTTTTTAACCACCCAATTTTCCCTCAGGATCTCAGGGCGATGTACAACTGATTACAGAGAATAACTTGCCCAGTATGCCCAACCACCATAAAATTTAAAAACAGAAACAACAAAACAACAAAACAAAACAAAAACAACACAGAATCCAGCAAGAAAAAAGATTTATAAAACTATTAAAGTGGGTGGAACTTTCTAACGATCTTTGTGATCTTAATCAGAGTAGATTAGCAGTGTGCATTGGTGCTGATCCTTTCCAGCTTTTTCAAGATTTTATGTAGATAATTCTGTTATGCATAATATACTGAAAACCAAAATCTCAGATGTGAGAACCTGAATCTTGACTGAGCTATGAGCAAAGTTTTATCGATTGCTATGATAGCCTTGAAGTAGGTTTGCATTGAATTATTCAAAGTGGGTGTTGCCTTCCAAAAGTGTACTGTAAATGACTGAGGAGATTCAAAGCAAATTTAGTAACTGATCTGAAAATAAGAGTTGTCTCCTCGACCCCAGGAAAAAAAGTTGCTGAATAGATATTAAAATATTCAACACATTAGTACCATACATATCTGGGGAATTGTGTGCTTTCTCGTTTCTTTGTGTTGGGATTTCATGAACATCTTTATTCTCATTGCTATGTGTTCATTACTGATGTTAACAGCTGCTTGAAAAATTAAATCATGAAGTGGAAAGGAAAACACAGAATCGTGTTCTATGTCAAAATTTGAAATGTATTTCTTGGGAGCAAGTCCCACTGTTAGGTTAGGATCCCAACATTTTACTCCATTGTCAGCTCTCACACTTAACCAACTTAACATGGGAACTTGACAGGATCAAAAGAAAGTCCGTAGATTCTTCCAACAGCAGGGATTCATCCTGAGATGAGAGAGTTTTGTCATTTGTGTGGAACTCATATCGTTCTTAACATTTTGAAATGAAAATATATCTGGACACTTTCATATAAATATCCAAGCCTTCTTTTGGGCATAAAAATAAGTTAAATGGTTTATTACTGTTTTCTTCAGATCTTGTATTCTTTATTCCACTATTTTTCAGTAGAAATTTTAATTGGCCATGTTTTGAAAACCCCTTAGAATTTCTGACCTGCCCATAACCCATACTCCCTTTTATTCGCTTGTATAATAGGGCACAGTTTACCGTGCTGTAAAGTTTGCTACAGTGGAATTATGCTGACTAAAAAATAGGTTTAACGGAAATGTGGAGGACTTAACTGATTTTTTTAACTAAAAAGCTCCCTTCTGCTTTCTACTGACATATAGGTAAATAGAGGTGGGGGAGTCAGTTAAAGTCTTCATATTTTATTCAAGCCGATTTAGGTACAGACAGAAGTTAAATTGACACATATTTGCAAAATCAAAAGTTTTATACAACAAATAGAAATAACAGTTGTTAAAACCTTCACACTTGGTCTGTTTCAGCTGTGGATATGGCTAAGTATGATTTCCTATAATAATAATAATAATAATAATAATAATAATAATAATAATAATAAT
>JAHTLZ010003094.1:6895-37477 GCA_023846285.1 Phrynocephalus versicolor | reverse complement strand
CCTCCCGCTCCCGCGTCCTCTTCCCCCCGCCAGGGCGCACCGGGGGCAGCGGCGCCGGCCTCCCCTCCCTTGCCCTCCCGCTCCCGCCTTGAAAAATCCATACAATGGGAAAAAAATCTGCCCCCCCAAAAAAATCTGGGGGAGAGGGGGGGCAATTTTTTTTCCGTTGTACGGATTTTTCGTTATACGGACCCTCCGTTATACGAGGGTCCACTGTATAGGCAAGTATTTCTGTGTTTGTTGTGTTGTTTTCATGCTGAAGTGATATTCTCATCAAACATAACCAACACACAAACACAAAGATGTGTGTGCACATGACTGCTAGATATAAATATTTTGCAATCGCCACTATAATCTGTTTGCACATTATTTCTGGTTCCCTCAGGTGTGAGGACATGGTAGATGTGAGACGATTAAAGATGCTTCAGATGGTTCAGTTATTTAAATGTGAAGAAGATGCTGCTCAGGTGAGTTCTAATAACTTCTAAATCTGCTGTAATGAGGAAATATAGAAATATATTCAGCACATATAGCCAGACTGGTACTGCTGGTTTAAAAGTTTTTTGTTTTACAGTCATTTGTACTCTTCCCTTCAGGCTGTAGAATGGTTAAGTGAATTGTTAGATGCACTACTGAAAACTCACATCCGATTGGGAGATGATGCACAGGAAACCAAAATTTTGTTGGAGAAGCACCGGAAATTTGTTGACGTAGCACAGGTATACAATGGACATCTTTCCTTCTTAAATTGGTTAGATCTGTCACAGGAATGCTGATGATTGAGACTTGCTCCATATATCTAAAATAAACCCTAACCATTTCATTACCGATTACCAGAAATCACAGGTAGATCTAACAAAATTATTTTATTAAAATATACACCCTTGAGGACAGCCACAGTCTTGTTTTAAAACAGTTACAGGACTGATTTTAGGAAGCTTGAATTCATTTAAACCTTCTCGGACATGAAAATGCTTATTCCGTGGAGGCAAACCTCGTGCAGGGCGTTGAATTCAGTGGAGAATAGACTGAGCATGTGAGAGCGAGGCAAGGCCAGTCAGGTTGATGAATTCAGGGGAACCTGGTGGATCTTATTAGCAGAGGACCTGTTAATTAGCATTAGGGGTCCCGTGGCGCAGTGGTTAAATGCCTGTACTGCAGCCGAAACTGTGCACACGACCTGGGGTTCAATCCCAGGTAGCCAGTTAAAGGTTGACTCAGCCTTCCATCCTTCCGAGGCTGGTAAAATGAGTACCCAGCTTGCTTGCGGGGGTGGGGCAATGTGTAGCCTGCATACTGTAATTTAAAAAAAAATGTAAACTGCCCAGAGACTACTTGAAGTGGTATAGGGCGGTGTATAAGCAGAACACTTTAATAAGAGGACCTGCTTTGACCAGGGCTTATGCTTGGAGAACGGGCCAGGCATTTGAGCAGAACCAAAGGAAAAAGTGAAAAAAAGGATTATAATCAGGACTGGGATAGAAATAGCTTAAGGAAGTTCAAATAATGTTTTGCTATTTGCGTTTTCACCATATCATTTATTTTAGATGTGTCGCTGTGCATTCTGCGAGCTCCAAACTGGGATTTTTTACACTTGTTTTGTTTTACTTTTGTTTTTATAGAGTACATACGATTATGGGAGGCAGTTACTGCAGGCGACTGTCGTTCTGTGTCAGTCTCTGAGATGCACTTCCCGGTCCTCGGGAGACACTCTTCCGAAGCTTAACAGAGTGTGGAAGCAGTTCACCATAACTTCAGAAGAGAGAGTAACTAGGTTGGAAATGGCTGTGGCATTCCATTCCATGGCTGGAAAAGTTAGTTATTCTAAATTGTACTGTTCATTTTGATACACATGCTTTAAAAATCAGTCTCTTTAAACAGTACTGTTTATTTTATTTTATTTTTGATATATTCAGCTTTCTGGTTTGAGCTGTATATTAAGCACAATGGTTCACACTCAAATTGCTGGGTAGCTCCATGGTTAAGGTCTCTGGCTTCAGAGCCAGATCTGGGGAGTTGAGTTCTTCACTGGGCCTTCTTGACAGGGGCTGGACTTCATGATCCATTGGATCCCTTCCTGCTTTGCTGTTCTAGGATGATGATGATGATGATGATGATGATCTGACTGTTGCACAGATTTTAAACACTTAATGGGTGAAGACTGACGTGAATAAATACGATGACTGTATTTAAGTCATTGTGATCCTAGAGCAGTGGTGGTGAACCTTCGGCACTCCAGATGTTTTGGACCACAACTCCCAGAATTCCAAGCCGAGATTGCCAATGGCAAAGGACTGTGGGAGTTGTGGTCCAAAATATCTGGAGTGCCGAAGGTTCGCCAAGACTGTCATAGAGCTTTAAGGTTAATTCATAATATGCATTGTTATGTCTTTGCTGCCTCCCACTTTATCACACTAAAATGATTCCCATACTGTACCACTTAAGTTTATATGTGGGGTTCCCAAAGGATTGGTTTCTCATGTGTCTGCTTTAAAATTCTTCCCTGTGGTAGAATATTCTGTGATATTTATTTTACTTTGTGAACTCAGTCTGTGTATGAAAGAACCTTCAGGACAGCTCAAACTATCATGGCAGCCAGCAGCTTCATTTAGACCAGGGGTCCTCAAACTTTTTAAAGAGGGGGCTAGTTCACTGTCCCTCAGAACTGCTGGGGGCCAGATGGTGGTGGCAGCAGTGGGTAGTTCAGGGAACTGAGGGGGGAGGGTTGGGGCAAGTGGTGATGGCGGCAGTGGGGGGGCGAGGGAACCAAGGGGGAGGGTTGGGACAAGAGGTGGTGGTGGTAGCACTGCCGTGGCCCTGGAGTCATCTTGCTGCCCTTTCCTCAGGGGTGCCCTATCCCCTCTCCCTGCCCCCCACAGTGCATGGCATGGCTCTGGTGCAGGAGAAGCGGTCCTGCAGCCCCGTGGTGTAGTTGCTGCCAGGGCTGGACTGCACCACCTCCACAAAGGCCATCTTCTTGGCTGGCCTTGAGGCCATCAAGGCCCCCGCCACCCCTCGCGCCCCTGCCAACCCCAGCACCAGCCATGGTGAGGATGGACAGCAGGCAGAGGAGCGTGCGCGCTCCATCGGCCCTGGCTGCTGCTCCCTCCTGCCGCAACAGATGCCACCTCCTCCTAATCGTGGCATCTGGCCCAGTGCCTCTGTGCCAATGACTCTTGGGAAGGAGGGAGGGAGGGAAATAGGAGAGGAGTCAGGGTGCGTGTCATCCCTCTGGAGCCAGCCTGCTGAGGCCATGGAAAGAGGGCACAAGGCAGGAAGGGTAGCCACACCGGGCTTCCACTCAATCGCTGCTAGCCTAGGTGGAGAGCACATGCAGGCTAAGATCTGGCACGAGCAGATTGGGGAAGAAGCAGTGAGGAGGGGGGTGGCGGCGCCTGGGCAAGGCCACAGATTGCTCCTCCCAGGCCACCACCACTGTGGCGTGGTGCTTCAGTGTGTGTGTCTGCAATTGGCTGCACAGGCCAGATTCAGGACCTGCGGGGCTTGGATCCGGCCCGCGGGCCATAGTTTGAGGGCCCCTGATTTAGATCATGCCTTAGTGTCATTTTAGAGCAGCGGTTACCAAACTTGGGACCACAGATGTTCTTGGACGGCAGCTCCCAGCACAGGCTAGTGGTTGGTGGCTTCTGGAAGTCTTCCTCTAAGAACATCTGGGAAACCAAGGTTGGGTACCACTGATCTAGAAGACAGCAACCTCACATACGAGCTAGGAGCTTATAGATTTCTTTGCCCTTGACCAATGTACTGTACCAGAAGTCATAATACTACACTTTAATTGAAGCTCATTGGATTGGGGTCACAAAAGAAGATCCAATCCAGATGGGTCATTTCACTCATGGAAGGTGTCTTCCCATGAAGAATACTTTTGGGTTCAACCCATGGTTTGATTTCCTTCACTAAATGTGAGCTGAGTTATAGCTCGACTTTTACACCTGTTTATTCTTAGACTGGCCCAAGAGCCTTCTCATGTCTTTTTATCTTTGTCCATTAATAAACATTTCAGAACTTCTCTAAAATTCCAAGTGGAACATTTGCAACATCTCCAAAAACTGGCCCAAACCAGTGAGCATTTCTTAAAGCCCATTAGTAAAGAGTAAAGGGTGAATTTCCTTCATAGACGTGGCTACTGAGACATATCCATGTCTTTTGAACCTGGTATAAAGGTAGTGTTGTTTAGTAGCTGCATTTGCTCAGTCTTACGAATGGTGATGGAATGCAAAGGCAGTATCTAAAGTATTTTTGCTCAAGTCAAAGCAGAATGGCCAACTTCAGTCATGCACTGTAGATAAGAAACGACTCCTAGGTAGTTACAAATCTCCCGCAGCAGTCCCACATAATCTTTTGTGGCTCAACATTTGATTTTTGGTTACAATTCTGTGTCTTACAACAGGGTGGTCTAGCTTCCCAAGAAGGCAACACTGGTGAAAGATAGTCTGTCCCTCTGCAGCCATTTGACTCCATTTTGACTTTAATTTTCACAATTAAAGTAACCCACCCACCACCATCTTCTGCTTATATCCCAGACCCTTACTTCAGTGTCTATCAAAGGCTAGAGATTACATCATTAAGATGATTAGACTATAAAGGGGTCTTGCTGTGTTTAGAGGAGCTCAAGAACTTGATTTAACTACTCCCTTTGTCTTAATACACCTTTGTTATAGGTTTTACAGGAATGCCCAGATCAACCTGAGTCTTTAAATGATGAGGAGCAATTTGATGAGATTGAATCCATTGGAAAATCACTTCTGGATAGATTAACAGTTCCTATAATTTATCCTGATGGGTATGTAATCTGGCTTTATATTCTGAGGATTCTAAACTTGTTAATTTTTTTTACTAGACAAAATTAATTTAAGTCCTGCAGTGGTGGTGCCTTGGTTTGTGATACCTTGGTTAACAAGTATTTTGATCAATGAGCACATTTTGATGATATTTATCTTGATCAACGAGCAGTGTCTTGCAAAACAAGCACTGGAGGTCCTCATTTTGCCGTCACCCTCCACTGCCATCACTCACCCCCTTGCTGTCACACACACCCTCACTGAAGTTGAGGCCATGGCCACGTGCCCTTGCTCCCAGGTTGGGACTTCTGTCTTTCCAAGCATGTTTCCAGAACTGATTATGCTTGCAAACCAAAGTGTTACTGTACTACTGTAGTACATTTGGATAGCAAGAGAGCCATCCAAAGTGAGACTGGTAGGAGCGAAGTAGCAGATCTGCAGTTGCATCTCATGACCTACCATCTTGCACTGCTGGTAGATGGTTTCTACTCTTTCTTTTTCATGGTCTCTGTAACCAACATAAGCATGGAGTCACTCTCATAGTATTCTAGATCTGAATAGAATTGATGGAAACCCTGCCCTCATTCCCCTCATGCATGCACACAGAAGGTATTCCCACCAAAGGGATACTTGAGAACATCCCAAGATGGGCTTGGTGCAAGCACAAAATTTACACATTCACAGATGAGCAGTGAGATAACCACAGCTGTCCCTTTTCTTGTCTGGGATTCCAGTCAGGTGAATCTGCTCCACTGCTCTGCCCCCCCATCCACCCAGCACTCTGTTTCAGAACCTTTTGCTATCTGCCACTGGCAGACACATCACTGGTGATGAGTTTCCGCAGATGGGGAACCATGGTGGATGTTGCTCTATCACCCTTAGCAGAGAAGCAGCACCCCTGTCTAATTCTAAACTTCCCCAGTGGGGTAGTTTTTGGGAATGAGGATTGGGCTTAAAGTCACTAAATACTGTGATGTTAAATCAGATTCATAAACCTATTCTTTAAAATTTGTCTCTTCCTGGGCCTTTGAAAGACCAGCTTCTGTATACTGCAGAATTAAATAAAAGAGCATGAATTTTATTGTTCATCCAAAATGAAATTTAAAATGTCAGATAGCTTCCCAACAATTTCCCAGAGATTGAATTAGAACGAACTAAAATATCAAGACTCAGGACACATGGTGAAAGTTGTGAGTTCTGGTGTCCTGCGCTCTCTCATGTACGTACATGTGTGTGAAATCATCCGAAACTGCCCCATATTAAACCAGCCAGATTATTAAAAACCAACCACAGTGGACCCTTGTATAACAAACAGTTTGTATAACATAAAATTTGTACAACATAAAATATTCCAGACATAGGGGAAATTTGCTTAACAGAATCGCCTATGGGGCAAATCCGTACAACATAAAAATGGGATTACTCCATTTTCAATGCGTTGCTATGGGAAATTGTATAAAGTAAAATTTGCTTAACATAATTTAGTTTGGAACGAATTAATTCCTTTATGCAAGGTACCACTGTATATGTTAACTTACATTTTGTTACATGAATTGTGGCCAAAAATATATGCATACCAATATTTCTTATTATTACTTTCTTAGTTTCAAATGTTCTTTGTCTCCCCCCCCCATTTTTTTTGTTTCTAGTTCTGAGCAGTACTTTGGGAGTCCAAGTGATATGGCTTCTACAGCTGAACACATTAGAGAGAAGTTAAAGCTAGTTTGCCTGAAAAAGCAGCAGCTGAGACAACCAGGCGTCTGTACAACCGAGAGCTAATAGTCTCTTACCTGCCAGCTCATAAAATGCCCATTTGTAGCTCAGCGTGTCATCTCCATCCTACGCCTGCCATGATACATTAAAATGCATTTCCACGGCTCTTATAAAACCTAATCTTTCTTGAAGTCAACCTAATTTATACATCTTAACAGTGTCTATCAAGCCATAATTGTTTAACATGCTATGAAACCATAGATTTCAAATACTGTTAGAAAGAAACTGAAAACGTTGCACTGAACCCTTCTGCTCTGAAAGCTTTACCCAGACGGTCAGGTGCTTCTTTGTCCGAGCAACTGATGCCAGCTTTCAATGGTGCTAAAAAAAGTTCCACACAAAATAGTCATTCTCTTTACTCTCCAGATGATGTAGTCCTTTTCTTTTTTTTAAGCTTCAGGCAAACTATCTGTTGTATAGACAGTGGTGACCCTATAATTTGTTCTACCTTTTAAATTGTCCGTTTTACTGTGCCAATATACATCCCGCCCATCAAACCTTTGAATTTCATTATATTTCAGTTCTTTTTCCAGTTTGTATGGATAATGTACTGACAGCTGTTTTTGTGCTTAATAAAAATTCCATCTTTTGAAAATCTGACATTCGTATGTATTTTCCTGGTCTGTTTCAGAGGTTGAGTAGAAATGGGAAGGGCTGCTCTTTCTGTTGCCTTTCAACTTGGAACAACTTTAACACACACACCCCCGTGTGTGTGTGTGTGTGTCTTGTGATGTGAAAGGAGGGCTCCAGCACTGTCAACAGAGGAGGCCACTGAGAAGTGAGGAACAACTTCACACACACCCCTCTCTCTCTCTCTCTCTCCTCTCTCTCTCTCTCTCTGTGTGTGTCTTGTCATGTGAAAGGAGGGCACCACCAGCACTGTCAACAGCTGAGGCCATTGAGAAGTGAGGCAGGCAGAACCCAACCCCCACCACCACTTGCTCCCTCCAAGCTGCCGTATATTATATATGTCTTTTATGCCTACTTCTGGCTGTAGATATTAGTGTAGAGTGAAGGGGATTTAACTTTTATAAGAAGGCAAGGAAAAAGAGGATACAGCTAAAACTGTGCTCATGTTCAATCCCAGGTAGCAGGCTCACGGTTGACTCAGCCTTCCATCCTTCCGAGGTCAGTAAAATGAATACCCAGCTTGTTGGTGGGGGAGGGCAATGTGTACCCTGCATACTGTAATTAAAACTGTAAGCCGCCCAGAGACTGCTTGAAGTTATATGGGGCGGTATATAAGCAGAACACTTTGCCTTACAAGGAAGCAATTTAAACTGTGAAGAATGGGAAGAGCCCTTGATTCCTCCCACCCCCAACTCCCTCCCCTCTTGAAGCAGGAAACATTTCAGACGTAGATTGTTAGTTACATGCCCATGGCTGAATGAACTCAAGTTAAATAGGCAGTGTTCTACAATTTGCAGAACTGGAAAATGCTACGCATTTAGGGTGTAAGGCGGAAATGGTGTGTAGACTGTATCTGCTCTCCCATACTGCAAAGCCAAATAAAGCCCCGAGCTCCTTGCCCTCTGAAGATGACAGCCACTGAGTCTGGTGAAATGTCAGAAAGAAAAATCTCCAGAACACGGCCAAACAGCCCGAAAAACTCAGAACAACCATCAGATCCCAGCCATGAAAGCCTTCGAGAATACTCCGAAGAAAACCCTTTTTGTGTTCATGAATGATTGGTGTATTTTCATTTCCCCTCTTTGTAAACTCTTAGGCAAGCAGTGTTTTATAGTAACCCAGAGAGTTAGGTGTCCTTTGTGCTTTACCTGATCCAATGCAGCAGACATTCAATGTGTTCCCCTTTTGTCTCTGAAGAGATGGGAAAAGCACTGTAGTCTGATTTGTGGGGTGTCAGAAGGAGGAGGAAACATATACAGTATACTGTTTTCTGGTTAACCATTTTACAACGCACAATGCACCGACTTCTATTGCTTGCCTTCCTTACTTGGGGTAAGAAATGGGCACCAAAAAGAGTGATTACGTTCAATTGTTGCAATATTCATAGCAAGTATTCCTGGCTACAGGCTGCATTAGTAGTCATAGTTGGTGCTGAAATGTGTATCCCCTGTATTATGCAGGTCATATGTGCTTTTCTTATTTTGTATAATTGGCTCTGGGAAGAGGAAGGAATGGCGGCATAGCTGTACAAAATGTGCACACACCCCGCATCTCATTTATTCTGTCCAGAGGTCATTGGATGTAACATCACAGTTGTTCACCAAGGACAACTCGCCTGCTTTGTGACTCAAGCCTGCCTTGGCACTGTTCATCCTTCCTTTCCCTAGAGCAGCTGGCTTTGGCAACGGAAGGCAGGGGCAATGGAAGCAGGCACACGACTTTGTCAGTGGCCCCAGCACTCAGATTTGTCACGGTCTCACAACGTGACCAGTGTGGAAGCGTGCCCCGTGCAAGAGACGCTCTTCACATTGGTGACATGAAGAAGAGAGTCTCCTCTTGAGAAGTGGGTGGTAGAACTCTCCGGCCACTGCTTGAGTAAGAGATGAGAGAGTGCTTTTACGTGCAGGCATGCTGGAATGAAACCTCCCTAGGGAAACACTTGCTCAGTGCAGTAACCCCCACCTGTTGCGGGGGTTAGGGACCAAACCTGAACTGCAATAATTGAAAATCCGCGATATACAGATGCTGGGTCAAATCAGGACTCGGGGGGCCTGTCTGAGGCCCCCTATGCTTACCTGAGGCCTGGCACAGCCCCAAACGGGCCGCCGATGGCCTTCCCGGGACCATCGAAGGCCTCAGAAGTGCTTTCCAGTAATCTGGAAGTCACTTCCAGTTTTCCGGAAGGCACTTCTGGTTCACCTGAAAGCACTTTTGGGGTCTCCGACAGGCCCAGGACGGCCATTGGAGGCCCATTGGTGGCAGCTCCAGGCTTTTGGTAAGTACAGGAGGCCTGAAATAGGCTAATCCAGTTTACCCCAGGGGGGCTTGCCTTTCATATACTGTGGTCCCGTGATATACCGGGACTGCAGTATATGAGCTGCGAAAGGGCAGGGGAACACTATATTGCTGATGTGCAACAGTCTCTCACCTGAAATGTGGGCGACAAGCTTACAGGTAAGGTAGTGGTGCCGCTCCTGATTTCCTCCGGTACTGTCATGTGCAAGATGTTGGGGCAGAGCTGCCTGGGAGACACATTGGGATGCCTTATATCCACACGGGCCGTGCTTTGGCCCATGTTTAGTGTTTCCTTTTGCCCCATCCGTAAAGGATTGATCTGTGTTAAGGGAAATGGATGGAAGCAGTTTCCAACTGTAAAGTGAAGAAAACAGAATGTGATATACTATATTCAGTAAAGGACCTGGAGCCCTGACTTATTTTATTATGTTGGTGTGAATTAGTGAAAAAAATAGAAAATTTTACTACTGTCCTGTTGGAATTGGGCCTTCACTGTAGTTGCCCCACAGTTGTCCTTCCCCCAGACATCCACCTCGCCCCCTTTCAGTGCTTTCAAATGAGCTTAAAGACCTGCCTGTTTTAAGCAGGCATTTCTTCTGTGACTTCAGAGTCTCCCAATAGAGTCTCTGACTTCTCCACCCCACATGGCTTTTTTCATTGTGATGTTTTGAAATTGTAATTTATATTTTAATCTAGTTAAGTTTTTTTTCTTTTTCTTTTTTGCTTATTTTAATTGTTTTGTTATTTATTGTTAAAATTGCTGTAAACCTCCCAGAGTGGCCTTGCTGCAAGCTGGGCAGTATAAAAGTGGAATAAATAAATAAATAAATAAATAAATAAATAAATAAATAAATTTAAACAAACAAGAAAAATGTTATTTTTCAGTAACATTATTTTTCACTGCAATTCTTTTCCTAAAAATAACTCTTAAGTTACTTATATTTAATATAAATCAAATATGTAATAATTTCTAGTAAAGGGTTTGCAAAAAAATGTAATTATAATAAAATGCATTAAGAAGTGTAATACACCACCTCATTGCAGTTAGTTTTTACAGCATATTTTTGAAAATTGAAAATAAGGTTTACAGTGTATCGTAACACATAAGTGTGTGCTTCCATTTTCCATCAACAACCTGCAAAATGAACCATGATTTTTGATGAAACAATGAATTATTAATATTCCTTTCTCTCTTTTAAAAAAAACTGTTGAAAAGCAGAATCATCTACAATAAGATAATTGTGCTGGGGGGGGAGGTCTGGCTGTTTCACCCAAAGGGCTGCGTACCCAGAGCCCAAGAGAGAAAGTTAAGTGAAGAATTAACAGTGTAAGAATTATGAAAGAAAGGGAGAGCATACTGTGTCCACAAGAACTGGTCACTGAATTTGGGTTTAATGATATCAGACTTGCAGTAAAGTCTTGGAATCCACATATGTTGGTCGTGTTGACAGGAAATTTGGAGGCCTTTGTTCAACATGTGGAGTTTGGAAGATCAGACTCTGCATACCCAGAGCAAGAAGCAGCAAGCAAACCCTACCCCTAAGCATAACCCTGGCCAATACCCTGACAGCCCAAGCCCAATACCCAAGTCCTCACTGTCACCCACAACCAGACTGTAACCCTTACTTAGACACTAATGCTAGCCCAAGCCCAGACCCTCACCAGACCCAGACCATAACCCTCACTCAGACCCTAATGCTAGCCCAAGACCTAGACCCAGACGAAGCCCAAACCCTAACACTAAACCTTATTTCTAACCCTAACCTCACCCTAAACCTAACACTAGCAGCCAATGGCCTATTTTCAATGAGGTACATATGAAAATATCCATAGAGATTGTATGACCACTCTCTGTTCCTAGTGTGGGGTTGGGGGACATGCTAAGCTACAAAGCACAAGATCCATGAGGTGCAATTTGTGTTGCAAGATGGGACACACGTTTGGTGCGCAGAGTCTGCCTATAATAGGAAGGCTCAGGAGAGATGTTCTGAGGTAGAGAGGAGAGCAAAGAAAGGTTCAGAGAAATATGAGTAACATAGGAGAGAAAGGGGTGGGAAAACAAACAAGATGGAAAAGGGGGGAAGCCTTTGGAAAGTTTGAACCGAAGCGAGAAAAGAATTGGAGACTGGCAACAAGTGAAAGGGAGGAAGAAGAATAAAACTGGTAGTGTTTTGAAGGAGGACAAATCTAGAAGAAAAGGAGTGAGCATAAATAACCCTTTTGAGGTTCTGGCCCCAGAAGAAGAACTGGATGAACAGATAGACCGACAGACTGAAATAAAGGAAGGTGATGGAGTAGTACAGAAAGAAAGAACACAGGAAGGGGAGAAGGCTGAAAAGAATGGCGATGGAAATCTTGAGAAACAAGATAGTCACAAAAATGAACCGGAAGGAGTAGGAATAGAGGCGATGAGAGAGGGATTATGTCAGGCATGTCCAAACTTTGGCCCTCCCGATGTTTTGAACCACAACTCCCACAGTCTTTTGCCATTGGAGATACAGGCTTGGAATTCTGGGAGTTGTGGTCCAAAACATCAAGAGGGCCGAAGTTTGGACATGCCTGGATCATGTGAACTCATGCATGAGGAACTGCAAATGATGGGGGAGGATTTTTGCATTAAACAGGGTGGTTCAGAGCAGGAGGAATACAGATCAATGAAAGGTATAAGAGGACCCGTAAAGAGGAGGACAAAGAAGAACTTGGGGGAGTGGTTGAGAAGATAAATGAGTACTGTACACACTCTTGTTGAAAGTAATAGAAAGTGAAAAGATGAAGGTTTTGGAAGAGGGTAGGGGATGCTTTGTGCCAGAGGAAAAAGAGATGGAAGCAGGATCTTCAGGGGATCCTGGGAGAGATGATGGGTCCAGGGGTGATAGAGGAAGAAGGGATGCCTTCAAGTCCGCCTCTTTTGTCTCCTGGCCTGTCTCTGAGGGTCAGCTGGAATCCCAAGGTTGAGGACAGGATGGAGTTGGATTCAAACATGGAAGTGACAACAGAGGAGTCCAAATTACAGAGCCACTGTAACCATTTAAAATGGATAACAAATAAAAAAATCATAGGAGTTGTTTTTTCAGGAGGTACTTGGAATGCCTGAAGTTTGCGACAAGTGGAAAGGTATAACTATATGCTGTTTTCGTTGGCTGTTTTTGAAAGTGCATGTGGTGGCAATAGAGGAAGCCAATTTCATTTCTGAACAGGACAGGAATGTAACTCAGAAGGTGTGGACCTGGGGGCCATCACGATGGTGTTACTATGTTGGTAGCAGATCTTAATTTAGATTTTTACGAAAACACAGATGTTGCCCAGAAAGGCTGTTATCGTCTTTGCCTGCTATCTCACCTGAGGGAAGATCTGGATATTGTGAAAGTCCGGCTTTTCTTCTTTCTTGGTCACGTGACTGAAGATGTGGGATCTCCATTCCCACATACAAGGATTTTTTTTTTTAAAAAAAGGACAGAGCAGCCCCAGGGCCAGCAGGTGGCACTAGGAAAAATAAATAAATAATAAAACAGCGCCGAGAGCCTGAAGGCCAGCTGATCAGTGCTGGGGGGGGGGGGAATTAAAAAAAATTAAAAAGCACAGATGAGCCCTTGAACAAGCTGGTCGGGGCTAGGAGAAAAAAAGCAGAAAACCGGATCATATGTGGGCTCCCATGGACTTTTGGCTCACATTTTTTACTGGAGCAAAAAATTCCCAACTTCTCTGGTAGGTCTTGGAAAACTCACTAAAGGGGGCATTGTGTGTGTTGCGCCGTTACAGTCGTGACCGACCCTTCGTGACCCCATGTCCATTGAGTTTTCTTGGCAGGAATACTGGAGTGGCTTGCTAGTTCCTACTCCAGGCACCTAGGAACTGGCAATTACCAGGGTTTTTTTTTTTTAAGCCCAGCGGCCACGGGGACAAGATTTTTGGAAACACTTTATCTTGAAATTTAATCAGCATTTTAAAGGACGTGTGATAGAGCCCTTTGAGTGCTGTATGGCCCAGTGCAGGCCAAGTTTAGAAAAGAGCTGTGGAAAACTTTAAAGGATGATATGACTACAAGGAGAAGACTGTTGATCCTGGGAGATTTCAACAATAGGACTAGGATGGCTGACAGATTGGTTGTGGTTGTGGTTCGACCGGGGATAAAAGAGAGGAGACCAAGTGGAGGAAAACACTTAACTAGGGAAGAAAGAGAGCTGCAAAAGACATTGGAAAAAGAGTTTGACTTGAGGGACGTCAGACTGGCGACAGAGAATGAAACTGAATGTTTCCCAATATAGCGGGAAATGGCATTTTATTACAGTTTCTTGGTGGGGTGAAGTGGGCTTCCTATATGCTTTTCCACCCCCTTTATTTCAGCTGAATTGATCGGCTGTGAACTGTAAAGGAATTGCAACTGGAACAGGTAAAGGTGATACTTACCTCTTGGTTCGATCATGGACTTCTGATGGCAAGGCTGAGGGAAGGAGAGATGACCCCTAGAAGCAGACCTGAGTGGAGGATCCCTGTTAGGTTGCTTAAATATGACTTTTGTAAAGTGCAGCTTAGAAACCACTTACAGTTCATAACAGGTAATAAGAAAAGGGAGAGAATGGACATAAGTTGGTGGGAAAAGATGAAGGAGGAAATTAAGAGATTGTAACGAGTTTGAAGGGATTATGTAAAGGAGCTGACAGGAGGGACCTGAGAAGTATTATGAGGTTATACACAGGCTCCGGAGTAGAGATGGGCACGAAACGAAAAAAATTCATTCCGTTATTCATTACGTTACGTAACGAAGCGAATAATGAAAATTGTGATGAAATTGGAAGGAACCGAACAGAACCACGAAAATTAGGTTCATTACATTTCATTTTTGTTAATGGTGGCGCACAATGAAATGAGCTGTTGTTAAATGTTAAAAAAATGTTCTGAATATCCGTAAAAACCCAGCAATAATTATTTATTCTACCTGATAATACCTACCAGGGGGTTGGGGTCCTTAAAACGTGCATTTATGCCTTTTCTCAAATCGCTGTATTTTTTTTCCTTTAAGGGGAGTTAGGGAACATCGACCCAAAATGGCTCCCAGATGCCTAATATTGATTTCTTGGGTATTAAAACACCCTGGACATCTGTAAAAATGCAGTGATAATTATTTGAAATTATTACCTACCAGGGGGTTGCGGTCCTTAAAACGTTTGTTTTTGTCTTTCTCCCATTGCAATGTATTTTTTCTTTTCCCTTTAAGAATGACACAAAATGGATTCCAGCCACAAGATGGATGCAAGCCATGTGATGGGATCATGTAAATTCTTGGACAATTTCAACCAATAGCATGCCCAGGTTGCAGACTGGGTAGGTATGGCAGCCACAGAGGGCATAAAAAGCTCTGGCAGCCCCTGTCCTCCTTGCAGTCTGTGGTGGGAGTTAGGGTGGGATTGCTGTCTCTGTGACTCGTTACTTTAGGCCAGCCAGGCAGGTGTGTGTCTCTGTGTTCCTGCTGGCTGCAGCCTGGCTCTTAGGGGAGAGAAAGAAGAGATCTCTCTTGCAGCCTCCCTGTGTGCGTTCGTACCTCTCAGTGAGTACCTTCCCCTGCCCTGCAGTACAGTCACTCTGCAGCTGCCTTACGCCCTGGGCAATGCCCACCGCTGCCTTTGCAGCCTCCCTGTATACCTAGTCTATACTGTGTCTCTGCCAGCATCTTTTTAAAAATGTTTTCCCTCTGGTCTGGGGGGGTTGGGGGATGTCCGCGCGTGGAAATGCTTTAAGTCGTGCAAAAAGCGGGTAAAAATAAAAAAACGAAAAATGTAAAAACGAAACAATTTTTTTCCAAAAAATTCACGAAAAATGAAAACAAACTGAAATGGACCCGCAACGAAAAACATAAAACCGAAATGTAATTTTTTCGATTCGTGCCCATCTCTACTCCAGATAGTGCATGTTTTGATGTCACAAAGCTTTCTGGTAGAAACCTGGAGAGTTCAACAGTTGAAATGGGAGGCCAGGGCTTTCCACAAGAGAGGAAGTAGAGGATGGAGGCGGAACAAACCAATATGAGGGGTCTGGTAATCAGTAATGGGGAATGAGATAAGGACAGACAGCCAAAAGGGGCATGGGAATAATTTGTGCATTCCGTGACCCGGGTTCTGGAGAGATCAGGACTGATAAGTAAGGCATTCTCAAGGTGGTAGGAAATGCATGCAAAGAGTTGTACAGAGAAAAGTTGCTGGTTCCACAGGAGTTGGAAGATTTTCTTAAGAAAGTGGACAAAGATAGGCACAGTACCTCGGTAGCAGAGGAAGTCAGAGCCATGACTGCTCCCATTTCAAAAGAGAGGGTGGCAGAGGCTATAACAAGAGGTAAACCGGGTTCAGCCCCAGGGCCAAATGGCATACCATATCTTTACTGCAAGACATTCAAGGAGCCCTTGTCTAAAGTGTTGATGGCCTGTTTTCACCAAGCTGTAGAGGGTGGCGAGTTAGGGGATAGTTTTGACAAGGGGAGTTTGGTTTTGTTGCCAAAAGAAGGCAATTTTATGGATTCAACCAACCAATTTTGGTCTACCAACCAATGTAGACTATCGCTTATTAGCAAATATATTAAACCAAACACGCATGAAGGTCATGGGGGAACTGGTTGCAGTGGGACAATCATCCATCCCAGGGAGAAAAGATGACAGAATCCTTGGGGAATTTTTTGAGAGAGGCATGGAGGCCAAAGGTGAGAGGTTACTGTTGCAAATTGACCAATTGAAGGCTTGTTGTGACAGGGTCAGATGTACTTGTGGTGGGTGCTGGGACTGAAAGGGGTCCCACCCGCATTTGTGGTGTGACTAAAATGTTTTATGGACAGGCAACGGTTGAACCATGTGTGATTGTATGAAAGAGGGATGGGATCGTGATATGCTAAGGACCGAGGCAGGGTTGTCCGTTGAGCCCTATGTTTTATGTTGTGGTGGTGGACCGTTTTTTCTCATAGACCAACAGGATCAAATCAGGGGTTTCCTGCCTTTTCAGCAAGATCTCAGGGGAGAAAAATCAGAGAGGAGGATCAGATTTGTAACTCACACAGATGACATCTGTATTTTTATGTTCAAGGACCAGGAGCTGGGACCGATGGAGGAGTTACTTCAGGAATATAGAAAGGTTTTTGGAGCTGTATTAATGAGAACAAAAGTAAAATGTACAGTTTGGATGGGAGGAAAGAAGAGATTAATGGAAAAGCTAAAGGAAGTTCCCAGCACAGAAGTGGGAGGGAGATAGGAAGAGGCACACGTCGGTTAGGATTCTGGAGATCCTTTTTTCGCTGGAGCTAAATGGGTGGGAAGAAAACTGAACAAAGAGGGAGGAAAGGGGTGCAGAAATGTCTGGAAACGTGGAAGCCCTGGACATTGAATCTGTATCAAAGAGTCAAGTTCTTTAAAACGTACTGTGTACCAGCAGGAAAACTACCTGGCAGTGGTATATCCTCCTCCACATAAACTAATGGACTGAGTGATGAATAAAATGTTTACCTTTACATGGCGAACAAAGAAATTTCCACTCTCCCGAGCAGATGTTGGCATTTGGCCCTTTTTTCTTAGTTGCTTTCTTAGTGAATACTCAAGAGGAGGGCGGAAGGGAAAGGAAGGTTGCCAGGAGGCATGCAAAATAATACGTGGCAGGGCAAAGGATGGGGTAACAAGGGAGGAACTCCGCTCCCCTAGACCAGTGTTGGTGAACCTATGGCATGGGCGCCAAAGGCGGCACACAAAATATTTTGACATTTTCCTCACCTGATTGGGCACATTGGGGTGGGGAAAAGGGGCAGGCTTTTTAATTTAATTTATTTTTTTTCTGCCGAAGCCCATCTCTAGTACATACTGTATATAACACATGTATTCTTCACTAAACAGGTTTTCATAGCACTGTCTGTGGCTCCCTCTAGTGCCTGATTATGGCAATCCATGTGAAAATAGTTTGTTCTGGATTTCTTTCTTTTAATATTTTTGATTCTTTTCAGATTGGATAACCCACTGATAAGGGAATCCTACTGTATAGCATAATATGAAGAATCCTGCAACAGATAAATGTGCAGCAGCCCATGCAGCAGGATCATGTTTTCCCTCCATAAATGCAAATGCCGTATGGATACGACACCACCTAAACTCAGTTTCTCTCTACAAAATAATATAAGAACTTCTTCACATCTCAAGACGTATAATGGAAATGTAGCTTATCTTCTACAGGCAGACACCCTCTGCCTGCAAAAATGCCAAACATCACAAACTCAGTGGGCTTAGCTTCTTAGAGGGGAGACCTACAGTGTCTGGAAATGTGTGTAAAAATAAATAACATACAAAAATAAATCAAGAGGCGTTAGATGCCTCCTTGCTTATTCCTGGGTATACTGGTGGTTCGGAATCCATGTTGCTGAACTGCAGATTCAGACTGTCTCTTTTGTCAGGGAGATACTTGCTGCTGGGTGTAACCTCCTACCCCAAAAATGGATTTCCAGTATATTATGAAACAGAAGCAAACTTTCTCTGGGCAGGAGAAATACCATGATCAGAAAGCAAATGGCACTGAGTGCAACGAGCTTACTCGTCAGGAAGTGGATGCTGTCATCTTAAAACAATTCTTATGTATGTATGTGTTTATTTTGAAGATTTTTTATACCCCACCTTTCTCCTTGGAAAAGTACCTAAGGCAGCTAACAATAATGAGGGACAATATACAGCCCCAGACATTCAAAACATATTCAAGTTAAGAACCGAGAATTAGAAGAGGCATCTTACAATATTAAAAGGTAACATTAAAGCTACCAAGAACACACAAAAAGAAAAAATCCATTATTATTATTATTATTATTATTATTATTATTATTAAAACACACAGCTATCTACGCTGGATTTTATATTACCAATCACTAGTCGAACGCTTCCCGAGCGTTTAGGACTCAGTGATATATCGGCGAATTATGCCAGCAGATCCCAGTAAGGTGGCTTTCTGCATTATTATTATTATTATTATTATTATTATTATTATTATTATTATTATTATTATTATTATTATTATTATTATTATTATTATTTACGTGACTTTATCACTGTTTTTGTACAATGAGAAAACATGTTCCTGGACAAAAAAAAATTTAATCTGGTGTTAGCAAGGAAGAAGCTTGTAAAAAAACATTGCTGGAAGACAGCCCTCATAATCAGGCACAATGGAAAGTTCAAAAGTTTGCAAATAGAAGTTTTGGCTTGGAAAACATTTGCTGATTGTCTTCTTAGCACCCCAGCAAGATTTGTGATCTCGAGTCATTTCAATGCAAAGTCGGAACAAAGCCCTAGCAAACAAGCTCTTCTGTCACTCTGGGAATAAAAACAGACATGCTGTGCATTTAATGCCATATTGTGCTTTATCCCCTTTCCTTTTTTAGTTACTATTCCTTTTTAAAAAAAATCCCTAACAAATATAGAAATGAATAATCTAAAACCCAGGCTGTAAAATGGCTGCTTTCTTGCTCCTAGCAAGATACAGCAATGCCACCAATTTGGATTTGGGTTTGTTGATTTCATATGATCTCAGTGCTGGCAAATGTTAGAAATACTGGATCAGTGACAACATATTCCCAGGATCACTGGTGACTCTCCAGGCATGCGTGGATTGCGTTCAAGCCCCATTCCTCTCTCTGCAGAATGGGGTAATATGTGAACTTCTGTGTTTCAAACACAAATTAATTGTGCTTGTTATGTGAAGCAAAAAAAGCAAAGCAAAAAGCAAAGTGCTATCCTTATTAGCACTTCAAGCACTCTCTGGGCGGTTGACAATTTAATTATGCAGGCTACACATTCCCCCCCCCCCACAAGCTGGGAACCGACCTCAGAAGGATAGAAAGCTGAGTCAACCTTGAGCTGGCTACCTGGGATTGAACCCCAGGTCGTAAGCACAGTTTTAGCGGCAATACAGGCATTTTAACCACTGCACCATGAAACCCACACAAGTGTGTGTGCATTGCTGGGGGGTGGGGGGAGGGGCTTTTCCTTACTTTGCTGGGTAATGTGTAGCAAATGTGGAAAATGCAATAAATATTTCCCTGAACAAAAGGAGAAGCTGTAAGCAGGTAGTGCTGAAATGTGACATTTGTAACAGATTTTTGCACTTATGGTCCTCCCTGCCCCTCCACTTGCTTCCATGTTCAGTCATCCTGCAGTGGATAAAAAGAAGACATGTTTAATGCAATTAATCAATAGCAGACACATAAAACATGACATTCACTGGGTTTCAGCAATAAAAACAACAGAAATCTTGAAGTTAGAGAAAATGATGCATGCCTGTATTTTTTGTGGTAGTAGTAACTATTGTTCCAAAACAATAGCTAGACTACCGTGATCCATCTCTACATAACACAATGGCACAGTGTCAAGAGTTGTCGTGGGTTATTTTGAGTCCATAATGGGATTAATAATGGATTGGGAGGAACCCCATGTAAATGCTGTATTATGAAATCGATTAATTTTAGTGTAGGTGAAGGAGCGCACCCCCTCAGCACTTGCTAATGAATTTGACCCTGCAAGGTGAGGGAATCATTCCTGTCTTGACCATACGTGGCCTGCAGAATAATCAAAGATGGGTTACATTTTTTTTGTAATCATCACTAATGATTAAACACACTATTGTTACAGATTGCAATTACTCACTTTTATTTTAGTAATGGTATTGTAATTATGTATGGCCTTCCAACATAACGCTAGTTGTTAGGACAAAAATCTGCCTTCAGACAAGAAGCTATTAATCAGGGCAATGTGTGAGCTACACTCCTCTTTGTAAAGAAACATTTTAAATTGTTTTACATAACAATATCCTGCTGCTGATACTGCTGCAGTCAGCAGCTCGGTGGTTCGAATCTTGGTTGCCACACAGTGGAGTGCGCTCCCGCAGTTAACTCCAGCTCCTGCCAACCTAGCAGTTCGAAAGCATGTAAAAATGCAAGCAGATATAAAGGTACTGCCGTAAAAAGTGGGAAGGTAAAACGGTGTTTCCTTGCAGCCATGCCGGCCACGTGGCCATGGACTTGCAGAATACTGGCTCTTTGGCTTGATTACAGAGATGGCCACCACCCCTAGAGTCGGACACGATTAGCACGCATGTGCGGGGGGGGGGGACCTTTACTTTTACCTTGGGATCCTGCATTAGGAGAGAAAGCAGGTGCTCCTAATCCATGCAGAAGGCCACACATTTCCCAGGTTTCCAAATGACCAAACAGGAAGCTTTTCAGTCCACCTGAAGTGGCAGACATGACACTGTTCATTGAATAATGGGAGGCAGCCTAATCTTGACCAAGTCCCTGCTTACCTGTGACCTCTGAATAGTTTCAAGGTTAAGTTAGGAATAACATTCCTTGCAACTGGTAAAACAGCAGCCCTGTTTACCTACTGAGGTGGCAGGTTTTGGCACTAGGGGGGCTGGGAGCTCTGTTTGTTTGAGTTCCCCAAGCTATTTGGGAAGGGGTTTCTGCTGAGCCCCTTTTCCAAAGAGATCTCCCATGTTGCAATGACGATGCAACATATTGAGAGACCTTTGAGTGGAGTGCCTGTTGCAATGACGATGCAACATATTGAGAGACCTTTGAGTGGAGTGCCTTTGGAGAGCACTGAAATGCCTCCCTCCACATGCGGCCAATGCCTTTTATTAGATACAGTAAATAAGTCTGGGTCATAAATCATTGATAGTAGGCAAGAGAGGGGAGGGTCTTTGAGTCATGTCACCTCTAGACCTGTGGGCACCCTTATAGTGAGCCTAATATCTGGGTGGACCACCTGTTTTCCCCCCCTCCGGTTTCCTCTTGAGCCATCCCTGCTGGGAGCTGATCTTTGCCTGCACTCGGGGTCATATAGAGTTCACTATTGCCCTGGCTTTCATGCTGGGTCCCAGCTCCGCTGTGGACTTGCTCCTAGTCCAGGGATTAATGGCTTCCTGAGCGCCCACCAGGTCTCTTGGGGGTTCAGGATTCCTGAACCTCAAGGTGGAGTTGCTACACCCCCATTCTATTAATACTACCACAACCCCCCTCATTTTTTTGGATCTATTCACATTTTCTGGATGCAAGCTGGGGAACATACCTGTGCCATATCTGAAAGAAAAAACTATGTGGACTGTCTCTCTGCCTTTTACCACCTGCCCTATTTAATACCGTAGATAGGATATATTTTCCTTTGCTTCTTTCTCATCCTGGGACATGCTTATTAGCGCTGCATGAAAACGCAGTGAAGGTATTGTCCAGCAGAGCTAATCAAGATTTTGCAAGGCACTGTACTTCAAAAAATGGGTGCATCCCAAACAAACATTTGTCACTTCAAAACCAGACTTTGCATCGACACCAGATTTACCACAGATGTGGCAGACATTTTCCCCTCTTCAACACAACAAGGGTGAAATCCTACGAGTGTTCACAGGTCTGAGGAACTAACCATGACTAGTTGTAGCCAACTGTGAAGTTACTAGGGGGAAACTTCAGATGCACAATTGAGCGGATGGCCTCACAAGCAGGGGAACAAGGCAGACCCCAGAAAATAGAGACACGCACGTGTGATCAATTATACAAAATATACGGTAGCATTGGTAGATTTCTGCCCGACATGGAAAAGCCTTATTCCTTCCTATTTTCCTCAAAACACTAGGATACAGTCAGTAAAAAAAAAAGTCTTATCTTTGCTGTTATTAATATATGGCAAGCATGGTTTTAATCTGATATCAGCCATACAACGGGGATTTCTGGACATTTGGGTGTGACACACGGATGTTTGTCATTATGTGCCATCAAGTACAGTACTTCTGACGTAGCAACCCCATGAAGGATGGTCTTCCAACAGGTCCTATCATCAACTGCCGTGCTCAGGTCTTGCAAACCCAAGGCCGTAGCTACCTTTATTATGTACACACATTTCTTGGACAAATATGCTGTATCAGTGATACTGGAGAGAAAATGGGTGCCATGCAGCAGGTGGCAGAGGGAAATGTGCTTTTCATTTATCACTATGCATATGGCCGCAATCGCGGCACACATAATTCATGCCAGTCTTTTCTTCCTAGGTCAGGGGTGTCCAAACTTTTTGCAAGGAGGGCCAGATTTGGTGAGGTGAAAATGTGTGGGAGCCAACCATTCAGCCACATTTGGCCCCCGGGCCGGACTTTGGACAAGCCTCTATAATATGCAAGGAGGCAGGGAGGATACTGCAGCAACGGAACTGGAGGGGGTAGGCTGGGCAGGTCATTGGGGGGATGAACAGAGGCAGGGAGGACAAGCAAACTGTAAAACTGCAAGCTAATGCCTCCATCCGGTATGGGGAGGGGCCAGCTGGCGGGAATGGATAACAGGCTGAGCTGGTGGGGAGAAGAAGCCACGGGCCACTCAGAATTTGAAAACGGGCCGTAATTGGACCCCGAGCCTGACTTTTGACATGCCTGTCCTAGGTCTTTTTTTGGAAAAAGTGTGTCTAGGTCAAGAAGAGGGATCCTGTTAGGGATAACAAATCCCATCACCACAGACCATTTACCACAATCAGTGGCGATAGTGGACACCGGAGCCTAACCACATTTGAAACACTCCAAGTTTCCCACCGCTGTCCTAATAAAACAGGAAGGAAGTCTCAAATGAAGTCTCTCAAACCTAGCAATAAGCATGAGGATCCAAACCATTTTATGTGGTTTGCTAGTGTAAGGAAGCATAAATAAGTTTATCTATTTGCAAAGTCACCCATCCTGAAGTATCATAATGTAATTTAATTATTTCCTCTCCATATCCTTAGTTCATATTCATTCATGATTTACCTAAAAGAAAATCCAAACTGGAAGCTTCCCAAATAAGAGCTAGCCAGAATATTAACAAGCTTCAGTGATTTAAAGTTTTCAGTAAGAAAACAAAATAGTTTCTAGCCTGACTCAGAAGTTAATGTATAGCCTGTAGTGGAGAGATAAGGACACAAATATTTCAAGGGTCTAAACACTCAACGGTGGAGAAGAGCCATGTGCATGGCACAAGAAGGCATAAGGAATGAAAATAAGAAGCCTCCACTTCTGAGGAAATAAATGTTAACCCTTGGCTTGACAAATATGATCCCCCTTGGCAGGTGGGCAGGCATCTTATGTGGAGCAGGGGGAGAGTAGGGCAATGTTAACATATTTTTGACCATGGGTTGTAAATCGTATCTCTGAGATAAAGAGGAAAAGTTGCATGTGCTGTATTCTGTAGCCCTATAGTGCTATAACTTTATTTTGTGTAAGGCAGCAAAAAGTTTCAAAACCTACAATAAGGGGGGGGGCATTGGTTTGAATAATTCTTGTGTTAGAAACCTGAATTACTGTATTTTTACCCGCTTTTTGCACGACTTAAAGCATTTCCGCGCGCGGACATCCCCCAACCCCCCAGACCAGAGGGAAAACACTAAAAAAAGAGATGCTGGCAGAGACACAGTATAGACTAGGTATGCAGGGAGGCTGCAAAGGCAGCGGCGGGCATTGCCCAGGGCGTAAGGCAGCCACAGAGTGACTGCACTGCAGGGCAGGGGAGGGTACTCACTGAGAGGTACGCACGCGCACAGGGAGGCTGCAAGAGCAATCTCTTCTTTCTCTCCCCTAAGAGCCAGGGTGGAGCCAGCAGACTTCAAGGAGGACCAGGGCTGCCAGAGCTTTTTATGCCCTCTGTGGCTGCCACACCTACCCAGTCTGCAACCTGGGCATGCTATTGGTTGAAATTGTCCAAGAATTTACATGATCCCATCACATGGCTTGCATCCATCTTGTGGCTGGAATCCATTTTGTGTCATCCTTAAAGGGAAAAGAAAAAATACATTGTGATGGGAGAAAGACAAAAACAAATCGATGTTTTTTAACATTTAAAAACAGCTCATTTCATTGTGTGTCGCCATTAATGAAAACAAAACGTAATGAACCTAATTTTCGTGGTTCTGTTCGGTTCATTCCAATTTCATCACAATTTTCGTTATTCATTTTGTTACATAACGAAACAAATAACAAATAATGGAACAATTTTTTTTTCGTTTCGTGCCCATGTCTACTCTATTTAATGAATTTCCTGGTTTGTTTCCTCACATGACTTGTCCCCTCCCCACTGCCCCGGTTACCTCCCTATCTTGTCCTTCTACTATCACTACCACCCTGCCATCCAGAGCATGGGTGGGGGGATCTTAGGCTCTCCAGATGTTTTGGACTGCAACTCCCAGAATTCCAAGCCTATATTGGCAATGATGAAGGACCATGGGACTTGTGGTCCAAAAGATCTGGAGGACCAAAGGTTCCTCACCCCTAAACTAGAGAGGCAGTGGCCCAGCCTCTCTTCTGGGAGGTCTGGGCCTGCTATCTCTTCATCTGTACATGTGTTGCGGAATGGCAGAGTTGGCCAAGGAGTTGACAGGCGTTATAGAGAACCTGACTGGGAAATGTGGGCTAGGAAAGCAGTGCCCTATAAGTTCAAGAACAGAGGAGGAAGGGGGCAGGGGCACAGTCATGTTGAAAAACGAGAAGAGACAGAGGAAATGAAATTCATTCAAAATCTCTCAAAAGGCCAGAAGTCAGGAAGGCCTGTGGCGGGCCTTTGATAGGAAGGAAGGAAGGAAGTTACCCTTGGATGCCAAGGAATTATGGGCCCATGAGTCATAATCTAGAACGGAAAATATTCTGGCGCTTTTAAAATTTGTATTTGAGGAATTAAAACTGGATTGGAATGCCAGCCCTTTATATATTTCATTCACATTCATCGTGAAATATATTTTTCTGTATTTGGAATCAGTGAATTGTTGGGGTTTGTCTGAAGTCCTGTTTTTAATCCTTAATCTCTCCAGGGAAAACGAAAGTCCTGTTTTTCAGAAAGCAAGGCTATAAAACAACTCACAAGTTGCTGCCATTAATGGTAAGCCGTCGTCTCCCTAAAGATACCAACTATTTCTGAAATTAATGCCTGTAACGTTTCATCCTGTTACAAATGGCAGTTGGGGAGCCTTTCTGTCTCTCGCTCTCTCTTTCTTTGTCCTAAATATAGGATTCTAACACTCTAAACCAGTAACAGATTTCCATCAATTAAGGAATGTGGCTCTGCCCCACTTAATGCAGTTAATATTTTGCTTAGTGTGTATGTGTGCGTGTGTATGAATGCATGATCCAACCTGGCGTGACATATAGTATGCCTGTCCATTAAATGATTGTTTAAAAGCTTTTTCCTTGCCGTTTTTAAAAATAACACTTTACAGTGGAACCTTGACTTACGTCATTAATCCGTTCTGGAGGTCTAGACATAAGTCAAACAAACTTTTCCCATAGAAAGTAATGGGAAAATGGATTAATCCGTTCCAGATGATGAAAAAGACCCCTGAAAACAGCAATTTAACACAAATTTGACTGGGATGGGAGATTCCTTCGAGGGATGTAAATGAAATGTCTCTTCAAAGAGAGGAGGAGTCAGTGGAATTATAGTCCACAAGTTATACGCCTCCACTTTTTAATGTTCATAGCAACAATGTCTAACATTTAAGTTTTACTGATTTTAACCTGACGTTCCAAGTTTTGAACAACTCTATGCTTACCATTAGAGTCCCACAACTGTACAGCTCCCCAACTAAAATGCTTCCATTGTGGACCAGACTTCTGCAGCCAGATTTTTTACAAGACTGAGCCAACTGTCTAACCAGGGAGGCCAGCCCCGAGCTCCTGGCCCTTCTTCTCCTCCAGCAGCAGCAGCAGCTTCGGTGAGGCCGAGGACCAGCTCCAGGTGCTCAGAGCTGGCCTCGCCGAAGCCACCACTGCCGGAACAAGGCAGGAGCAGTTTGGAGACGGCAGCCGCAATGCTGGGTCGTGGCTGCTGCCAGATTCCGGTGCCTTGCACCGGGGCTCCGCGCTGTAAGTCAAAGCCTGCGACTCAAGTCAAACAGGCCCCTTCTTGCTGCAAGTCAAATATGCTGCAAGTCAAGCAGCATGTAAGTCAAGGTTCCACTGTATAGAAATTACCTCAGTAATCAATGTAACAAAACCAGTGTGTGAGAGAGATGTGATTTGCTCATTTATTTCATTTTATTATTACTACTTACTTTGGTAAATAAAACAAACTATACTTACTGCACACTTATGCAGTACTAGATGTGGTATCTCTTTAGGTACCACTTCTAAGAACATAAGAACACTTCTGCCTCTCCTTGTTTTAAAATTACCTGTATTTTTCCGCTCATAAGACTCCCCCATGTATAAAGTGACCCCCACTTTTCCACCCCAAATTACAGTTTCACAACCTCGCAGTTCTGTCCTGGGCTTACTTTTGCGTATAAGACGACCCTCAAATCTTAGTCTAACAATTGTAGACAAAAATATAGTCTTATACACAGAAAAACACTGTAAATGGCCTTAAGGAGGCCTTGGCATGAAGCTTCTAATTTGGACATCTAGTTCTCTCCTAAGATTTAAATTCATCCCAAAAGGGAGTCTAAGATCTGCCCCATCCAATGGTGCCCCAACCACCCTACTTGGCAGCTTTGAATCACATTTTTGACATGGTGTACATACATAGTATTGTAGCGTGGGGTTAGTGATTCAGCAGTGATTTCAGCTCTGAGACATAGCAGGATGGAGATAGCTTCTAGTGAACAGCTTTTTAATCAGGGAGAGACAAGACTGGGGACTGGGGAGAGGGAGTTACATTTATAGGCACCAGAACTGGCTAGGAAAAGATACATTTTGGAGGGAACAATTACAAGCAATCACAAGGCTGCCTTTTGGCGGGAACCAATAGAATCGAGGATCCAAATGCAGCAACTAGAATCAACCAATAGGCCTGTTCCCTTTGGAACAGGAAGGCAGTTACTAAAACCAGCAATTACAGATCAATGCACAACACCCCTTCCCCCCCCTGGTGGGCACAGCACACGTAATCCTTTAGATATTGTGGGGCCCTGCGACTTCTAGTTGATCTCCTGACTACGAGTGTTGCAGGGGCTTCAGCAGGCAGTGTCTGTGGTGGAGAGTCTACTGTAATAGTTTCGTCTGACACGGAGGGGGTTTCAGACAACTCAGTGTCCCTGAACTGTTCCTCGGCGCCATGAGAACTTGCAGGAGTAGATTCATTTGCTGACGCCACTGGTACCTGCATTCCTGGGGCATCTCCGCTCTGGTCTTGCAGCTGGGACTCATTAATGGGAGTAGTGTCACTCTCAGGCTGCAATTCACCCATACCGGTACCAACTCTACTGGGCGCTCTGCGCCTCAGTTGGTCCACATGCCTACGCCAGACCCTGGCATCTTCAATGGTCACATAATAAGAGACTGGCCCAGATACTCTGGTGATCACCCCTGGCACCCACAGGGGACCTCTGGCATAATTTCTCACCCAGACCAAATCTTCAGGAGCAAAATACCTTGTAGAGTCACTCTCTGCCTGTGGAGGTGCTCTAGCCTTGCGGTTTGGCATTTTGTCTGGGTGGACATAGTCCAGCACCATCACCAGTCTTCTACCTAGAAGCAGCTCTGCTGGCGACTTGCCCGTAGTAGTACACGGCATCGCATGCTGCAAGAACAACATTTGGCCAATACGCGTTGACCAGTCACCCTCCATCAAGCATGCAAGAGATCCTTTGGCTGTCTGCACCATGCGCTCAGCCTGCCCATTGGATGAGGGATGAAAAGGAGCTGAGGTGACCCCTCTTATGAAATTATCAGCCAGAAATGCCCTGAATTATTGGGATACAAAGGCTGCTCCATTGTCTGAGACAATGGTCTTGGGCAACCCATGGGTTGCGAACAGCTGTCTCAGCACCTTGATGACTGCAGCTGACGACATGCTGGGAACCATAGCCACCTCTCACCATTTAGAATACGCATCAACGATAACCAAAAAAACCTTTCCTTGGAATGGTCCAGCAAAATCTAAGTGCAGCCGGCTCCAGGGAGTCCGGGTCTGCTCCCACCAGTGGACTGGTGCTCTGGCCACTTCTGGGCGTACTTCCTGACATGCCTTGCACGTCCGTACCCATCGTTCAACATCTTGGTCCATCCCAGGCCACCATACATAGCACCTGGCCAGCGACTTCATCCTGACCATTCCCGGATGCCCCAAGTGCAGTGTATCCAGAACCCTGTTTCTCAGTGGTGCTGGGATGATCACCCTGTCTCCCCATAGGAGACAGCCCTTATGCAGGGATAGCTCATGTTGCCTTGTTGCGTACGGTCTAAATTTTTCCTCATGCAGGCCACCTGGCCATCTCCTCCCCACCCAAGTGAGCACACGGGTGAGAGCGGGATCTTTCCTTGTTCTCTCAGCTATTTCAGTGGCAGTTACAGGGGTCCCCGGAAGTGTTTCCAGTATCATCACTCGTTCAGCTGGGGCAGGATCTGCATCGCACACACCAGGAAGGGGCAAGCGACTTAGTGCATCAGTGTGGCACAACCTTTTCCCTGGAACATGGGTCAGGGTGTACTGGAACCCATTCAGGAATATAGACCATCGCAGCATTCTGGGGGAGAGAATCTGCGGCGTCTGTTTGTTCGGGTGGAACAATCCTAACAGAGGCTTCTGGTCAGTTTCAAGGAAGAAGTATAAATAGTCATGAAACTTTTAAATCCCTCCCACTATTGCCAGGGCTTCCTTGTCAATTTGTGCGTAGTTGCGCTCCGTTGGCGACAACGTACGAGAATAGAACGAGATGGGCTTTTCTGACCCATCCGCTTCCCTATGGCTCAGCACAGCTCCCAGCCCATACTGAGAAGCATCACATGCCAGAACAAGAGGTTTCGACTCGTCATAATGAGCAAGGACGCTCCTGCTAGTCAGCATGCCCCGCAAGGTGTCAAAAGCCTTCTGCTGTACCTGAGCCCAACGCCACACACTCTTTTTCTTCAATAGTTTATGCAACAGTTCCGCTATTGAAGCTTTCTGAGGTAGGAATGAATGGTAAAAGTTAATAAGTCTCAGGAATGACTGTAACTCCGTCTTGTTCCGTGGGCGTGGTGCCTCAGTAATGGCTTTAATTTTAGAATCAGTGGGGTGGATGCCCGTTGCATCAATTTTAAACCCCAAAAAATTCACAGATGGCACCCCAAAACTGCATTTTTCCTTTTTTAGCTGCAGCCCCACCTCCTTAAATTTGAGTAACACAGCACGGATACGCCCCACTAGTTCCTGGGGGTCTTTCCCAGCAATCAGAACATCATCAAAAAATGGCAAGACCCCTGGCAGACCTCTTAACAGGCGCTCCATTAGCCCTTGAAAAATCCCTGGAGCCACACAAATTCCAAACTGTAACATGTTCACTCTGAAAGCCCCTTTGTGCGTTACGATCGTTTGTGCTTCCGCAGATTGCGGAGTCACTGGCAGCTGTTGGTAAGCTTGAGCCAGATCAAGTTTGGCGAAAATTTTCCCCCCAGCTAATTTTGCCAACAGCTGTGAGACAACTGGAATGGGGTATGAATTTCCCCTGAGTGCCTTGTTGATAGTACATTTGTAGTCTGCACAAATCCTCACTTCCCCATTCGCCTTAAGGGGTGTGACGATAGGAGTCTCCCACTTAGAAGAGTCCACAGGTGAAAGAACTCCCTGTTTGACCAATTTGTCCAGTTCCGCCTCAATTTTGGGTTGCAGCGCAAAAGGCACTCGCCTTGGCTTGAGTCGGATTGGAGCCACCCTGGGGTCCAGCTCAAAGTCAATTGGAGGCCCTTTATAACAACCCAGCTTTCCACTGAAGAGTTCAGCAAATTCTTGGCCTAATACCTCGCCCAACTCTGGGGAAGTTTGGACTGAGTTGAGCCCAGATATACTCAGCCCCAAGGCAGGAAACCAGTCAGTACCCAAAAGACTGGGGCGACTCCCCTGTGCAATCACCAATTTAAGCACGGCCTGTTTCTCCCAGAATTGTACCCTCACAGCACACATTCCTAGAATGTGGATGCGGCCCTCCGTGTATGATTGCAAGGTTGCTGGGAATGGTTCCAGAGAGGGGAACTTACCCCCAGGAAAAAGCCCCCTTGCAGCCTGGTTTGAGACAATGGTGAATCCAGATCTGGAATCCACCTCCATGTCGCACGGTCGACTTTCGATCTTCACTCTGATGGATGGTTTGCCCTGCGCCGGAAACTGCACA
>JAHTLZ010003093.1:0-10680 GCA_023846285.1 Phrynocephalus versicolor | reverse complement strand
CTTCCTTCTATTCACCATCAGCTCCTTCCTTCCTTCCTTCCTTCCTTAAACATCATCTCAAGAACATCTCCCAGCACGGCTGGCTCGCCAGAGGGGGGCCTTGGGAGGTTTTTCATCTTTTTCTCTCTTCCATTCCGTCTGCTCAGCCCCATTTGGGGACCTGCCTCCCCCCCCCCAATGGCTCTGCAGCCAAAGGCCAGTCCTCTCATTTGGGGCTAATTCCACCCCGTCTCACCCACACAGCCAGCCTGGCCAGCTTGCCAGCGCTGAACTCATTTATCTCTCCGCTACCCGCTTTGGAGAATACCAATGGCATTGCTTTGGAAATTAACACCTGCTTTTGATTTTTTTCCATGGGGTGCACCAGAAATGCTGCACATAATTCTTTGCTTTCATGTTGTAACTGTTTTAGAAAAAGAGGAGCCTCACAGCCAGCTCATGGATAGCATCTCATTCCTTCCCCTCCGTCTTGCCCTGAGCCTTGGCCCTGTAACTATAAAAGGAACTTTAAAAGCTGCAGTTAGAATGAGAGAGAGAGTTTTGTCACCCTTCATTAAGTTGCGACCATCATGCGATTAAATCTTGGCTGTTCCGAGCAGGAGCGGGGAATTTTCCTCCTTTTTAATCTGTTCCAACCTTGAGATCCCGCCCTATATCCCCGGAGCTCCAGGTGGTGGAGATGGGCTGCATAAAGCAATTTTAAAACGTACGGTAATTAAAGCAATTGAAAAACGAATGGGCGCCCAAGTGAAAATATAGGACCCTAAAACGCGTGCAGAACATGGCACTGAAACATACAAGAAGTAACGCTCTGAGTTCAGAGGTGGTGGTGGGAAAGGGAACGGATCGAGGCCTTTCAGAAATGGCTCCCGGGATGCGTAAAGACCACCGGAGCCGGCTGTCTCTTCTCGGTTATTGACGTCACACCTCGTTGCTGTCAGGTTGTATCATTTGTGGCGTGGTCGAGTAGAGAGATACCTGATATCCAGTGGAGAAGCATCTCCCTGGCATGGCCATTGTGGCTGTCCGGGAAAATGGAGGAGAATATTCTGCCTCCCTCTAGTGACTGGTTTTGATATTGCAACCTTGGAAATATTTATAAAAGTCAGAATTCCCTTGGGCCTCTGGATAATGGCACAAAACCTCCCAGCCTCTAACTCCGCAGGCAGAAACCTCAACTCCTGAGATCTTTCATTCAAGGTTACTGGAGAAAGTGACCAGAGGTGGCCCCAGAGTTATGTCCGTGTCCTCTAATGCCCTTAAAATGAATTGTGAAGCTGCCAGTTGTGTTACCCCTGACTGAAAAGCAACTAGTCACAGGACAAGACAGCTGGCTGCTCGTGTGCGTTGTTGCTGCGGACGGTCTCTTGGTGTCCACCCTTCGTGGCCGATCACTGCTGATTCCTCCATCTTTACGGTTGCTTGTTCATCCCAGATTTTGTCAGCCTTTCTGTCCAGGGCCTCGTCCACACGCCTGTCCGAACCCCACCCTGGTGGGAGGCAAAAACACCCCCCTGTCTCCCTCTCACAACAGCCCTCAGAGGTCGGCGAGACTCTACTATAAAACCTGTCACCGATGAATTCTGCGCTGGCTTTCCGGTTCTGTGGCACCGCTTTGGCTCGGGCCTTCGTCCGGCGCTCTATCAAAACGCGGCCGAAGACCCGCCTTTGGCTTTTCCTCTAAAAACCCTGGAAAGCCTTCTAAAGAGAATTTGCACTCCCAACTGGGGTGATGTATTGTAAACACAGCCCATTAATTCCCGACTCGCCGGCGGCGCCGATCCTCGCATCTTGACAGGTAAAGGGTTTTTTAGTGTTTTTTTTCCCCCGGACTCTTAACGTTCCTTTACACTTTACGAGATGCCTGGGAGGCAGCAGAGAAGGAGGGCGAGCGGAGAAGAGGAGGGGGGGGATAAAAATAAAAAGGGAAGAAGATGGAGAGAGAAGCCAGCAAGCGCAGAGATTATGTCAGGCCGAGTGTTCGGCACCGTGCAAGAGGAGATGAGTTCTCTGTCTTCATCTCATTTAGCGCTCGACTACTGAAAGCCTGTGGTCACAGCTGTTCCAGGAGGAGAAGAATGCAAGAATTGGAATAAAGTGTCAAAAAAAAAGAGCTCAGGGCATCTCCCCGCAGCAAACAGCCTGGCCTAGGATCGTCGGAAGAGGCACCTCCCATGGTGACGAGAGTCCGGGGCCGGTGATGCCACCCTCTTGAATCTACCACCCAAATGGAAACACCAAGAGAGGCTTTTGAGTTCAGCCCATTTTGCAAGTTGTTAAAGGGCATTTGTACACGACCCCTAAACTCCGCCGCAAATGGCTGCCAGCTCCGGAGCTTACAATTGTGTCCCCACCAGCTCCGGAGTTTGCAGGAAATTAAGTGCGACCACGCCCACCTAAGCGCGTCCCAGCGCCCTTTTCATGTACCTGCTCTTGGAGGGTGAAAATCCCCAGGTCCGGATGTAATCTGGTGAGTGCCGGACTCTCCTCGCTTCTGTTTGTTGTTGTTTTTTCCTCCCGCCCCTTTAAGAGAAGGAATCAGGACGACGACGGGGCTCCGGGCGGCTTCGGAGGTGAGCCTGCATTTTTTCCTCTCTTTTTTTTCTCCCTCCCCTCACGCAGACAGGAGCAAGGAAGTGCGGAGGGGTGGGGACGCAGGAAGAGCAACGGACCCCCAAGATCTCTGGTCCGAGAGGCCCAAAGTCTAGATGTGATCGTCGTAGAATGGCAGAGCTGGAAAAGGGAACCCTCGAGAGCATCCAGTCCAGCCCCTGTCATGGAGGCCCCTGCCGGGGGAATTGAATTCCCAAACTCCAGAGCTGAGCCCAAGAGGGGATCCTGTAAATGTAAACCATCTGGACTGCGGACGCAGGTGTTGGCAATCCATAGCATTCATTGCTCTGGCTGCTTCAAGGCAACCGATCCATCCACCCCCCCCTTTTCTCCCCAGTGAGAATAATTGTGTTAAGAACGGAGGGACTAAAAAGGAACCTTGAGATAATCCAGTCCAGCCGCGGCCAAGGAGGTCGAATGGGGGAATCAAACTCCCGACCTCCATCTCCAGATCCAGATGCCTAACCCCCCGAGCGATCCAGCCGTTCACGATACCGGCAGGAGGGTGCATCCAGAGTTCTTCATGGCATGAAACACACAGGTCCTTTCCTGGGACCAGCAAATATCGGGGAATGGGGAGCCGTTTGTGGTCCGGACGACCGTGCCTCCTTCCGTGGTGCTATGAATTGGCAGCGTTCTCTGAAGCCACCCAGAAACAGGGCCCTCATCAGCAGCGCAGCTGTTGTGCTGACTTGTAAGATCTCTTGTGGCCGAACTCTGCTCTCTGTCAGCATCTCTTTTAAAGAGTTGAAAATAACAACATCCCTGTTTTTACACAGTCCTGATCAGCTCTTAAAAGGCCTCCAGGTAGCTTGGTCTTCCGAGGGCAGTTAAGCTCTGTGAAGTTTACAAAAGACATGCTCCCGGCAGAGGTGAATATAGCAAGGACTGGTTCCTTGGTGTCGCTCGCCCCAACATTTTGGGACTCTCCTCTGGGTTCAAGACCCGGTGACTCTGCCAAGAAAGGTCGAGGCTGTGCGGAAGCCAGTTCCCCCCCCCCCCAACCTGAACCGTGCCAACTTTTACCGGAGAGGGTCTGAGCGGCCAGCTGGACTCCTGAATGGAACATTTCAAACAATTCGTGTTGTGCCTTCTGCTTTCTTCTCCACCACATCTCAGGCCCCTCAATCTTACTGCATTTAGGGATTCCGTTCCACCCTCAGTTTTTTTTTCTCATTCCAACATCAGAAGGAAAAAACACCAACCTCAAACCCTGTTGATTCTGTAGAAATTCAGCCAACTCCTCTCTCTCTCTCTCTCTCTCTCTCTCTCTTGGCCTTCAACTGATGCAATTCCGTTGCACAAAAGGCCCCGGTCTTCTGGATATCTTTGTAGGAAGCAAAGGCAGGCTTAGATAAGTGTGGATAATCCATCCTATTCCCCCCTTATAAAACTCTTCTCTTTGATGATTTTCTATAAACCCTGTTTTAGAGATTTCTCCCTCGATTCCGCTCCAACCCCGAGCGCTTATTCCAGTTCAGGAAAGCTGTTTCCGTATTGTAAAACATTTTACAGGAGGAGGGAGGACGCAGGGTGCAGCGCAGAGGGAGAAGTCTCGGTCTAAAAGAGAAATAATAAATGAATAAAATAAAATAACAAGGGCAGAAACCCACCGATAACCCTTTTGCAAGTCCAGCCGGCCTGTAAACAAATCTTCGGAAAAGGCTTGGCATTAACGTAGAAAAAACACGGCGCGTTTATGGGCTGAATTCAATGTATGTCCAGGTCTAAAAAGCTCTTTATAAGAGCCGTAAAGATGATAAAACCCAGGCTGTATTACTGACTGGCTCCTACAGTGTCTGAAAGAGAGGTACATCCCTCCCCAAGGATAACGGCACATAAAAATAACGGCAAAGTTTCGCAGGATAAACGCTGTCTTACCAAATCTCACATCAAATCCGGTGTGGTGCAGGGGCCAATGCTGAACCCTCAATTCCCCCCATGTCTTTGGAAGCTGCTTGTAATCCCAGCAGGCCTCGGGAAGCAGGAGATAGGTTTTTCCAGTCACAAATGGCCCATCTTGGTTAATCCACATGCCCGTGGTCTGCAGCTTCTAGAAAAACCCCAGACCTTGCCCATCTGGTGGTGGAGGCATATGGAAATTGCAATCCAAGAACAGCCGGGTAGCTCTAGATTTGGATCCACTGCCAGAGGCCAGTGCCTCAGGCAATAAAATCCAGGGGGTGGCAAAGGGCACCAGCAACCAATTTCGGGTTGGTTTCTGTTTTTGTGTGTGTGGGGGGGGGGGGATTTTCAGGCATGAGCGGGTTGAACAAAGTTAAGAGTTTTAATTAGAGATAGGCACGAAATGAACTTTTAGTTTGTTTCGTTATTCGTTTCATTATGGAACGAAACGAATAACGAACGTCAGAGTGAATTCGAACCGAACTGAACCGAACCAAAATGAATCGCCATTTTTTTGTTTCGTGCCCATCTCTAGTTTTAATCAATAACTTATCAGAGGTGCGGAGCTACACCGTCAACCCCCCACCCCACCCCGAGAGCCTCCCTTTTCTTCCGTGCCAAAGAAAACCACAGGCGGGCCAGGCCGTCGGAGAGATTAATAAAGAATAAAGATAAATGATAAGTGACACCGGGTGCCTTGGCAGTCAATGCGGAGACATTTGTAGTGAGGATCTATATTTGCTTTTAATTAAGGCGAGCTTTTGGACGGCAGGAGCTGCCGGGATCACATCGATCCACGCTTAAGAGCCTTCTTAAAGGAAGGCGTTCTAAACACAGGTGGTTAAGAGGGCCGACAAATTTCTTTTGTAAGGTTTTGCTTCATGGCAGCGTTCCCCCCCCCTTCTTCCTCTCTTATTAATTATTTTCAGGCCCACTTTAGTTTTCCTTAAAACAAACACCCTGCAAGGCTTGTTTTAACCGTGTTATGATTATCGGCTATTATTAAGCTGTTGTTTGCTTACTGTATTTTTTGCTTTTCTTCGAAGCAAAAGAAAGCTTCTGGTTCAGAAAGAAAGAAAAAGGAAGGAAGGAAGGAAGGAAGGAAGGAAGGAAGGTGATGATGGATAGAAGGAAGGAAAGAAGGAGCCAATAATGGATAGAAGGAAGGAAGGAAGGAGGGTGATGGATAGAAGGAAGAATGGACGGACAGACAAATAAAGTAAACAACCAACCAAGAAAGAAAGAATAGGCTTATACAATTAGTTATAACCCCCCATTTTGCCATTTGTTTTGTACAGCCTGTCCTCCGCTATGGCTTCAACATTTCTGGAAATTTCACATCTCTTCCTGGATTGATTTTTACACCCCAAAAGTCTGAAAACTCACATGCCACTGCTTTGATCTGGTCCTGCTTCCAGGTGTTTGAACGGCCTGCCATATTCAAGAGGCTGGAAGCAGGCCTTTTGCAAAGCTAACGGGTCTTGATGACCCATTCAGGACTGGAAGGGAAATGGGCTGGGGAAGCTATCTTGCTTCCTCCCTCAGCCTTTGTGAAGAGAGTGTGTGTGTGGGGAAACGGGGGGGTGGGGAGTCTGAATATGTAGATGACGTTGTCATGACCAGCCTCTTAGAATGGACCTTTCTTTATTCGTACCAGAATGTTGCACAATTTAAGGCCAATGGATAAAATAATTTAAAAAGCTTTCATCTTGGCGAGGCGTTTTAGCTCTTCTAGACCAAGTTGCCAGTCCTTCAAGGTGCCCTTTAAGCCTCCTCTTCCTTCTCCCCATCTTGCCGGACGCTGCTTTGTCAATGCATCTTTCCGCTTTCCGGAAAGGTCCTTTCCCCATAAACTTCATCCATCAAGGCACCTTCCCTTTCTCTGTTCACACACCCCTCTTTCCCCTTCCTTTTAACCTCCCTGTTATCCACTCTTCCGTGGCCCGATCTCGGGAAACACTTTGAGACAAGTCCTGCGGTGTGGGCGACGCCGCGACCCACTCCGCCTGTCATTTCCCGTCCGCTTGATGAGTTCGGAAAGGATGCTGGATTGACAGGCGGGGCTCTTCAGGTGAGGCAGATGGCGGGTCGCTCATCAGCACGGTGAATCCCAGAATGTTCCCTGGAGCGGAGGCCGAGAGGGTGCCGGGGTGTGTGTGTGTTTGAAGGTGGAGCAGAAAGTCTTCAAGCTTCAACCCACCCTTGGATGAATTTTGGGGTCCCTGTGGGGACGCTGTCCCAGGATGGAGCAACGCCAAAGGACCTCAAAGGATTCTTGGCAATCATCTCCTTCACACGATCGATGCAACATGAGCTTGTAGGAATGGAGACTCAAGTCGCAAGAGTCAGCCTTAAGGTTTTGTATGTGTGTGTGTGTGTGTGTGCGCGTTTTTAATGAATTGGACTTGACTCTCCAGTCAGATCCCAGCCTCCATTTTTCTTGAGCAGGGAAGCTTGTTTTTGATAGGGACTAAGACCTGGGGTCTGGGACTTGGACTTGGACTTGGTGTCAAAGACTTAGGACTTGATAGCAGAGACTTAGGACTTAATAGCAAAGACTTGGACTTGGGACTTGGGACTTGGTACCAAAGACTTGGGCTTGGATGGTATCAAAGACTTAGACTCGGGACTTGATAGCAAAGACTTGGACTTGGATGGGATCAAAGACTTGGACTTGGGACTTGATAGCAAAGACTTGGACTTGGATGGGATCAAAGACTTAGACTCGGGACTTGATAGCAAAGACTTGGACTTGGATGGGATCAAAGACTTGGACTTGGGACTTGATAGCAAAGACTTGGACTTGGATGGGATCAAAGACTTGGACTCAGGACTTGGATCTTGGCATCAAATGACTCAGACTCGGACTTGGGACTCGGACCCAAGGCCTTGCCAACATCTCTAGTAGCTAGGGACTCCCTTTCTGGGGGTACCCTGGACTCTTCTGGGTTTTCATCTGCACTTTGCTCCAGTAGTCCAAGATACTGAACCATTTGGAACTAGAATCGGCGTAAAGTTCAGGTTAAAACCCGGAGCAGATCTGCAGTGCCCCCAGAAATAAGAGCCAGATGCAAGCCACTAGGCCAAGTAAGGCCTCTATGTGATCTCAGCCCTTACACCTCAGGGGACTCTCCCTTTGGTTCTATCCATCCTGACATGGATCGGCAGCTACAGGTTTTCGACGTTATCCCTTACTCTTGCTCTGTTCTATTTGATGTTACTGGCACCATTTGGCCTCTGTAGCTCTTCAAATATATTTCAATTTCTTAATCACTCTGATATAACTGACAGCAGCTGACGGCCGTTGCCTTTCTAACATGTATTCTATTTAAAAAATATATATATTCTATCTTCAGTTCGGGAACAGCCACCTTTCGCTGCCGGATTAATTAATACTCTAGTCCTCATGATTGTGCATTTCAAGCCAACGGAAATTGGAAGCGGAAAGAGGCTTTCTGTACATGCTCCAGTGCAAGCAGAGCCTTATTAGCTCAACAATAAGGAGGAGGGATCTCATAAAACAAACCAAATCAAATCTACCGCTCTGCCCTCAGCAGCAGCTCAGACGCTTGTGAACGAGATCCAGTTTATTTTGCTTTTGGAATTTGCCAATGAATAAAACTCACCCTCGTTAATTGCAACTCCACCTCTCCTTGTATTTTCTTTCTCTCCCTCTTTTTAAATTTATTTTGGAAAGAAAATTTATATATATATATATATATATTCTGTCTTCTCCAAACACTTCTTGCCCTGAGGTTCTTGGTTTCTTTTTTCTTTTTCTTTTAAAAAACACCAGAACAATCCTGCTTCTCCCTCTTCTAGGAAAATCAACAAATGGTTGGTTTTTAATTACTTTTTCAATTAGCGATAATATGCGTCGGCTCGGATGTACGCGGCCGAGTTTGTTGTTCGGAGCCGTTTCCACCCGCCTCCCTCCCCTCCTCTCCCTTCTAAATTATTCCTTCCGAGCCAGTGTGTCTTCTTTTATGTTTCTTGGCAGTATGGCTTCCCAACTTCCTGCTTTGTGATGCCTCGATTCCTTCCGAAAAGTCCAGACCTCCACAGCCCTGCCCAGCAATGGCAAACGTTAGAGTCATGGCTTCCTCTGTGAAGCAGTTCCATCTCACGTTTGGCCTTCCTCATGTCCTACTCTCTTCCACTTTTCCCAACCTTATTGTCTTGCTGTCTCGTTTTTTTTACCACCATGTCTCCAACATCCAATTATTTCCCGTCCGCCGCTTTATAAGCTTCTCACCGGGAACATTCGGGCTAGATTTACAGCTTCTGAATTTGCCCTCCTCGCTCGCCCCAAGGACGGGATTTCCCATAGCCGAGGGCAGATTTTAACTCGATTCTCTGGGCAGCTTGTCTGAATTTTTAACCACTGCGCGACACAGTCCTTCTATTTAATATCGGCTAAAAGTCCAATGTTGCAGTAAGGTCGGAAAAAATATATCCATAGCAATGGGAATTTGATAGTAGGTAGCAAAGTAAATAATCTGATTTAGTCTAGAAGTCAACGAGTGAATGTTTAACAGTGTCTCGCTCCATCTGCAGAATGAGGAAATATTGTGTACCCATGCAGGAAATGTGTTTCTTTATAATTCTGTACCCCCAGAGCCCTTTCACTGAAGGGGGGGGAGGAATAGAGATAAAACCGTTTTCTTTTCCTGAGAGCCTTTAGTTTTTTAAAAAGCTGGACACCCTAAAATCCAGAAGGATATTTTAGATGAATAGGGCCACATTTACTCCCTAAAGGTTTGAAATGGGTACCAGGATCCCTACAGCGAGCTCCTTCGAGGCACAGATTTGCTCCACTGTCATAAGAGCTCAAAGGGACCCCAGAGGTCATCTGGACTGACCCCAGGGCTCCACCTGGGATCGGCAATGCCTGAGGCGATGACAGGATCCCGGACGCGAACTATCAAGGGTTCAAGCCCAACGTTTGCGGTTTGGACCACGTGAAGAATCCGCCTGAGGTCAGGCGGGAATGGATCTAAAATCCCCCCCCCCATTAGAGAGTTAAGACTCTCTAGTAACTGAAATGGTAACTCATTACTTTTGGGAACATGGGGGCTCCAAGGGTAACTTAATTACATTTTGAAAAGTAATCCTGACCTTTTAAAGATGTGCAGGGTGGTATAAATTCATAAGGGAGTTAGAGCTGTGGTGTGTGTGTGTGTGTGTGTGTGTGTGTGTGTGTGTGTGTTCGTCTTCTCCCCATTTCTTCTTGCCTGTTTTGATTTTCCCATTTAGATCTTTTCCCCTCTCTTGTTTGGTCTCCAGCCTTGGGCGTCCCTGTAAATCAGAGGACGGCGAGGCTGCCATCAGGCCCCCACGAAACCGGCCATCCTTCTCTCTGACATCCAACCGGTTGTAAAGGACCCTTGTAGGGGCAGGCGCGATGGCTGCTAAATAATGCATCTTGTTTGTTATGGCGGTGGCATTTAAGTGCCAGCTGAGACAGGACACGCCACCCTAGGCCCCTGGTGCCATGCATTCTTTATAAAGCTGCTGATTTAGGGTTGAGCCGTTTTCTCTCTCCCAACCAGCTGAGGGAGCCGGGTCGCCTCTCTTCGGCACCCTTGCTAATTTCTCTTTTTTGTTACGCAAAATCTCCCTCCCCCCTCTCCAATTGTTCCCCAAACAGGGATAGGACCAGGTTATGTTTTGTTTCCCCTTTATCTCTCTGTTTTCTTTTTCATTTTAAGTTTTCTCTGCCCCAAAACAATGGTCCAGTAGTGGGTTTGGAAACTTAAAAGCCCCCGTTGAAGGAAGGATGCTAGATTTGTGTACATCATCCCGAAAGGAGCAGGTCTTTTGCAAAGGCAATGGCTCTCAATGGCTGTCCTCGAGTCCGAACCAGAGAGAAATGTGTTTTGTTATCAAGATAAATCCGGCCAGGCAAACGTGTGGGAATTTCGAATAAGACCCTCCTTGCGACTGAAACAAAATTGTTCAAAAGTGTTGCACTGAAGCCCTAAGATAAGTTGCAGACCGCACGTTTCTTTTTTTGTTGTTGTTGGCCATAAGGTTTGAAAAGCGCCATAACCCGGAGATGAAGTTTCTGCTTTCCAGGGACGTAGCGCAGAGGTCACCTTTTGTGCTTCTCCTTCCTTTTCCAGGTTATTTCTCAAGGTCATTCGGTTCTGAGCAAGCATG
>JAHTLZ010003091.1:1814-22631 GCA_023846285.1 Phrynocephalus versicolor | reverse complement strand
GGACATTCTGGTGCCTTGGGACTACCATCTGCTGAAGACTGAGGTTGGCTTGCTGCCGTTCTGCTGGGCCCAACCTGGCCCCGAGGCCGCTGCTGGCCCATTTGACGGTTGCCGGCCGGCCCCCATTTGCTTCATGCTCCCATTTTTCCTTTGACATCAGCTGCCTGGAACCTCCAATCATCGACCATCGGCCACCTCTGCAAGATGCCCTTGTGCTTCTTTCTTGCCTCTCCCCCCCCTGCCTGGGCTGTGAGCTCATTAATATGCTGTTTGTTTGTATTTTGTTTTGCTTTTTGCTTTGTATTTGTAATTGACTTGTTGTATTGATGAGTATTGTATTTTTATTTTATAGCTGCAATTTAGTATTGTTGTTCTGATTGTGTTGATTTCCCCCCCCTCCCTTCCTCTCCCCCTTCTTCCATCTGTCACCATGCAGGCAGGGACCGCCATACCTGTCGTGTTGGGCCGTGGTCGGTACGCTAGGGGCTGGAGGGTTGGTCGGTTAAGAAGAACTCGGGCCAGGCATCTTGCGTCTGTCCCCCGTTCTGACCCTCCAGCTCACTGTCACGTGGCTCGGAGCCACTCCGCCAGCGCCTCCGATCTTTCTTGCCTTCTGATGAATGCCAGGTCGGTGCATAATAAAATCCCCATCATTTATGATACCATCGTTGATGGGAAGGCTGACCTGGCGTGCATCACCGAGACCTGGGTGGGTGCAGAGGGGGGGGCTTCGCTCTCCCAGCTGTGCCCTCCTGGGTTTCTGGTGCAGGGGGTAGGAAGATCGGAGGGGCGTAAGGGGGGTGGGGTGGCCATTGTGTACAGAGATACTATTCATATCAGCAGGGCCTCAACGTTGGTGATTCCAGGGTTGGAATGTGTCCATCTGTTGATTGGGCAGCGGGACAGGTTTGGCATTGTGCTCGGTTACCGCGCTCCCCGCAACCCAGCACAATCCCTACCAGAGCTCACCGAGTTCATCGCCGCTGTTCTGTTGAGAACCCCCCGCCTTCTGGTGGTGGGTGACCTCAACGTCCATGCCGGCAGTGAACTGTCTGGTGCTGCTCTGGAATTCATGCAGTCCATGACCTCCATGAACCTGTCCCAGCATGTTTTATGCCCAACTCACATATCTGGACACACCCTGGATCTGGTATTTTCCTCCGCGTCTGAGGACTCGTGTCTGAGGGTGTGGGACCTCGTTCCCACCCCCGTGTCATGGTCAGACCACCACCTGCTGTCTTTCTCTGTATCAATCGCGGCCCCACCCCACGGGGACCTTCGGCCCACTGTTTGGGCTCACCCCCGTAGACTCCTCGACCCTGTTTGGTTTCAGGAAGTCCTCGGGGAGCCTCCTGGCGGACTGGCTGACGATCTGGTTGACTCTATGGTAGATCAATGGTTCGATGAAACATCTCGAGCTGTCGACCAGATCGCCCCTAGGCGCCTCATCCGCTGCAGAGCTCGTTCCACACCGTGGTTCACGGAAGAGCTACGAGCGATGAAGCACGAACGGAAGAGGCTGGAGCGCAGCTGGAGGAAGAATCGGACGGCTATTAAAAAGGCTGCAGTCATCGCTCAGTCCAGGCGCTATGTTCATGCGCTCAGGGTGGTTAGAAGATCTTATAACACCCTGAGAATTAGTGAGGCCTCGAACTGTCAAGCGGAATTGTTCCGTGTGGTTCACGACCTCATTAATCGTGGACTGACTAGGCCTCCTCCTACTGATTTCAGTAGCGAGAACTTTGCAGCCTTTTTTCGATCGAAAATTGAGGCCATCCGTACCGGTTTCGAATCCTGTTGCCATAGCCCACTCTCGGCATCCCCGGCGGCTGTGCCCCCTCGGTCTCCTCGCATGGTTGAGTTTGGGCCTGTCACCTCTCTTGAGGCCTCCAGGGCTATTGCCCATTGCCGGCCCGCGTCCACCCCCTTCGACCCTTGCCCTTCATGGCTTATGAAAGCAGTAGCCGGGAACATCTCAGGGTGGGCTTCGATCATCGCCACGGCCTCCTTCAGGGAAGGGATTTTCCCTTCCCGTCTGAAGGAGACCGTGGTAAAGCCCATCCTGAAGAAACCGAACTTAGCGCCGGGCAAATTGTCCAACTATCGCCCGATCGCTAACGTTCCCTTTATGGGCAAGGTGATCGAGAGGGTGGCCGCGATCCGGCTTCAATCCTATCTGGAGGCCGAGCATGCCCTGGATCCGTTCCAGTCTGGGTTCAGGCCTGGTCGGGGGACCGAGACAGTCTTGGTCGCTCTGCAAGATGACCTCATCCGGAGGGCCGACGGGGGGTGCTCCTCCCTGTTGGTCCTCCTGGATCTGTCAGCGGCCTTTGATACCGTCGACCACGGTATCCTGCTGGATCGGCTCTCTGGGGTTGGGATCGGAGGCACTGTTCACAGTTGGCTCCGGTCCTTCCTCAGAGACCGTCCCCAGCAGGTTCAGCATGGGGGCGAGTTGTCGGCCCCTTGGACACTCCCTTGTGGGGTTCCACAGGGGTCGTCTCTCTCTCCCATGCTGTTCAACATTTACATCAGGCCGCTGGCTGAGGTCATTAGGAGACATGGAGTCTGCTGTCATCAGTACGCTGATGACACGCAGCTCTATGTCTCCTTTTCTACCGCTGCAGATGAGGCTGTCCAGACCCTCGATCAGTGTCTGGGCACAGTCATGGAATGGACCAGGGCCAACAGGCTCAAACTCAACCCCGATAAGACCGAGGTTATGTTCTTTGGGGCTTCCTCATCCAGCTATGGTGGCCCGTATCCCACCTTGGAGGGTGTTTCCCTCAGGCCATCGGACTGTGTCCGAAATCTGGGCATAGTCCTGGACCCGGCGCTCACTCTGGAAGCCCAGGTGTCCACCGTGTCCAGGGCTGCCTTTTTCCACCTTCGGCGTATCCCCCAGATTCGTCCGTACCTGGATGAGGACTCCCTCAGAACAGTGGTCCAGGCGCTGGTGATCTCTAGACTGGACTATTGCAACGCGCTCTACATGGGGTTGCCCTTGACTCTCATTCGGCGTCTGCAGCGGGTCCAAAATGCAGCGGCCAGACTGGTGGCGGGTGTGCGTCGATTTGAGCACATCACCCCAGTCTTGGCTCGTCTGCATTGGTTACCCGTTGCGGCCCGAATTAGATTCAAGGTCTTGGTTTTGGTTTACAAAACCCTCCATGGCCTGGGACCTGGCTACCTGACGGAGCGGATCGACCAGCGGTCAACTTCGGCCCGTCCGACTAGGTTGTCGCGGGCGCACATGCTGCGTGTGGCCAAGCCCAGGGAGGCTCGGAAAACTTCCACCCGTACCCGAGCCTTCTCTGTGGCTGGCCCAACTCTATGGAATCACCTACCAGCAGAAGTGCGCCTAGCAGAGTCCCTGCCTGCCTTCCGGAAGGCGCTGAAAACCCTCCTCTTCCGGGAGGCGTTTGGGTGACCCAAGTTGGTGGGTTTTTTTTTTTTTAGTCCCGCTATCTGTTGCTGCCGCTGTTTTGTTTTACTGTTTATTTTAATTGTTGTTTTATTATCTGTTGTGTGCACACTCATTGTAAACCACCCGGAGTTCCTCTCAGGAAAACGGGCGGTATATAAGCTGTATAAATAATTAAATAAATAAATAAATAAATGTCTCTTGGCTTTTCAGTAAAGCATGTTATTACCCTGGGCTATAGTAGTGCCAGAACTGCCATTCATCAAAGGCTCAGAGACACTGAAATCCAACAGAACCGGGGCCTTTTATCTCACTCAAGTAGTATATGTAATGATATGTTTATGCTCCCCTCCTACCCTAACAACATAGCTATCCCCAAATTTAGAAGAGCATTTACCTTAGCCAGATTAAATGTGTTACCCTCCAAACTGTTGGACGGAAGATTTCAAGGGATTCCCTATCATCTACGTTGATGCCTCTGCAACTGTGGGGATGTTGAAACACTGGAACATGTACTTCTGTATTGCAGCTTTCTGGCAGAGCAGCAGAGAGGAAGGAGCTGTTGAGAGGAGCACACGGCCAAAGGCCAGAGAGCTAACTTCCTCTTTTTGCAGGAGCAAGGGGCGGAGTTTTAGCTTTAAATAGCTGCTACCAGCAGTCTCTCAGTCCTTTTCTGGCAGAGCAGCAGAGAGGAAGGAGCTGTTGAGAAGAGCACACGGCCAAAGGCCAGAGAGCTAACTTCCTCTTTTTGCAGGAGCAAGGGGCGGAGTTTTAGCTTTAAATAGCTACTACCAGCAGTCTCTCAGTCCTTTTCTGGCAGAGCAGCAGAGAGGAAGGAGCTGTTGAGAGGAGCACACGGCCAAAGGCCAGAGAGCTAACTTCCTCTTTTTGCAGGAGCAAGGGGCGAAGTTTTAGCTTTAAATAGCTGCTACCAGCAGCACAAGCCTGATGGCGCGTGCAAAGTAAAAAAAAAAAAAAACACTTCTGGGTTTAATTGAGTTCCCAAGCCAAGCAACTCCTCAGGAGGTCCTACACTTCCTGACGTGCTTGCAGTTGGAGTAGAGGTGCTTTAGCGGCCCCTACACTGTTAGATTTTGATTAAACAATAAGAGTCTTACTAGATTTAATAAAAAAATAAAAAATAAATAAATAAAAAGTGCAAGTTTACATTTTTGTGACCTTGAATACATTTTATTGTAATCGTTAAAATGGAGTTGGAGGGAGCAGCTGTAGTTACCTGCAGTACTTGTGCCATGTTTGTTATCTTGACAGAGCATGTGCAGAACTACATCTGCTGCAAGTGCAAGCTGGTAGCGCTATTGGAAGAGAAGGTCCAGCAGCTAGAGGCTCGCATAGCGGACCAGCAACATATCAAGGAGCTTGAGCGGTTCCTGGACAGAGCGGAACAGACTATCCAGGTCCAAGAAGAGACAGGGCACACTTCAGAGGAGGAAGACACTCCCCCAACTCAGGAGGTGGATGGGTGGAGGAATGTGACTCAAAGGAGTAGAAGGCCAAGGCATCGCTCAGAGAGTCTCATCCTGCACAATCAATTTGAAGCTCTTTCCCTCAGCACAGCTCATGAGGCACACATAGAGGAAGAATTGGTTCCACCGGAGGATCTCTCCCTCATCACTATTGATGAGATACAAGATCAGGTACATGTTGATGAGCAGGCTGCAGGAGAGAAGCTCATTGTGCTAGGGGATTCTATCATTAGAAATACGGAGGGATGGATTTGTGAGGAGCATGATAACCGGATGGTCACTTGCCTGCCGGGTGCAAAGGTTGCAGACATCACCAGAAATATAGATAGCTTGTTAGAGAGAACTGGGAAGGAGCCAGTGGTCATGGTACACGTTGGTACCAATGATGTTGGGAAGGCCAAGCGGTCAGTCTTGGAAGCCAAATTCAGGTTGCTAGGTAGAAGATTGAAGTCCCGGGCTTCCAAGGTAGCATTTTCAGAAGTGCTACCTGTTCCTCGTGCAGGACCCGCCAGGCAGGCAGAACTCAGAAGCCTCAATGCATGGATGAGGTGATGGTGTCGAGAGGAGGGCTTTAGATTTGTCAGGAACTGGAGAACATTTTGGGACAAGCCAAACCTGTTCAGGAGGGATGGGTTGCACTTGAATCATGATGGGACCAGATTGCTAGCACTCAACCTCAAAAAGGCAGCAGAGCAGCTTTTAAACTGATAACTGGGGGAAAGCCGACAGGAGCTGTGTGGCATCCGGTTCGGAACACCTCATCCTCGGGGAATGAGGTTGGAGAGGGTAGAGAATCACATAGAGATGACATAGCAAGTATTAACACTGGCAGAATAGCGGAATGTGACAGTTCGTCTACTGAAAATAAAAGCTGTGGGGGGGGGGGAAAGAACAAGGCAGCAGCTGTTGCGGGACCCACTGTACAAGTGCTTCTACGCCAATGCTCGAAGCCTCCGAGCAAAGATGGGAGAACTTGAACATTTGGCAGCTAGGGATAACATTGATATAATAGCCATAACAGAAACCTGGTGGAATGTGGAGAACCAGTGGGATACAGCAATCCCAGGCTATAAACTCTATAGAAGGGATAGAGAGGGGCGGGTTGGAGGAGGAGTGGCCATCTATGTCAAAGAAGGCGTAAAATCCAGCAGAATGGAGATTGACAGAGGGTCTGACTCCACCATAGAATCACTGTGGGTTAAACTACCAGGTCCAAAGAGTGATGTGATAGTTGGAGTATTCTATCGTCCACCAGATCAAAACCTTGAGGGGGACCTTGAAATGAGGAGAGAAATCATGAAGGTGGCTAAGAGGGATAGGATAGTAATCATGGGGGACTTTAATTATCCCCATATTGACTGGGCCAATGCGAGCTCTGGGCAAGAAAGAGAAACTGGGTTTCTCGACTTGCTGAATGACTGTGCCTTAGAACAACTTGTCATGGAGCCCACCCGAGAACAGGCAACTCTAGATCTAATATTGTGTGATACTCAGGACCTCGTCAGGGATGTGAATGTCACTGAGCCTCTGGGGAACAGTGACCATGCTGCAATTACCTTTGCCATTCATGTTGGAGGAAGAGTGTCAACCAAATCAGACATAAAACCCTTGATTTTCGAAGGGCAAACTTCCCTCAGATGAGGAAACTAGTTAGAGAGAAACTGAAGGGGAGGGTTAGAAGAATCCAATCTCTTCAGAGTGCATGGAGCCTGTTTAAAACAACAATAATAGAGGCCCAGCACAAGTGCATACCACAAAGAAAGAAGAGCTCATTTAAGTCCAAGAGGACACCGGCATGGTTAACGAGTGGAGTTAGAGAGGCTCTAAAGCACAAGGAGAGGTCCTTCTGTAAATGGAAATCCTCCCCAAATGAGGAAAATAAAAAGGAACACAAACTCTGGCAAAAGAAATGTAAGAACATGATAAGGGAGGCAAAGAAAGACTTTGAGGAACGCATGGCTAGCAATATAAAGGGTAATAATAAAAGCTTCTTTAAATATGTTAGAAGTAGAAAACCTGCCAGAAAACCAGTTGGCCCTCTGGATGGTGAGGGAGGAAAAGGGGAGGTTAAGGAGGACTTGGACATTGCAGAGAAATTGAACGAGTTCTTTGCGTCAGTCTTCACGACAGAGGACCTTGAGCGGATTCCGCTGCCTGAGCTGCCCCTCTTGACTAAAGAATTAAATCAAATACAGGTTAAAAGAGAGGAGGTTTTAGGACTAATTGATAAATTGAGGATTAACAAGTCACCGGGCCCAGATGGCATCCACCCAAGGGTTATTAGGGAATTGAGAAATGAAATTGCAGATCTCTTAACGGTTATATGCAACTTGTCTCTTAAAACGGCCACAGTGCCGGAGGACTGGAGGATAGCAGATGTCACACCAATTTTTAAAAAAGGAAGGAGTGGGGACCCAGGAAACTACAGGCCGGTTAGCCTTACATCTGTCCCAGGGAAGATGGTGGAAGGCCTCATCCAAGAGAAAATCTTAAAACACATAAAAGAACAAACCTTGCTGAGAGAAAATCAGCATGGCTTCTGTAAGGGTAAATCTTGTCTTACAAACCTTTTAGAATTTTTTGAAAAGGTCAACAGGCACGTGGATTTGGGTGAACCGGTGGATATAGTCTATCTGGATTTTCAAAAGGCTTTTGACACAGTCCCTCACCAAAGGCTGCTGAGAAAATTGCACAGTCAGGGGATAAGAGGGCAGGTCCTCTTATGGATTGAGAACTGGTTGAGATCCCGGAAACAAAGAGTAGGTGTCAATGGGAAATTTTCACAATGGAGAGAAGTGAAAAGCGGTGTGCCCCAGGGCTCCGTCCTGGGACCGGTGCTTTTCAATCTGTTCATAAATGACCTGCAGACAGGGATAAACAGTGAGGTGGCCAAGTTTGCAGATGACACAAAACTTTTCCGTGTGGTAGAAACCAGAGAAGATTGTGAAGAGCTCCAGAAGGATCTCTCCAAACTGGGGGAATGGGCTGAGAAATGGCAAATGCGTTTTAATGTAACCAAATGTAAAGTAATGCATATTGGGGCAAAAAATCCAAACTTCATCTATCAACTCATGGGCTCTGAGTTATCTGTGACAGATCAGGAAAGAGATCTTGGTGTGTTGGTGGACAGCTCCATGAAGGTGTCTCCCCAATGTGTGGCAGCGGTGAAGAAGGCCAATTCCATGCTAGGGATTATCAAAAAGGGGATTGAAAATGAAACAGCCAACATTATAATGCCATTATACAAAACAATAGTAAGGCCCCACCTGGAGTATTGTGTACAATTCTGGTCACCGCATCTCAAGAAAGACATAGTGGAACTGGAAAAGGTGCAGAAGAGAGCGACTAAAATGATTACTGGGCTGGGGCACCTCCCTTATGAAGAAAGGCTAAAACATTTGGGCCTCTTTAGTCTGGAAAAAAGGCGCTTGAGGGGGGATATGATTGAGACGTACAAAATAATGCAGGGTATGAGTAAAGTGGATAGAGGGAAGCTCTTCTCCCTCTCTCAAAATACCAGAACTAGGGGACATACACTCAAATTGAGTGCTGGGAGAGTAAGAACTGACAAAAGAAAATATTTTTTCACCCAGATCGTTGTAAGTCTATGGAACTCCCTGCCACAGGATGTGGTGATGGCATCTGGCCTGGATGCCTTCAAAAGGGGATTGGACAGATTCCTAGAGGAAAAGTCCATCACGGGTTACAAACCATAATGGGGATGTGTAATCTCTAGGCTTTAAACCAGGGTACTTCAAGGGCCAGAGTGGTATCAGGAGACAGATATCTAGTCTCATGCACTCCCAAACGCATCTGGTGGGGCCGCTGTGAGATACAGGAAGCTGGACTAGATGGGCCTTTGGCCTGATCCAGCATGGCTCTTCTTATGTTCTTATGTTCTTCTGTTCTTTTACAGGGACATACGCAAAGAGCTTTTATATCCAATTCTCCAAAGGTTCCCGGGTAGACCCAGTAAATTTTATATTGAGTATTGACTATCCGATAAGAAAATAAATATAACTATGATAATAGCCAGATTTTGTGTGGTAGTCATGGCATCCCATAAGATGATTTTGTCATCAGAATTTTAGATCCCCTAATTTTCCAGTGTATGATATAATACCCTTCCACATTTTAATATAATATTTAGAATATTTATTTATTATTATCCTATGTAATTATATATCTATTAATGTTTTCCATGGCTACACATTATTAATTTTTAATCTATCCAACTATATTTGTATTATTGGTGTTGTCCTTTGAACTTGACTGCCATGTAACATTTTGGTCTATCACCGTAAATAAACAATTATTATTATTCAGCCTTTCCTTTTCCTCTGAACATCTGGCTGCCTCTAGTCAGGGTGGCTGTATATGGGAACATACAGTGAGCTCTCTCTGTTTTAATTTAGATTGTGAGCCTCTTTCTGCTTCTGGTGAGCTCGGAGTATAAAGAGAACCTTCAGAAACATGGAGGGCCTCCTTCGAGGACAAACAAATAATTCATTTGGAATAGATGGGGTTTCTTTCTCCTCCTGGGCGTGAGGGAGGACCTTCCTTCCTTACTTCCTGCAGAGGGTCCTTGATTCTCCCAGCCTTGTCCATCTGTTGCCCCCTTCCTTGTCCAGTTCAGCAGGCACTTGCCTTCCCCCCAGGCTTTGCAAACAGGGATCGTTGTCCCTCCAACAATGTCTTTAAAATGTCTTTCAAAGGAAGGGGGGTTGAAGCAAGATGGGATGCAAGGTGAACCCAATTGTGATTAAGAATCATAACTGGGAGGGACAAGATGGCCGCGAACAACAGAAGACGTTAGCTGAAAGCAGTCCCGGCTAACATCAATGTATCCCAGGTCCCAAGAGGGTGTTTCCACTCCAAGACGACCCGCTGGGAGCAGAATCCATCCCAGAACCGATCCGGGGCACCCAGGCGTGGTTCCTTCTCCCTCGGGAGAGGTTTGAAACCCCTGGTGGTATTCCCGTGCGGCTGAGACCTTGGGAGATCCTGACGGAAGTTTGAGCTGCCTCTATTCCTCCAGAACCGTGAGTGGCTTTTTCCACCCGAAAGCCCCTTCAAAAATTTAAATCAAGCAACTTACCGAAAAGAATCTGCCTCTTTTCAACCATCTTTCCTGTTTTATCTGTTATTATCTGCCTCTCGGAGGACTGCAACTTCTGCTTTCACTTTCATATTCATCTAACGGCAGATTTAACCCTAAAGCTCCCATTCCACCCTGCACTATATTCTTCGGACTCTGTTGGCAAAAGTGGGTACAGCACGCCATCTACTGGACTTTTCCATGTTTGCAACTTCACATACATTTCTTGAAAGCAGCAAACTAATTAGAATAAGATTAATCCCTTAAAGACTTTGTAATTCTCCTGAGAAGAGGCAATCAATCCCTTTACCACCACAAAATAAACCTTCAGCATGAGCAAGACCCCAACTACACAAAAGAAATCTGCTTTTGTTCCTTTGGCCCATCCAGCAACCATGACTCAACAATCAAGTCAATTAAGCCAATCTGGCCAAATCCTAGATGCACTGAACCAGTTGAATCTTACCCAGGTAAAAATTATTTCAGACCAAAGCACTGGGTTTTCCAACTTAAGAGCAGAAATGAAAGAGGGTTTTTCGAATGTGGACGCGAAACTAGAAACTTTTGGTGGTCGTTTACAAGCGTTGGAAGAGAACATGAATGTCACTGACTTTCGTCTTGGAGAAATTGAAGCCACAATGGAATCAACAAGCAGACTGGTTCTTACACAGGAAATCGAAGCCTCTTCCAAAATTCTAAGAATTCAAAACCTTACTGTGGACAAAGATGAAAACCTCTACACCACAGTTGGAGACAGCCTGGCCACCCTACTTGAGGCACCCATTGAAGATTTTCTTCGTGAGGTAGACGTGATTTACCGTCAACCAACGGATTATACTAGAAGAAACAAACTCCCTCCTGAGGTAATAGTCAAATTGGTTAGAAGATACACTCATGATTGCATCCTCAAGGCTACTCAAGATAAGGAGGTGGAAATCAATAAATCCAAAGTGACAATACTGAAAGATGTCCCTTGGGAGGTTCGCCAACTGCGGAAAGAATATACATTTCTTACCAAACTCCTGCTCAAGCATGACATAAGATATAAGTGGCTCTACCCCCAAGGTCTGTCCTTCCAATGGGAAGGCAAATTACAGAAAATTGAATCCCACCAGAAAGCTAGAGCCTTCGCTGAAAAAAATGCAAGGAAGCTGGGCTACTCCCCCTCTTCTTCTTCACCATCCTCCTCTGAAGGTCAGGACACGACCGGAACTCAAACCACTACCAAAGATGACAGCCGTGACGACCAGGCTTCGAAACAAGAGACTTCAAAGCACAACCAAGATTCTTATGGCGCAGTGGGAGGTGCCAGGCCGAATCACTACCTCAGGCCAAAATCAGGGAAGAAGAAATATCGTTGGAAGTAGCAAGATGGTTCAAAAAATTCTAACATGGAATATTAATGGTATGAACACCCCGCAGAAACGTCGAAAAACTTTCAGTTTTCTCCAAAAACAACAATGTTCAATCATCTGCTTACAGGAAACCCACATATTGAGAAAACATGAACAATATTTAATACAAAAAAATTGGGAAATCTATTTTCCACATCAAACAAAGAAAAGAAGCAAAATGGGGTGGCACTGTATATTAAACCAGAGCTCTCCCCAACTCTTCTGGAAAAAGATGAATCAGGCAGATGGATTCTTGTCCAAGCAAAAATCCAATCTAAAGAAACAATTATTGCTGGTATATATGCTCCTAACGAACAACTGGCCCAGAAACTGTTGCAATATGGGAATCATCAGCTTATAATACTGGGAGATTTCAATGCTGTACATATTCCCTCAGTAGACAGGAAAACACCAAAAGGAAAAAATTCAAGACTTCATCCTCCACACTGCCCAAATCGTTCCTGGACATGTCCGATATTTTAGAACTTCATGACATCTGGAGAAGGAAAAATCCACTAAAAGATGGTTACACCTTTTACTCAAGACAATATGCTTCCTTCTCCCGTATAGATATGTGTTGGGCTACATCTGATCTTCTACTAAATACAAGGGATATAGAAACCTTACCTCGAATGTTATCTGATCACAATGCCATTTTATGGACACTGAAATCTTCAGGTATGCCCAGGCACTGGAAAATTAACTCAACTCTTTGGACTGATAAAGAATTCATTTCAGAGGCTGCTAGAGATTTGAATTTGTATTTTGAAACTAATCTGAATAAGGGTACACCATTCAAAACGATATGGGATGCCTTTAAGCCATACTTCAGAGGATTTGGAATCGGAATGCAATTTATTGTCATTGTATAAATACAACGAGATTAAAAGTGCTATCCAGTCAGTCATTCACAAAACCCAGCATAAAAATCCAAGACGTAAAATCTACAATATAAGAACAAACCATCCATACAGATACTCCAACATTCACATGCCGAACTTCACTTACACTCATTTAAAACTGACATAAAAACCAAACATACACACACAGCCCTACATTCTTTCACCTGGCAACATTCATACCCAATCTATAAAAACTACAATTTAAAAACAACAACAGCCATACACAATCCCCCATAACAATATATATGTAACACATTCAACACTAATATTACCCGTCAATTTAATTTTTAACAGAATTTAGCATGGTTACTGCTATTGGGTAAAAACTATTCCTGAATCTTTCTGTCCTTGTTCTAATAGATCTATACCTTCTGCCTGATGGTAATGGTACAAACAGAGAGTGTCCAGGATGAGAAATATCTCCTACAATATTCTGAGCTTTCTTAAGACAGCGGGAGCTGTGTAATTCCTCCAATGTGAGGAGTGGGCATCCGATGATCTTCTGTGCCATATTGATAACCCGCTGGAGCGATTTCCTCTGAGCCACCGTGCAACTGGCATACCACACACATATGCAGTACGTCAGTACACTTTCTACTACACAATGATAAAAAGACACCAATAGTCTCTGAGTGATGTTATTCTTCCTGAGCACTCTCAGAAAGTACAGTCTCTGTTGGGCCTTTTTCAGCAGCTCAGAGGTGTTTACACTCCAGGTTAAATTCTCCTCAATATGGACTCCCAACAAGCGGAAGTCGGTCACCCTTTCTACACAGTCCCCACTGATGAATAGTGGTTGAAGATCTGTTTTCTTCTTCCTGTAATCTATTATGAGCTCCTTAGTTTTTAATGTGTTCAGAAGCAAGTTATTCTCTCTGCACCACTCAATCAACCGCTCCACCTCATCCCTATAAGCAGACTCATCTCCTGCTGAGATAAGCCCCACTACCGTGGTGTCATCTGCAAACTTAACTATAATGTTGTTATGATAGGCGGGAATACAATCATAAGTATAAAGAGTAAAGAGCAGTGGACTCAGCACGCAACCCTGTGGAGAGCCAGTACTAAGACTCAGATCCGTAGATGTACATTGACCTACTCTAACCCTCTGACTACGTCCGGACAAAAAACTCTTTATCCACATACATATAGAATGTGGAAATCCCAAATCCCCTAATTTAACCACCAGTCTGTGAGGGAGGATGGTATTAAATGCTGAGCTAAAGTCCACGAAAAGCAGTCTTGCATAGCTTCCCCGCTGTTCCAGATGTGACCATGCAGCATGAAGGACTGTAGCTACAGCATCCTCTGCAGATTTATTTGCTTGATATGCAAACTGGTAGGGGTCAAAACTCTGCGGGAGAAGTGATGTGATGTAATTCCGGACCAGTTTTTCAAAACATTTCATCACCACTGGAGTAAGTGCAACTGGTCGATAATCATTAAGACTGGAGATATGAGATTTTTTAGGTACAGGAATTATGGTGGAGGACTTCAAACAAGATGGAACCCTAGATTGAGCCAGAGACTGATTAAAGATCTTAGTAAAGACTCCAGCTAGTTGATCTGCACAGTCTTTTAACACACATCCAGGAATTCCATCGGGTCCAGCAGCCTTCTTCGGGTTGATCGCCCGCAGCATACGCCTCACCTCATGCTCCTCTACTTTAAGGATAAAGCTGCTGTGGACTGGGGACTGTGGTGCAGCTTCCTTTGGTGCTTCCACCTCAAAACGGCCGAAAAAGATGTTTAACTCTTCTGCCAATGCTGCATCGCCCGCTACAACTCCATTGTTTATCTTGTAGTTCGTAAGATGCTGGACTCCTTGCCACACTTTCCTGTTGTTATTACTGTCCAGATGCCGCTCAATCCTGTTCTTGTAGTACAGTTTGGCCTCTCTAATTCCTCTCTTCAGGTTCGCTCGGGCCATACTGTAAGAAGCCCTATCTCCAGACCTGAAGGCGATATCCCTTTCTTTCAGTAGTCTCTGGACTTTCTGAGTCATCCAGGGCTTCCGATTTGGGTAGATCCGGATACGTTTGTTCACCATAACAGTGTCTATGCAGTTCCTAATATAACACATAACACTGTCTGTGAAAATCTCCAAATCTTGATGTTCAAAAACATCCCAGCTAGTCCTGTCAAAGCAGTCCTGAAGCTGCTGAGATGCACCAATTGACCAGCTTCTCACAGTCTTTATAGTGGCAGGAGCAGTTTTCCTGATGGGGACATATGCAGGAACCAAAAACAAGGACATGTGATCAGATTGGCCCAAATGTGCTAATGGTCTGGCCCTGTAGCCCAACCTGATATTTGAATATACCTTGTCCAGTGTGTTAGATTCTCTAGTAGCACACTTGACATGTTGATACAGTTTGGGGAGTGCTGTTTTCAAATCCACATGATTAAAATCCCCTGCTATAATGTGTACCGCGTTTGGGTGTGTGCTCTGTTGATGGTTAATACTGTCATATAAGAGTCCAATGGCTGAGTTACTGTTTGCGTCCGGTGGAATATAAACTGCTGTAATCATGACAACAGAGAACTCTCTTGGTAGATAAAAGGGCCTACATTTGACAGTCATGTACTCCAGATCTGGAGAGCAATGTCTGTCCACGATCACTGTATTTGTGCACCAGTTATTGTTGACATACACAGAGAGACCTCCTCCTCTACTTTTACCAGAGTCCTTTGTTCTGTCGTGACGCTGTGCCGTGTAACCTGACAACCCAACCACTGAGTCTGGAATGCCTTCATGAAGCCACGTCTCTGTAATTAACAAAATGCAACTATCCTTCATGATATTGTTACTTGTAATCTGAAGCCTCAGTTCGTCCATCTTATTTGCCAAGGATCTTGCATTTGTAAGGTAGAGACTGGGAAGTGGTGGTTTATGTGGTTGTTTCCGTAGTCTGGTCAACACTCCAGCTCTGCAACCTCGCTTCCGCTTCCTCTCTTTACGCCGCCTCCACCTCCTCCCCATAGGGATAACAATCCATGGAGAACCGGGGGTTCTTGCTATGCTCTCTGGGATGTTGTGTGATCTGAGAAACTCAGCTGTGACACTCTGCTTGTAGCACACACCTATCTTAAGAAGGTCTTGCCGGTTGTAAAGTTTGTCCGCTGAACAAAATGTACACAGAATAAAAAACAACTCATACACAAAAAAACACACAAAGAACCGACATGGAAAGCACTGGGCTGCAGCAACTATGTGCGCCACCATTTCCGGAGTTGTTAAAATAGAGATAAAATAGAGATAAAATGGAGAAGAATAGGGTAGGGGGGAAAAGCCAGTCAATTTGGTTTCCTGACTCACTGTGACCACCAGGGAGTAGCTCTATTTCATGGCATTGAGGCTCTCTCCTGTGTTTCTTCTGTATGTTTCTTAAAGTTGTTAAAATTGTTGAAGTTGTTGAAGTTGTTCCAGTTAAAAGACAATAAATCTTGCTTTATGGCCTTGTGAGTTCTTAAAGTCCTCCTTTCTTCCGCTGCCAAAAACAACAACGGGGGAGCTTGAAGTCTTCAAGGTCAGCTCTCAACTTGCCTGAAAGTAGACCAGTAATAATATCGTAGTGTTCCAAGATAAGTAATACAGGAATAATTAGTGTAAAATAAATAAAAACCAAGTGAAGACAGGGAACGGAGCACAAACGCTGTGCCTCCCTGAAAACCGGAACCGGAATTTGTTATCCAATATATGGCAAGACGGAATAAAGAGAGGAAAAAGAAATATGAATCAATTCTTAATATGATGAAAAAGCTTGAAACGGACTTAACACAAGACCCCCGTAACGACAAGCTGAACAAAGACCTGGCCTCTTGTAGGCATGAACTCAACCTGATCCTGACTGCAGATATAGCTCACAAAATCAAGTTGGCCAAACTGAATTTTGTGGAAAATGCAAACAAACCAGGTAGATGGTTAGCGTATAGGTTAAAAAAGGTACAATCACAAAAACTCATATTTTCACTCAAAGACAAAACTGGGGAAAATCAGACAGAGCAATTACAAATCCAAAAAATCATAGAGGAATATTACCAAAGATTATTCAAGCCGGAGATGATTGACAATGATGCTATCTTCCAATACCTTGAACAAGCCAATTTTCCAAAACTTACTGAAGAACAGAGAGCCCAGACGAATGCCCCTATCACAATGATGGAAATAACAGAGGCTATTAATCATCAAAAATTGAATAAAGCGCCTGAACCTGACCAAATACCAGCCATATTTTACAAAAAAATTTCGGAGACAATTTCTGGAAATATGAAAAACCTCTTTACATCTATATTTGAAGGCGAAGATATACCAGATTCCTGGAAATCATCACATACGACACTGATTCCCAAAGAAGGGAAATCCAAAGATTTGATACAGAATTACAGGCCAATTGCCCTCCTAAACGTGGATTACAAAATTTTTGCAACCATCCTGGCCAATAGATGGCGGATGATTTTACCTTCTCTGATATCACACGACCAGACTGGCTTCCTTCCGAAAAGGCACCTCCAATCCAATATCAGAACTTTTCTCAACGTGTTGGAATATTACGAATCCCACCCCAAGAAGCAAGTAGCTTTTGCATTCATTGATGCTGAGAAAGCCTTTGATAATGTATCCTGGTCCTTACTCAAAACTCAATTAGATTACCTTCAGTGTGGCCACAGAATGTTGCGAGCTATTGAACAAATCTATTCTACTCAAAATACCAGGATTGTAGTTAACGGTCACCTTACAGATAAAGTTAATATACACAAAGGTACTAGGCAAGGATGTCCTATTTCCCCTCTTTTGTTTATAACCACCCTGGAAATTCTTCTTCATGTAATAAGGGAAAACCCTGACATTCAAGGCCTACAAAATAAGGGAGAAGTTTACAAGGTACAAGCCTTTGCAGATGACCTGATGGTTATCATGGAGAACCCTCAGACCTCCTCCGTAGAACTTCTAAAGACCCTGGAGGCATACTCTAAAATCTCCGGATTAAAGGTGAATAGAGAAAAAACATTGGTTCTAACTAAAAATATGACTCCATCCATGATTGAAAAACTGGTAAATCAATCTGGTTTTCAACATTCTAATAGGGTAAAATACTTGGGTATTACTGTATCTAACCGATGTAACTCTTTACTCAAAGACAATTATGTTAATGTTATTATAGAATCATAGAATCATAGAATCATAGAGTTGGAAGAGACCTCATGGGCCATCGAGTCCAACCCCCTGCCAAGCAGGAACCCCTTCACAATATTTCCGACAGATGGCCATCCAGCCTCTGCTTAAATACCGTCAAAGAAGGAGACTCTACCACCCTCCGTGGCAGCATATTCCACTGCCGAACAGCTCTAACTGTCATGAAGTTCCTCCGAATGTTCAAATGGAATCTCTTTTCCTGTAGTTTGAAACCATTGCCCTGAGTCCTAGTCTCTGAAGCCATGGAGAACAAACCTGTTCCCTCTTCAATGTGACATCCTTTCAAATATTTAAACATAGCTATCATATCCCCTCTCAGTCTTCTTTTTGATAGGCTAAACATTCCCAGTTCCCTAAGCCGTTCTTCATAAGACATCTCTTTCAGGCCTTCAACCATCCTAGTCGCTCTCCTCTGCACCCGCTCGAGGTTGTCAACGTCCTTTTTAAACTGAGGCGCACAGAACTGGACACAGTACTCCAGGTGGGGTCTGACCAGAGCAGAATAGAGTGGCACTATCACCTCCCTTGATCTAGACACTATGGTTCTGTTGATGCAACCAAGAATCGCATTGGCTTTCTTAGCCGCCGCATCACACTGCTGGCTCATGTTCAATTTGTGGTCCACCAAGACCCCCAAATCCCTTTCACAGGTACTATTCTCTAGCCAAGTGTCCCCCATCTTATATCTGTGCAATTCATTCTTTCTACCTAGATGTAGCACCCTACATTTCCCTCTGTTGAAATCCATTCCATTAGCTTTGGCCCAGACTTCTAATCTGTTGAGGTCCTTTTGGATTTTCATCCGATCCTCTAGGGAATTAGCAACCCCTCCCAATTTGGTATCATCTGCAAATTTAATTAGCATACTCTCTATTCCTTCCTCCAAGTCATTAATAAAGATATTGAAGAGCACTGGACCAAGAACAGAACCTTGGGGCACCCCACTGGTCACGTCTCTCCAAGATGATGAGAGACCATTTATGATCACCCTTTGCGTGCGATCAGTCAACCAATTACAAATCCACCTCACTGTAGCACTATCTATCCCACTTCCTACTAACTTCTTGGCAAGAATACCATGGGGAACCTTATTAAAACAATCAAAGCTGATCTCGAAACTTGGTCAAGACTTCAGCTATCCTTAATGGGCAGAATTGCTGCAGTCAAAATGAATGTCTTACCTAAACTGCTTTTCTTATTTCAATCTCTGCCTATATTACCAAACTTTAATATCATTTCAGATCTGGAAAAAAGTATACGTATATTTATATGGCAAAAGAAAAAAGCAAGGATTAAAAATATTTATTTGCAGGATAGAACCAAATTTGGTGGCTTTGCCCTTCCCAATTTGGTACTATACTACAAGGCTGCCGCCATGACTTGGATTAAAGACTGGATCTTGATGACAAATAAAAGAATATTGCAGCTTGAGAGTTATGGCCTTGATAAGGGCTGGCATCACTATATGTGGTACAAGGGAAATTTACCTACCCTCTTTAAAAAGCACTGGATAAGGAATGCCTTAGTCAAAATATGGTCATTGATCCAAAAACAATTTTATCTCAAAGCACCTATGTGGTTATCTCCACTGGGAGCAATTTATAGCTCCCAGGCAAGTGAAATCTCAAAAGTTATAACTTACAGACACCTTCTGAATGCTGACCTCTCATTGAAACCATTAGGGAAATTAGTATCAGAAGGTTACAATCTGGATTGGTGGAAATACCAACAAATACATTCACACTTCAAAGAGCTTTCCAAAGAGGGTGGTTTTATGACTACTGATACCCCATTTGATAAAATACTTTCTTCTGGTGACTCAAAGCTTCTTAGCAAATTCTATAGCATACTGTTAAATGAAAAAATGATTGATACATTGGTTAAAGACTCTATGATTAGATGGGCTGAAAATTTAGGCTATACCATCCATTTAAATAAATGGGACTCTCTGTGGAATACAGTTAAAATCTTTAAATCTATTTCATTTAAGGAAAATTGTTATAAGATGTTTTACAGATGGCATTTCGCGCCTCATCGTTTATCCAAGATGTATAATTGTTCACCTAAATGTTGGAAATGTAACTATGACTGTGGAACCTTTTATCATATGTGGTGGACTTGTAAAGAAGCAAAGGCGTATTGGAACATGGTAAAACTTTTCTTAGAAAGATCTCTGAAAATTAAGATAGAGTTTAGACCAGAACTATTCTTGTTAAATATAGTAGATATAAATATTTCTTATGATCAGAGATATGTACTTCATCATGTAATTGTTGCTGCAAGAATACTGTATGCGAAACTTTGGAAACAACCAAACACGCCAACAGAGAAGGATTTTCACGGAAAGATAAGAGAATGTATCAAAACTGATAAACTTTCTGGTTATCTAAAGGGAGACTACGACGAGATCTTTCGGGAAAGATGGCAAGAAGTAACAAATTCATTAGTATTGTGATAACATCTGGCAATTCTAGTAATATGTTAAATTACTATTTCTATTTTGCTTGATATACTCAATGTAAATTTTAAAAATTGTATCCCCCCTTTTTTTTCCCTCTCACCCATACCCTTTCCCCTTGTTCCCCCCTTAAAAATCCAATAAAAATTTCTAAAAAAAAAAATTAAGAATCATAACTGAGTGGGGAGGGATTCCCCTCTGCCGATCACAATATTTTGACTCCCATTGATCAACTGGCCAGTTCTGGTTCTGCTAACTTCGTAGGTGTGGAGATATTTAAAAGCAGTAACTTAATTGTCCTCCTTCCACATTTGGGCATCCTCGCTGATGTTGGTGGAGGTGGGTCCACCCTGGAGCTCTGTCTCTTTCCACAGCATTCTCCACGGCCATCGATAGGATTTGTTACTTGATTTGAAACTCTGATTTTTTGTGTTCACTTATATTTTGCAGGTAGGATGCTGTAGAGAAGAAATAAAAGAGGACTCCAAGTGCCAAATGAAGGGGTTGAATATTCAGATGCACAAGAGGGTGTTGATATTCAAACCAGAAGCTTAGAGGAAAACATAGATTAAAAGATGAACAAATCTGTGACTGGTCAGGAGGAAGACAGAGTGGTTCCGAAAACATCCAAAGGAAAGAAAAGGAGTGAGAACGCCAAGTGTGGAAAATCTTGTACTAGCACCTCAACAACTTGTTCCCATCGGAAAAATCACCCAGGGGAGAAGCCACTCACATGCTTAGAGTGTGGAACGAAGTTTAATCGTTCTAGAGAGCTAACTACACACCTGAGAACACACACAGGTGGGAAGCCATTTGAATGTCTGGAGTGTGGAAAGAGGTTCAGTCGAGCTGGACAC
>JAHTLZ010003090.1:0-10163 GCA_023846285.1 Phrynocephalus versicolor | reverse complement strand
ATCCATCCAGTACACACACACACACAGTGGTACCTCTTCTTACGAGTTTAATCCATTCCAAATGCATGCTCTTAAGTCAAACAACTCTTAGGTAGAGCAGCCCTATCTAAAAAAGCAAAAACTAAAAAATTTAAAAATTAAAAATAATTTAAAAAAAATAAGTAAAAAGCAAAGCAAAGCAAAGTGTTCTGCTTATATACTGCCCCATACCACTACAAGTGGTCTCTGGGCGGTTTACAATTTTTATTACAGTGTGCAGGCTACACAAGTAGAGCAGACTGCATCTAAAATTTGAAAGGCAGCAGTTAAAACGCCAATGGTTTTCCCCTCTTAAGTCGAATTGCTCTCAAGTCGAGCCACTCGTAAGTAGAGGTACCACTGTATATATAAAATAGGAAAGGGGGAGGGAGGAGCCAGAAAAAGTATTTTCCCCTGCATTACCAAAACTGACCAAGAGAGGGTGACCATGCTCTCTGTACTAACAGTATTAACAAAATGGCTTCTGGCTCTCTCTAGTGGCCAGTTCTGGTAATACAGGTGAAAATAGTTTTTCTGGATTTTATTTTTCTTTTAATATTGTCAATATTTTCAGACTGCATAAGCAAAGCAGTGGATATGGACGTCTTACTGTATTACTCATTTATAGGTGCTGATGCAAGTTTACAAATGCTTTTTAGGATTAAAATAAGTAAACAAATCATAAGTGCCATTTAAGAATAAATAAATAAGGGCTGGTCTGCTGTATTTCATAGAATCATAGAATCATAGAGTTGGAAGAGACCTCAAGGACCATCTAGTCCAACCCCCTGCCATGTAGGAACCCCCCATCACAATGTTTCTGACATATGTCTTCTTAAAAACCTCCAAAGAAGGAGACTCCACCACCCTTTGTGGCAACATCTTCCACTGCCGGACAGCTCTGTCTGTCATGAAGTTCTTCCTAATGTTCAAATGGAATCTCTTTTCCTGTAGTTTGAAACCATTGCCCCAAGTCCTTGTCTTTGAAGCCCTGGAAAACAAACCTGTTCCCTCTTCAATATGACATCCTTTCAAATATTTAAACATAGCTATCATATTCCCACTCAGCCTTCTTTTAGAGAGGCTAAACATTCCCAGTTCCCTAAGACATTTCCTCCAGACCCTCAACCATTCTGGTCGCCCTCCTCTGCACCCGCTTGAGGTTGTCAACATCCTTTTTAAACTGAGGTGTGCAGAACTGGACACAGGACTCCAGGTGGAGTCTGACCAGAGCAGAATAGAGTGGTACTATCACTTCCCTTGATCTAGACACTGTGGGTCTGTTGATGCAACCAAGAATCGCATTGGCTTTCCTGGCCGCCGCATCACACTGCTGACTCATGTTCAACTTGTGGTCCACTAAGACTCCCAGATACCTTTCACAGGGACTATTTTCCAGCCAGGTATCTTCCATCCTATATCTGTGCAATTCGTTATTTTTACCTATCAAACTGTTAAATAATTAATTTTTACTTATTTTCTTCCTTTTTAAATAATAGGTTATATTGTGTTGTTGTACTGTGTTTTTATTGTTGAATATATGATACTTATACTTCCTTTTTGCATATGGAGAGCATTTTTTACCAAAACAAATTCTGGGTGTGTCCAACCACCGTTGGCCAATAAAAGGATTCTGATTCTGATTCTGAAAGAAGCCACTATTTCTCAGAAAGTGATTTCTGATATGTGAAAACATGGGGGTCCCCCAAGTAAAACCCACAAAAGTCTGGCTGGGAGATGGTCCAGCAGACGCCTGGGATCTGTACTCCACGGTTCCTGAAAGCGCCATATCTCTTTAGCGCTATGCCACCTCCATTCTGTTGGAGGACAGCAGGGAGGCTAACTGGATCCATGCAGCCCTCTCTGGGCACCGAGTGACAGTAAGGGAACAAATGAGCATAAATACCCCGCCTGGAAGGATCAGCCCTCGCCGTTTCGTTCTGGCCGGGTGGGAGAAACCCTATTTGAAAACAAGCCGTTCTGCTTTCTCCTCCAGCCAGCGTCCTAAAGCGATGGCAAGAAGCAACTTGCAGGCAGCGTGCAGCTTTTATAAATATCTTAAACCCTCCAACCCCCCGCCCCACCCTGCCCGCCCCCGAAATTTCCTGGAGTGATTTGTATTCAAGTCGGTGTCACTCCAACTGTGGTTTGATGAATAAATCATATTTTGCACGGAGCTCTTTTCGGAAGGATTCTTTTGTGCGGGGAAGGGAGCACCGGAGCGATAGCGAAGCAGCCTCTTCGCATCGAATTGAAAGCCCTCCCTCTCTCTCTAGCTGCAGGCCCGGGGCTGTCATCCGTGGCCGGGGGAGAAGCTAGCCACTGCCCCCTGGGAGGGAGGTATTGAGGCCACCATGAAGCTTTGGGGTGGCAGATCTCAAACAAATAAGAGGAAGTACTTTTATCACCCAGAGGATCCCTGGTCTGTGGAACTCCCTGCCAGAAGAAGTGGTGACAGCTGTCAGCCTTGAGAGCTTTAAGAAAGGATTGGACAAGTTCATGGAGAACAAGGGTATCCGTGGCTATCATTTTTGGTTGCCTAAGGACAACCTCCGGGTTGGAGAGAGAGGCAGGAGATCTCTCAATGCCATTTGTGGGGAATCGTAAGCAGGTGAAGACCTCCGCCGTCCTCTTTGGACTTGTTGCCTCGGTCCCAAAACTTGAGGATCAAATTTGAGGTTCTTGCAGATCATTTCTGGAAGAGAGAGAAAAAGGCTCTGTCATTTCTCCCCCACACCCCTCCACCCTTTACACCACCAGGGAGCCCTGCGCCTTTATACAGGATTAATAGGTTGCCTAGATTAACCGAGGATGGGTTTGTGCACACAAACAGATCTGTGCATCAAATTTAGAAAAGTTTAAGAAGGCAATGCAAGGCTATGAAAAGGCACAGAATAGCATACAAACGAGAAAAGAACATTATATTCCCATTACCCTGTATAGAACAGCTAGGCCAGAGTGCTGCATTTCTAATGCGTTCTCTTTCATCCTATCTTGCCTATGTTCCTGTTCTGCTCATGGTTCATACTTTGTTATAAATTTTGATTTTATTTTTCTTCTGCCAAGAAAATTCATGCCCTTACCTTTTTGCATTTTTTAAATGCAATATACAGTACTCTCTGAGTGCATGCATTTGTGTGTGTGTGTGCGTGTATACTGTGTGTGTGTGTGTGTGTGTGTGTGTGTGTGTGTGTGTGTGAGAGAGAGAGAGAGAGAGAGAGAGAGAGAGAGTAAACATTCCTAATTCCTCTATTGATAAAAACACCTTTGTATGTGTTTCTCAATGGTATGCTTCACCCCACCTCCTTTTACCTTTTTTTTTTTAAAGTAGCTGTTCCTGAACATAAGAACCTAAGAAGAGCCCTGCTGGGTCAGGCCAAAGGCCCATGTAGTCCAGCTTCTTGTATCTCACAGTGGCCCCACCAGATGCCTCTGGGAGTGCACAAGACTAGATCTCTGTCTCCTGATAGTCCACTCCCCTGCATCTGGCCCTTGAAGGACCCTGGTTTTACGCCTGGAGATGACACATCTCCATCATGGTTTGTAACCTGGGATGGACTTTAGCTCCAGGAATCTGTCCAATCCCCTTTTGAAGGCATCCAGGCCAGATGCCTTTACCACCTCCTGTGGCATGGAGTTCTACAGACTAACAATGCGCTGGGCTAAAAAAAAAAAAAATTGTCTGTCCTCACTCTCCCAACCTTCACTTTGAGTGGATGTCCCCTAGTTCTGGTATTTTGTGAGAGGGAGATGAGCGTCCCCCTGGGTTCTGTGTGCATTTTTCTTCTTCGAAATACACTTCAAGCCTCTCCGGTGTTTAGATCTAAGGAGGTCCACGCCTTATTTCCTATCCCTCGACAAGCTTGGGAACAACTGAATATCAATCTAAGCTACCAGGTTTGAGAAGAAAGGCACCGCAGATTAATCTTAAAAGTACATTGCCTTCTGCTCAAAAGGGAGAAATGGGCAGGTATGACAGTGTTGGGGGGGGGGAGGAGGCCCATTTTCCGCAGAGTCTAATAAACATGACAACGCTGTCATACTTTGTTTACTTTGAAAGATATGTTCATGCTTTCAAACCCACTCAGTTTCCGTTTGAGCGTCAGAGCCGCCCGAGGGGAACTGTACATTTAATATCACTGCGTATTCTCTCCCCCCCCCTCTGCCTTTCCTTTTCAATTAAGCAAACCCGACTGATTTTCTTCAGGCGCAGTTCTGGCGCGTTGCCCTCTGATAACAATTTGGTTAATTAGAAAGCGCTGCTGATATCAGCCCTCCGCAGCCTCAACGTTGAGATTACGTTCTTGTCGGGCCTCGAGAGCAGAAGGAGAAACCGGAGGAAACGACAGCAACGCTCCCCCTGCCATCCCCTTGGAAGAGAAGACGGGTATCCTAGCCGGCTTGGAGAACACAACCTACAAAAAAACCCAGCCAACATTTTATTGTGTACAGTAGGAACCCAGTATCTGCTGGGGATTGGTTCCAAGCCTTCCCGTGGATAATGAAAACCGTGGATAAGAGAGAACACCAAAATGTCCCAAAAACTGCTGCTTTGTGATAGTACTTGCTTTACAGCTGCTGTTTTGCAACAGTAGTTTGCCTTACAGCGGCTGTTTTATGACAGTAGCTTGCTTTACAGCTGCTCTTTGTGACAGTAGATTGCTTTGCGGCTGCTGATTTATTTATTTTTTTCCTCTGCCAACCTTGGATAACTGAATCAGTGGCTAATGAATCAGTGGATATGGGGGTCCTACTGTACTTCCATCAAGAACGACCAGGCTGCGATCAACTCATCACTGTACAGAGATTGCCCTCTAGTGACTAAACGTTGGAATTACATTATCCACTCATATATAAAATGGAGGGGACCAGTAAGGCTCTAACTGGGCCTGGACAAGACATCATTACTGGTGGGCCAGCACTTAGTATGAATAATCTATTTACTCAGAATCAAACAGAATAGCACTGATGATTGTATCTTTTGATATCTGGCTGATGGACCCTTTGTGAGCTTGGCAGAAGACCGAGAATCTCTGTCCGAGGGGACGGTTTCCATATTTTAGTGGCATCCTCCTTTCCCCCCGCAAGCAAACATGAAGCAGAGCGGAGTGTTTTGAAGCTCAGAACTTCCCCGTAAAAGACGAGGGACCGAACTGAACTGATTAGGGGAGCGCGCGGAGGCAATTTAAGTTTCAAAAAGGAAAAGCAATTTACAGGCTCAAAAAGAATAATAAGCATCAATTAGCAGCAAGTATCTCAAGCTGACAATGAAAGCATTTTCGACTACACATGCTGGGGAATGCCGGGAGACGAGAGCCGGCCGCGGCAGAGCATGGCAGCAGGGATTCCAAGATAAAAGGACGGTGCAGTCAATGAGATAAGAAGCAATTGCTGGAGAAGCTAGAGGTGTCTGGAGGCACTGTTTCCAGAGCCCAAAGGTTGGAAGCCAGCTCAGCATGGAGAAAAAAAAAACATTGAGTCTTTGAGAGGTCTGGATGGGTTTGGAGACCCTCAAGACCCAATTGAGCTTAAGAAGAAAGGGACGGGCAGAAAGTGTCTGGGTCCGGATTTTGGTACGAACTAGTCTAATGACCATCATTTCACTCAAATGGGCCTTAGCAATCATCAACCCCAGCCTTTTGTCAAGGAGGGCCAGTGGGGCAGTTGAAGTAATGTAAGTGTAAAGTATTGCATATTGGGGCAAAAAAATCCAAACTTTACCTTTCAACTCATGGGCTCTGAGCTATCCGTGACAGATCAGGAGAGAGATCTTGGTGTGTTGGTGGACAGCTCCATGAAGGTGTCTACCCAATGTATGGCAGCGGTGAAGAAGGCCAATTCCATGCTAGGGATTATCAAAAAGGGGATTGAAAATAAAACAGCTAACATTATAATGCCGTTGTACAAAATGATAGTAAGGCTGCACCTGGAGTATTGTGTACAATTCTGGTCACTGCATCTCAAGAAAGACATAGCGGAACTGGAAAAGGTGCAAAAGAGAGTGACTAAAATGGTTACTGGGCTGGGGCACCTCCCTTATGAGGAAAGGCTAAAACATTTGGGGCTCTTTAGTCTAGAAAAAAGGTGCCTGAGGGAGGGATATGATTGAGACGTACAAAATAATGCAGGGCATGAGTCAAGTGGATAGAGGGAAGCTCTTCTCCCTCTCACAAAATACCAGAACTAGGGGACATCCACTCAAACTGAGGGTTGGGAGAGTGAGAACACATAAAAGAATTTTTTTTACCCACTGTGTTGTTAGTCTGTGGAACTACCTGCCACAGGATGCGGTAATGGCATCTGGCCTGGATGCCTTCAAAAGGGGATCGGGCAGATTCCTAGAGGAAAAGTCCATCCCAGGTTACAAACCATGATGGAGATGTGTCATCTCCAGGCTTAAAACCAGGGCACTTCAAGGGCCAGATGCAGGGAAGTGGTGGTACCGGTATCAGGAGACACATACCTAGTCTCGTGCACTCCCAGATGCATCTGGTGGGGCCACTGTGAGATCCAGGAAGCTGGACTCGATGGGCCTTTGGCCTGATCCAGCAGGGCTCTTCTTAGGTTCTAATGAACTCCTCACCTCTGGCTCAAGCCAAAAGCCTCAACCACTATCTAGTGTTGGATGTCTGGATAGGAATGGGAACTGCGCCATCTTGCGATGCTTCTCCATTTTCCTTAACTTCTCTTGAAATATCTATCTATGCAATAACAGAATTGGCCACTAGAGGGAACTGGGAATTATCTATCTATCTATCTATCTATCTATCTATCTATCTATCTAGTGTATTTAAATACCCTTGACTTCATGCAAAGCCTTACCTTAAGCAGTTTATAACAGGACAATAAAACCAAAACTCCAAACCATCATTAGACATCCCCAAATTAACACATAGAACAAATACGTATATAGCCCCAAAATGAAGGTGGACATAGGGAAATGCAGATAGGAATTGACTGAAGAGAAGTTTCCCATGAATGCTTTTTGAAGCAGAACCATTTGTGAGCATTATGTCAGAAAATTGGCTTCCAAAATTACAGGTGTTTCTGCAAGGAATATTTAAAATGGCATTTTGTTGCAACAGCGGCTAGCAACAAAATGTAGATAAAAGTCCAAAATTGTGTGTGTGGTGGAAATGCTGAAGTTCTTCAATGCCAGTTTTTCTTTCCTAAACCCTTACAATTTGGGATAAAACAGATTTAAAATTAGGAGGGAAAGAAGTGAGACATGGAGCAAAAAACCCAATAGTCTATTTCTTTTTCTGTATTTATTTTCATGAAATGACTGGACGGTGAGGTCCCAGGGGTCTCTACAAGATGCAGGTCAGTGCTGTTGTGTCCCATCTGGCATGGTTGTGAAGTGGAGTGGTAAGAACTGGAGCTGCAAGGAAGCTGCTTGTCTTAGAACATCTGGAACTGACTTAAAACAAAAAAAGAATGGTGTTGCTTCAATAATAATTACATATTGGCAGCCAGGTTGTAGTTCATTATTCAGCTTGCACAGGTTAAGGGGGTGGTGGTGTCCATACTAACCTACCAGGAAAATGCACAGAAATGATGGCTTCTCTGGTTCCCCCTAGTGGTCACTTCTGATACTGTGAATTGGAGATATTTCTTGTAATGCCAATGGCAAAACCAAAGAATTTATTTATTCACTTGATAAAAGAAGGGAACGCACACTGAAAAATTCTTGCTAAAATGACTCCTCAATGCCTTTATGAGCTAAGTTTTGGAAGCGCTAAAAAAACCCTCTTTTGTGAGTGCAGGAAATTCCAACTTCCTTTTGCTCTGGGTCTCTGGAAAAGTATTTCATCCAGTGACCTAATTTCGAGTTGGGCTTTTAATTATTAAAAAGTGAGAGGAAAGGGAGGAGAGGAGAGGATGATGAAACACAGAGACAAGGGAAATGTACTGAAAGCTGGACTGGAGTGATGGTGTCCGTGCGAGATTTAAGTGGATTTTTAAAAGGGAAAAAAAGGGGTGTGGGGGATATAAATAGCCACGAAGCACGTCAAAATGAAATTGGGTCTGGGTGACTCACGGAAAGGGCTGATTTGGCAAAAGAATTAGTTCAAGAGAAAATTAATTACTCTCCCCTCCCACTCTTCACCTCCCGATTAAAAGAATTTAGCTTAATGAGTCACAAATGTGTTTCAAAAAATGGAAGGACATCAAATTGGCCCCCACTCTTTTGGTTTACTTATCAATCCCCAGACAAATCATGAATACTTCACACCTCCACTGTCACAACTCACAGACTCACACACACAGGTAAGCTCAGGCTTTTGCTGGAACCTCAGAACCAAACTCCAATTCAGTAAATAAGAAGCAAATCAAAGTCCAGGAGAACTATAGCAAGGTCATGCCTATTCAGAGAGCAAAGCAGAGTCCCAGATAAACAGTCCAAAGGTAAAGGCCAGAATGCCAATGGTAGCTTACGCCAGGTCCACTGAGAAAGTCCCGAGCCAAGGGAGACGAGGTCCAGGATCACCCCAAGCAGGAACAAGGATCAAGCAGGAAAGCAGTAGCAAGTTGTTCTATCAACGTGTTGCTCCCACAATCTGCCTCAGTCCTGAAGGCTTAATTTATGTCTCTAGAGAGCAACATAACTTCCCCAGAAACTAACCCTGTCAAAACTCAGGACTCCCTAAATGTAGATGTCGGTGGCTCAGATAAAGCTTGTCTATGCTTCTCCTGGTTGTAAGTCTTTGTTGCCTTTGACAAGCAGGCCTCTGTGGGGGTGGAGAATCCCCTGAAGATGCTGAGTCGCTCTCCTGTGCAGCTGCTGGAGGAACTGACAGCTCAGAAACCCCATCTGGGGCTTCTTCAGGCATTTACTCTTCAGACTCTGGAATAGGTTCTGGCAGGGGCCTGACATCCACCCCCCAAGGCCATGGCGAACGACTCAGACTTTATGGGTGTTCAGAACGTTGCGAAGGTGGACTGTTGTCCACCGAATGAGCCTGTGGAGTCTCTTGTACACCTTATGAGCTTATTCAGGCCACAGTTCTGGAAGGTGAGCCACATTTGAGCCATGTCCCCCCAAATAAAGCTACTGTACGTTGCTTTGGGACCCGTGTTTTCTATCAAGCTCTTCAAACATTGCCCTGAGCAAAATTTATGTCGATTTGGGGGGTTCCTCTCCAAACAAAACAGGAGACCATCTTTGATTAAGGTCAAAGATTTCTATTGATCTAGCAACATTTTCCTCGCGGGAGCTTCAGATACTTCCTGGGCCGAGAGGAAACATTTCAAAAATCATCCGACAGTCCTCTTGTTGCAGAGGTCTGAATTTCTGGTTAAAATTCATTCTTCCTGCACAGCCAATGAACAGAGATCCACAGAGGAGAACAGAAGCAAGTTTTCTGGATGGCCGTCCAATTTCTCATCAGCCGGCGCTTATAGTCTGACTAACTCACTCCGAAACAAGAATAAAAAAAGTTACCTTATTTCTAGTTTTGATCACACCAGCAAGACACACTGACTGCCCACTGGCTCAAGAGAGGGAAAGCGAAGGGAGCAGAGAGGCGGGGCTGTCTTTGAATTCAGAAGCAGGGAAGGAACCGATTGGTCAGCGCTGGATAGACTGACAGCCCCACCAAGCCCCTGCCAGTCATTCAAACCACACGCCGCATACAAGGTTGCAAATACTCCACACTTCTTTTCTGAATCTTCATCTTTTTCACGTACCTCCAAACAGGTGTTCTTGCCTTGGGGAGCGGGGCTCTGATCATTACCGGCAATTAAACAGAGAAAAGATGGAGAACATTCACTTGTTATTATTGCTCGTTGATTAGAAACCAATTAACGTGCGTCGCCTTCTGAGAGCCCACGATCCGTTGTTTTCCTCGGGTCCCGACCCAAGTCACGAAATGGGCCTTGCTGAAAACAATTAAAACATCAAACGCAAGTGGGTGTTAATTAATCGGCGTGGCCTGCGCTACCTCCATGAGATGATGGATTGCTAGCAAGGGAGTCTTGCTCAATTTAACAGAAATAATGGAGGTTTTTCATTCTCCTCCCTCCTCCCCCCCCCCGGCTTTTGGAAGGGGGAGGCTCTCTCACATTAGCAGATAGGTGAGAATTCCATTTTGCTTCATTTTTTGAGAAGAACTCGCCCAAATCCAAACATTCTTATTTGGGAT
>JAHTLZ010003089.1:0-24999 GCA_023846285.1 Phrynocephalus versicolor | reverse complement strand
ATACTTTAGGGTAAGGCCACTAGTCTTTGTGGCCACCCACCCACCCAAATAAATGAAGTGTTGTTTCCTTTCAATGTCCTGCAACCCACTGTGGTTCACAGAAGGGCATTTTCCTGGCGTCCTCCTCAGGCCATTCAGCCACGCTAGGCAGCTGGAGCTTCCTGGCAATAATCCTCCCCTACGGTCCGGCCCTGTGGCCTCAGACTCAGGCTATGTGGCCTCCGCCACTCTTTCCTCTGGGCTACAAGACGCTGTGTCTCACACTGAAGGGGGTTCCTGAATTTGAACAGCGTTCGAGTACGTACAGCAGTGCACCACCAAGACTTAGTCCAAAAGTGACATGTGGTGGTGCATCGCATAGAAGTGTGGTGCCAGGCCAAACCCAAGGTGATTGGCCTCCTCCTCCTCCAGTCTTTCCTCTGGGCTGCGAGATGCCGTGTTTCACACAGAAGGGGGGTAATGATTTGAACAGTGTTTGCATCGCAGGCAGTGTGGTGCCAGACCAGACTCAAGATGATTGGCCTCCTCCGCAACTCTTTCCTCTGGGCTGCAAGACACCGTGACCCAAGGACAATGGCATTTTACTTCCAGTCAGGCAATTCAGCTCCTTTTTATACTGGAGCTGGCAGTGAGCCTCCCGTACTCAGGCTCTGTGCTGTGGTCTCCTACTCTGCCTTGTGGCCTGGCAGGAGTGGCCGCCCTTACTCTGGCCTTGTGGAGTGGACGCGTCGCCCATAGATAGTCCTCCTTGTATAGCCTAGTGGGCTGGGCTGTGGGCTGTAAAACTTAAGTCAGAGCAACCCAGAGCCCTATCCCATTCCCATCCCTACCAAAGCTATTCCGGCTGTACTAGCTACTAGTAGCTAGGTACGAACGTAAAACGTAGCTTTAACCACCTCAGGCTCTAACTGTAGTCTAATGCATTGCTGAATGCTGACCAGTGACCACCAGACCAATCCATGACCAAAAGCAGGGTTGCATTGGCTTTGGCTCATTGGCCGTATTGCTTGTCCTTTAAGTGTGTGTGACTTTGACTGTGAATGTGAAGTGAAGTGAAGGCAGAAGGACCTTGGAGATGGGGGGGGCAATTTGAGAGGAGTAGAGTTGTAGACCCCTCATCCAGATTTGGGGAGGAACGGCATGTCTTTCTCCTGCTGCCTCTGAGAGGTGGAGGGGAGATGGGATGGTATCAAAAAACCAAACAACAAAAAAGTACAACAAACAGGCACGTCAGCCAGACCAAGTAGGGTGGCTGCTGGCTGGTTCAGCATCAGCAGATTCAGCACAGCAGACCAAGAGGGGAAAAAAAGAAATGCAAATTTGTTTCTACCCCACTTGGTTTGCTTAGGATGCACTCTAGCCTTGTTGTGCAGCAGCAAGTCCATCACCCAGGCAACTGTATTTCGCCTGCTCGTTTGCGGGACCCGCGCCCGCCTGCCCGCCCGCGCGCCCGCCAGCCAATCCCCTTGCTTGCCGCTGCCGCCGCCCACGCATGTACCCCCGCGCCCCCGCCGCCCGCGCTACGCCCGCAAGCCGCAAGTCTCGGTCGGAGGTCAAAATGCGCGAAATCGCGGTAGAAACGAAAACGAAAAAAATGAAAAACGAAACGACTAATTTTTTCGATTTTTCGCGAAAAACGGAAACGAAACGAATCGGACCCTAGCCGAAACCGAAACCGAAAACGAAGTTTTTTTTCTGAGTCGTGCCCATCTCTAGTTAATGGTACTGGTGGTGTTTTCACTTTTTGCTGTGCATTTGAATAAAAGATAAAAGTGGGCATGGGAATGATGCTGGCCTGCTGCTTTTCTTTCACTTTCAAATCACACATGGTTTCACTGTCCACCAGTGTCAAAAGTCAGAGGATTACAAAATCATGAAATAAAGAATGGGGTGATCAATCTTCCTTCCTTCCTTCCTTCCTTCCTTCCTGCCTTCCTTCCTTCCTTCGCTTTTAATGTACCACTTCTGACCTCATTGTGAAATATCATCAACAGCTAGATTCACACAAAGGCAAGCCACACATGCACATGGCATTTGCCGTTTATTTCAATAGAAAAGTGGCGTATTTAGTAGCTTCATTAGTGGGAGAGCCCTTGACCAACTTAAGAAAAGGCAGTAAGAAATTGATTGACCTAAATTCTCGGTCAAATGGACACACACATATGCTCCTTTCTTCTACATACATGAGCAGAAGGCAGCAGTGGATTTTTTTTTATTTGTCACACTGAGTAGTGACTATAGATTGAAATAAGTGAACTGCACGCATATTGGTTTAGCATCTGCTGGAATTTTGTATGGCTGCTGTCACCCCCGATCAGCCCAGAGATAGTTAAAGAGCACAACTTTGCATTGCTTAGCAACTGAAACCCACTTAACCTCTTCATCTCAACAAAAGTTGCCAGAATCAATATGGGAGATTTTATATATACTGTGTGTGTGTGTGTGAGGGTGGTGGTGGAGGGAGATTCCGGAAGATGTTTTGCCTTCCATAGAAATGTTTCCATTTGGCTATGCTTCTCCGAACCCCTCCTGCATTTCCTTCCCATCCTTCTTCCATATTGGCTTGGAAGATGAATAGGACGTGTATGGAAATTGCTTAAAACAGGGCTTTCTTCCTCCTCTACCCAGAACTACTATCTGGAGGACTTAATTACCCTTAATTGCTTCCAAGCGGGTCCTTTATTGATCATCCAGGCCTATTATATTTGATTATTAAAACAATTTTTCAGCAAGTACTCAACATAGTCACCTTCATTTGAATATTAAGTAAAGGCTTTTATTGAAAAGATAGAATTTCATAGAAATATTAGCTTACTGGAAAATAACACACGTTTTCCCTTCCTCACTTTTAAAATGTCTAAAGCAAGCTTCAGAGGCAGAAGCCTCCCTACTCCCTCAGAGAAACTACATAATTAAGAAGTGCATATAGTCCATATGCAGAAAACCATTCCAGAAAAAAATCCTTCGCCTTCTCCTTGTCTCTGTCTTTCTGGCAGTTACTTCACGTCCTACCTCGTTCCGCAAATACATTCGTTCCGTGACAGTGTTGTTCGCGGTCACGTGTTTTTTGTCCCTGTTCAGTCCCTGTTTTCATTTACCCATGGGCGTGATTACTTGTATTTGACAACTGTTACTTCACGTCGTTGTTTCGTGACAACTACTGGATTTCCCTGGCTTCGTTTAGCCTGTTTTTTTTTTTTAATTGTTGGGCTTCCGTTTTTCGATATTTCGAATCCCTGCTGCGGGCATACAGGCTATCTCAGGAAGCCCGGCAGGAGGAGCCAGGCAAGCATAGGCGGCTGCAATGTCACCACTTGCCATGGGCAAGCAGCGGCATGGGCGTTGGGCCAAAACACCCTCACCCTGAACTCAGCAGTCCGCGGGCTGGCAGGCAAGGAGAGCTCAGCCCTGCCTCCGGGACCCAAAGAGGACGGACCTACGCCTGACAGTGGCTCTCTGCCTGTCCCTTCAAGAGCCACCTCCTTCTGCAGGGACAGGCAGGCAGCCGAGCCTGGCCTGGTGCAGGCGTTCCAGTCGGTTTTCTTGGTTTTCTGAGTATTCCTAGAGCTAAAGGGGGAAACAGCCATTGCTGTTACTTCACGTCCCTTGTCTCGGAACAGGAACTGGGAACAAAGCGTGACAAGAGAATTCCCCAGCCCAGGGGCAGATATGGCTTGTCACGCTCTGTTCCCGGTTCAGGGGGCGTGGTCGAGACGAGTTCCCGCTGTCACGCTATGGAAGTGAAGTAAGTATTTTTCGTACCGGTCCCAAGCGGACAGCAAAGAGGGACGAAAGTAAGGCTCTCTGTCTCTTCAAAGCATGGGGAAAACAGTCACATATCCTTTTAGGCCAATCAGAGTTCACTTGCTTCTTGGATGGAATGCACCTTCGGCCCTTGCTTACGTTCCTTCGTGATCTCAGATCTACAACAGTTCAGGCCTTCAGCTTAATATTAAAGATGTTTACGTTTGGCCTTTGAGACAGGCTTGCCTCACTCTCAATTTACGTTACAGGTAGAGATGGGCACAACTCAAAAAAATAATTTTTCGTTTTTCTTTTTTTGTTTTTCGTTAAGGGGTCCGTTTCAGTTCGTTTTTGTTTTTTGGGGGTTTTTTGCGCATTTTTTGTTTTCGTTTTCGTTGAGAAATGAAACGAAAAAAAACAAAACAAAAACAAAAATTGTTCGTTTTCATTAGCATTCTTTTCATTATGTTGTGTCTGTCATAACGAAAATGAAAAATACGGCAACATTTTCATTTCGTTTTCGTTTTCATTTTGTTTTCTGGAAAATTCTCATTTTCATTTTCGTTGCGTAACGAAAACGAAAAACAAAAACAAAAACAAAAATTTCGCTGAGTCGTGCCCATCTCTAGTTACAGGGCCATGCAGTTATTCTTCTCCCTTTTTACACAATTTAACTACTGCATTCCTTCACTGACTAAAATGTGTCCAGACATACTCCCCCCCCCAATAATGTGTGTGTCAGCTCTGGATATTTCATGTGATGACCTGTGTTTTCTGCATTTTTTATTCCTCTAAAATGCCTCATAAGCCTCACAAATGTACCAATTACTGAGGCGATATGTGGGCTGTCGTTTTTATCTGGCATCTGGTCTTGAAACGGGTGAAACAGTTGCTGACGGGAGACTGCCAAACCCAGGAGAATTCTTCTTGTCTGCCTCTCTACTTTGCTGTGCCCAGAAAAGCTGGCCAGGTGTTCCCTCCTCTTGTGGATCACATTGGGAGAGAACATGGAAACATTTGTTCGCTACCCTTGCCCCTTTTATTGTGCCACCATGCCTTAGATCCAGAACCTTCCACGGAGTGGAAAAATAATTTGAAGTGGAGAACCTACTGTGTATGGACTTTGTGTTGTCTGCGACAGAGGACCAAATGGCACCTCCCTCTTAAATTAAGGTGCACAACAAACACTCAAGTCATCCAGAAGACTATTTTGGTGCTGTAAACATAATATTAAACTTCTCATGCATATCATCCCTCTCTTGCAGTAAAAAAATACAACAGCTAGTCAAACAATGAACTATTACTCATTCTGCATAATGGTAGGGCCACACTTATGCATGCACATAGTTTCCCATATGTCTTTGGACTCTTGGGTGGGCTCTAGTTCTTTTCCAAAGATGCTTCCACATCAGATCTGGCCCAACATCTCTTAACCATACAGAGATCCTTTAAACATTCTTGTTACCCAACATGCCACCCAAGGGGAAATGATTCATCTTCTTGTCACCAAAATGATAAAAACCAATAGAAAGCAACAATTTAAAGTGCATACCAAACAAGTGTCCACGGCCAAAAGGCTTGAACAGATTTCAAGGATGATAAATGACCACTGGATGCTGTGTCCTGCTTGAGCAAAAGATATAGCCAAGTCTTTTAAATGATTGGTCAGAAACATGAAAAATGACTACACAAATTAAGACTTTTAAACTAACTCTCTTTTAACAACTCAGCCATCAAAGAAGAGAAGAGAAGGGTTTCGTTGTTAGTTTTATCAACGTGACTCAAGTTTACTAGACCATACATATGCTTTGGAAATGTCCAGTAATATATCTATTGGGGATGGAAGTTCTCGCCTATATTGATGAAGTTTTGGGAAAATTTCTGTTATTTCAGGATATTCATGTTATCTTAAATTATATCCCCACTGTATGGGGGGTCTAACTAAGGGTCAACGAAACTCGATTTTGAGAGCCTTCAGGGTGGCAAAAAGACATATTAAAGGTCTGGAAGAATAATCATCCTCCACCCTTCTCACAATGGTCAGAAGATCTGCGACAACTAGCCTCATATACAAAACAACTACGAGAGGATATCTATATAGATTTAAGGAAGCCCTTTATTGATTCATTGTAAATATATAAGGCAACTTATAGTTGATTTATAATATGATCTTATAATGCATTCACCTCTGCTGTTTTTGTTTGCTTGTTTTTGTTTCTTTAAATGCTTTTCTTTAATGTAATTTATGTTTAGAAAATTATGTTAATTTCTCAAAAAATCAAAAGTAATAAGTAAAAAAATAAGGGTTTAGTGGACCGCAACAATTTGTGGGGAGCATGGGGATCCAGAAGAAAGAATCAGAATGTGAAACACTCAACATGCTGAAGGCTAGATTACTTTGATCCTGTAATGTGAGAAGTGAATGGTGCAGGTGCCATTTCAGATAAATTAAAGGTGGAGTCTAAAGAAGAAAAATGTCATGGCTGAAGAACCTAAGAAGCTAGTTTAGTGAAATGAGCGGGTTTAGAATTGCCACATACAAAGCAATATGGTCACATCACATCCGAATTGAAAAAGAAGGACAACTTATATAAGAAGTGTAGATGGTAGACATGGGCACGACTTAGCGGAATTCCCGTTTCCGTTTCCGTTACTCAAACGGTAACGGGAATTACTCCGCCAGAACTCGAACTCGAACCGACTAAAGAATAATTGGGTCTGATTTGTTGTGTTGTCGTTCCTGGCATCGCGTGATTGCGCGATACCAACAGCACAGAAAAAAAGTTTTTAAAAGTTAAAAAAAAAACCGATTCCCGGGCCAAAAAGCAGGTGAAAATATGCCTGCCTGAGAGTGCACCTACCAGAGGGGTGGTTTCTGGGGGGGTGGTCCCCTGCCTCCCCCTCTCCTCCTGTCCCTCCTGGGCTGTGCTGTGGGCGGGCATCCTCGTCGTCCCACCAAAGTCGCCGCCTCTCCGGCTCGCTGCCATTCAAGCAGCACAGGGGAAAAAAGTTTTTAAAAGTAAAAAAAAAAAAACCCGATTCCCGGCCCAAAAAGCAGGCGAAAATATGCCTGCCTCAGTGCACCTACCAGAGGGGTGGTTTCTGGGGGGGGGGGTCCCCGGCCTCCCCCCCTCTCCTGTCCTGGGCTGTTCTGGTGGGGACTCGCAACTTCGCAAGCAACAAGCCGGACTCGCAATGCCATGCTGTGCGGGCAGGGGGGATCGAAAATGGGGCGGCGACTGCAATATTTTTTTTGAAATCGTGATCCAAAAGCACTCAAGCACCATACAGAAACATGCGAAAATTGCTATTTTAGAACTGCCAGATTTTTTACAGTAGCAGTGGGTTTTTCTTGCAACAAAATGTCTCCTATCCTTCTTCATTGATTTTATTTTTTTTTATTTTTTTTTACACCTGCGCAATGATGGGCTGGCCATGGGAGTGGACCATGCAAATTTTTGGAGCCATTCCACCAATCGCATGGCCACTTGGCCACTGAGACTTCTGGGATATGCCAAAAAGCCCACTAAACCCTGCCCTAGCCCTAACCCTAAGCCTAACCCTTAGTTCCTTACCCATACGCCACAGTACACTGTCCTCTTAGTGGGTCAGAGAGGCACCCAGAGGTGCACCCCAATACTCACCCTAACCTCACCAGTAACTAGCCAACCCTAGCCCTTGCGCTAACCCTGTTGCCTAAGCCAGATCTGTACTTGCATTGCACTACACGCAAGTACAATTCCCTTCTTAGTGAGACACAGCGGGGTGCAGAGAGTCCACCAGTCTAGGTCTGGGTGACTCCTGCAGGCTCGGCTCGGCAGCATGTGTGTCATGCAAACCATGCCCGAATGCCTGTCTCTCACTGACTGATGCAGAGAAGGCACCCCAAAAAGAGGGGTGCCTCTGCCAGTCTGCCATGAGGGGTCTCCAGGAGCCTGCTTTCCCTTCTTAGTGGGTGAGGATAGGAGGCACCCCCCCCAAAAAAAGAGGTGCCTCCAGGAGCCCGCTTCCCTTCATAGCGGGCCAGAGGAGGCACCCACCCCACAGAGGTGCCTCCAGGAGCCTGCTACCCCCCTAAACCAGTATAAAGACAGACAAAAAAACAAAAAACGAAATGATAAATTTTTGCGAAGTTTCGCAAAAAATGGTAACGAGCCGACACGGGCCGCCTCCGACACACGACAACTCGAAAACGTCATTTTCCCTAGTCGTGCCCATCTCTAGTAGATAGTACTAGCTGCCTAGATGCCCTAAGCACATCCAATCTCGCCTGATTTTGGAAGCTAAGCAGGGTCAGCCCTGGTTAGTACTTGGATGGGAGACTACAAGGGAATACCAAGTGCTGTAGGCACCTGGAGTAGGAACTTGTAAACCACTCCAGTATTCCTGACAGGAAAACTCTATGGGCATGGGGTCACGAAGAGTCGGTCACGACTGTAATGACACAACACAGAGATAGTACTAACTCAGTCATCATCAGGAGTTTTATCCTTGGAAAACCCTGAGACATGGTAGAGGATAAGCAACCCAAGGTCATCTGATAAATGTGCATAGACAGCGCATACTGTGTAGGACACTGGTCCACTGTGTTCATTATTATTTGCACAGAGGGGCAGTTATCCCCTGCAGTTTCAGGCAAGATCCTTCCCCTAATATATCTCGAGATGACCTGTGATCATCTGCTTACAAAGCACATACTCTTAACATGAGCAGCAGCCCAGCACCAGCCGGATGGCAAGCGCGGGGGGGGGGGGGGGAGAGATTAAGCAGAGATCTCCTTTACTGTAGCTGCTGTCTTCTGTCCATTGCTTGGATGGGTATACAGTCACACACACACACACCATTTCGTGGTTCAGGTACTGTTGTCCTGCTATATCGCGGAATCGCTCCCTGCCACCCCCACCCCATCTGGGAGGCCTCAGAGCCACGTGGGGGGGGGGTGGCAGGGAGCAATCCGATCGCTCCCCGCCGCCCTCCCCCTGATCGCCCCCGCCCCCACCGGACCCGCTTCCGCATATCACGGATTTTCACATATCACGGGTCGGGTGGGTCCCTAACCCCCATGATAGGTGGGAGGGTTACTGTATAAGATGCATGAAAATCATTTTTAGATGACGGCAGGCACATACTGCAGCAACATGCTAGTTGTGAAGCCTCTATCACTGTGCTGTCTGTCATGGAGGACTCCTGGGATCCCTGCCAAATCCTGGACATATTCCACCTTCAGCCCTGCAACTCCTTGGCCCTATGACTGAAGCCAACTACAATGGCTTCCCTGATGTCCCTTCCTCTTATTACACACAGAAGAAAGAACCACACTGGTGTGCCAGCATCGCTCTCCTAGGGGAAGGTAGATCAGAGGTGGGCCACCAGCTCTCCACAGGAAAAATCACACACACACACACACACACCCCTTCTAAATCTTTCCCGGGGTTTCATCTTTTGGGGACGGGGGGTGGGGGTGGGGTTGAAAAGAAAAAGAAAGAAAATATGATTTGCAGCTTGAAGCAGAGTTTAATAAGAGCATTAAGTAGCAAAATTATTTAAAACCCGATCTTTTATGTAAAGCTATTTGCTTCAAGAAGATCTTGTTTTTTTTAACATAACTTCAACGGCATTATGCTCCAGCACTGCTGTTTTGTGCTGCAATTAAGCGCTGATCACATTACATGAGAGATTATACTATCCTATTTACAGTAAATAGCTTAAAGTAGAAGGGAAACAGGAAAGGCTCCATTCATGAATGATTTACACTTGGCTTCTTCTTGGGGTTTTGCATTATTCAAATAACAAGAAACTGTGCCTGGAATGCTAACAACATCTTGTAATTTACTATATGCTATAGAAAGCACACTGGCTTCCCAAATTGTCATTTAATAACCTGAAGCATCACAGATGAAATTCTCCTGCTTGGCTTGCCCCTTTGTAAATGTATTGTTATCATGACTGTGGCAAACAGGGGATGCAAATGAAACAAAATATGCAATTATGCAAAACGGTAGCCCCCGCTACCCGGCTGAGTGAACGGCCAAGGAATACCTCTCTTTCTGTAAGCAAAGAAAGACTCGCTCACAATTTATTTAGCAAATCTTCCTCCATTTACATTTCTTTTGGTTACTTCCCTCAGTAAATTCCAAAAGCCACCTTCAGGAACGCCAGCGAAGACTTGGCCAGGGGGAAGACTTGATTGGAAGCCGCCCAGAGACCTTTGGGTAGTGGGCGGCATATAAGTTGTAAAAATAAATAAATAAAATAAATAAATGGGAGCACCTTTGGAGAGGCCTTCAGAATGGCCCTTTGGCTTTGACCATGAAGACGAGCACGCTAGCGAGCACGCTAGCGGCAGCTTATGTTCTTCCGTTGCCTGAGATGGGAGTGTTGCTATCACTCCCATCTTTCTGCCAACCAACCTCACGGGTGTGTGCACACCCATTGCTGCTCCTCGGCGGCGCCAGTTTCTAACAATTTCATTTCAGAAATTGGCCTTGCTGTGGAACAACGGGCAGGCGTGTACGTTACTGAAGAGGTGAGGATAGTAAGAAGGAGCACCACTTCTTAAGAAGGAGGTCTGCGGGAGCAAAACCATGAAGAGCAGAGTCAGAGAAAGAGTGGCCACTGTGGCCTAATACAGACATGAGACTGGCTCTCTAAGTCAAGCGGGAAGCATGTTAATGTTGCCAAGAGGGGGACCAGTGTCACCTCTTCAGGCTTCGGTGAGCTCAGACATCAACAGAATCCTATATTTAAGTCCTTCAGACCAATCCATGGTGGGGGCAGCAGGGAGCGGGGAAGCATGCGAATCTGCATAGGCCTGCACTCGTTACAGTGGTCCCCTGCCCTTTCGCAGTTCATATACTGCGGTCAAGATATATCGCGGGACCGCAGTATATGAAAAAAGGCCCCCTAGGGTAAGGGGGGAAAGTCCTGTTCCAAGCCTCCCATACTTACCCCAGGACTGGAGCTGCCCCAAACGGGTCTGTGAGGGCCTTCCTCGGCACTCTATAAACCCCAAAAGGGCCTCCCTGTGAACCGGAACTGACTTCTGGGTCACTGAAAATTATTTCTGAGGACTTAAATGATTTCCGGTTTACTGGAAGTCACATCTGGATCGCAGGGAGGCCCTTTTGGGGTCTCCAGAAGCCCAAGGAAGGCTCTCACAGGCCCATTCGGGGTAGGGACAGGCTGGGGGTTAGTACAAGAGCCCCCCCACCTACCCCCCCAGGCCTGATTCAACCTGCATCCACATATTGCGGATTTTCAATTATTGCAGGTCAGGTCAGGCCCCTACCCCCCGCGATAGGCGGGGGGTCACTGTATTATGAGATTCAGAGTTTCATAAGAACATAAGAACATAAGAAGAGCCCTGCTGGATCAGGCCAAAGGCCCATCTAGTCCAGCTTTCTGTAACTCACAGTGGCCCCACCAAATGCCTCTGGGAGCGCTACCACTCCCCTGCCTCTGGTCCTTGAAGTACCCCAGTTTTAAGCCTGGAGATTACACATCTCCCTCATAGTTTGTAACCTGTGATGGACTTTTCCTCCAGGAATCTGTTGAATCCCCCTTTGAAAGCATCCAAGCCAGATGCCATCACCACCTCCTGTGGCAGGGAGTTCCACAGACTTACAATGCGATGGGTGAAAAAATATTTTCTTTTGTCTGTTCTTACTCTCCCAACCCTCAATTTGAGTGAATGTCCCCTAGTTCTGCTATTTTATGAGAGGGAGAAGAGTGTCCCTCTATCCACTTTACTCATGCCCTGCATTATTTTGTAGGTCTCAATCATGTCCCCCCTCAGGCACCTTTTTCCAGACTAAAGAGCCCCAAATATTTTAGCCGTTCCTCATAAGGGAGGTGGCCCAGCCCAGTAATCATTTTAGTTGCTCTCTTCTGCAACTTTTCCAGTTCCCCTATGTCTTTCTTGAGATGTGGTGACACATCTGGAGGGCCAGAAATTCCCCACCCCTGACCCATAGTCACCACTTCAGGACCACTGCTGAGGCAGGTCAAAATTCAGGGAACCCTCCCCCCACTATGAAAAGTTAAATTGCATTTCTATTTGAATTATACAGCAGTTTTATTTCTAAACTGCACCTCCTTTTAAGAGGAAGTGTGGGGCAAAATATTTTAAACAAATAAATATTAGCATATTTTAATTTGCATTTAATCCTTATTTTTAAATAACGCCTCCCCCGCCTTTTTTTCTAACCACTTTTAAGTGGCTACTTTGGCACTCAGTAAATCCATCAGAGGACAATCAGACTAAGAATGCAACCAAAGAGTGAAACAGTTTGCATTCTTGGCACAGTCCGGGATGAGCTATCCCCTGGTGAGAACTAGACCAACCTTGATATTTGCCCGAGCTGTACCTTTTGCGGAGGTCTGTGCTGAAGTAATTCCACCACAGACAGAAGGGTCACCAAGGTGGATTACTCCGTAAGTAATCAGACATTCTGATTGCTTCCTAACTTGCAAGCCTTTAACAACACAATCAAAATAGTTATGAAAGAAAAATATTCTTAGGAACATTTATCACAGCCATTTGATGCTATTTGTTCCAAGATATAACGATTGATCTCACAAAAGACCTGCTATCACTTACATCCCCAAAATTTTACCAAGACTATTTTCTGCTCTGGCTAAACCTACACCTTATTCAGCACTTGGAAACATAAGGAGCTAGTGTGTGTGGACTACAGTTCTCCCAATCCCCAAATCATTATAGGAGGGTTTGGTTTTGTTAGCATGATCACACAGGAATGTGGAGATGCTCGTTTGTTCCTGGCTTTCCAAAACCTTGAGCTCTGTAACGAGCAGTGTGGGAAAAGCAAATAGCCTGGGTGTTTAAACAGATCAATAATCGACAAAGAGAGAGAGAGAATAACACCACAAAATGTTTACCAAGCCATTGCCTTTTTCTCTTGACCCTACACCATCCTTTTCGTTGTACCTGAGGTTACAGCGAGTGCAGAATGCGGCGGCCAGGCTGGTGATGGGTGCTCGTCGATTTGAGCACATCACCCCAGTTCTGGCTCGCTTGCACTGGCTACCCGTTGTCCCCCGGATTAGGTTCAAGGTCCTGGTTTTGATTTTCAAAGCCCTCCACGGCCTGGGACCAGAGCATCTGGCAGAGCGTCTCTCTCAGAGATCAACTGGGACCAGACCCACAAGATTGGAGCAGGCGCACTCACTGAGGGTGGCCACACCCAGAGAAGCGCGGAAATCACGTACGCGTGACCACGCCTTCTCTGTGGTGGGCCCCATGCTATGGAACCATCTCCCCAGTGAGCTGCACCTAGCAGAGTCCCTGCCCGCCTTCAAAAAGGCCCTGAAGACACACCTTTTCAGGGAGGCACTTGGCGAACTTTTTACTTAGGGTTTTTTGTTTTTGTTTTTGTTTTTGTTTTTGTTTTTTGTTTTGCCCGCGCCATCTCTGCTTGGGTCCTACCCGCTATCCCTTTTCTATTGCCCCTGCTTGTTTTACTTGGTTTTTATTGTAAGCTGCCCAGAGTTCCCTCTTGGGAAGATGGGCGGGATATAAGCTCAACAACTAACTAACTAAATAAATAAATAAATAAATACCCCTTTCTGCCATCAAAGCTAAAGACAGGTGAAATCCACCCATTTCACTTCCACCTCCATCTAAGTAAGTCAACACATAAATTTTAAAAACTAAAGTCATGCCATCAAATGTCGAGTGAAATTATTGAATTTTGTCAGGTTCTTATCTAATGAGCCAAAAGGAATTCTCTACCACCTGAATGGACTAAATCCAATAGTTTATGGCTATTCCACTGTGTTTTATCAGCTTGCCAGAGACCTTCTAAAACTGAAGAGGCTGAAAATGACTGAATAATCAGGGTTCAGGGATTAAGGCAAGAGTAGCCAGTCAGTTTGGTAGCCAGTCATTCAAGGAAAACACGCCTGAAGCGCCACGGGGGGTTTCAGCTGGGGTAGCAAACTGCTCCTCTCCCTTTCTCATAACACTAGAATTATAGGAGTTACCCACCCAAGCAGGAGAACAAGCGGATCGGCACAGATGAAAGGAAGCACTTCACTGAATGCATGGTCAAATAGTGGAGTTCTCCAGCACAGGGAGCATTACTGGTAGCCAGTCTGCACAGCCTCACAAGGGGTCTTGGATAACATTCATGGAGCATTCCAGTATCTGCTACTCATGGTGGCACTCCAACAGAACCAAAAGTAAATTCACTGTGAATGAGCATAAAGAGGTGCTGTAATCCTGCTTTCGGACCTCCTACAACAGGTATGTCCAAACTTCGGCCCTCCAGATGTTTTGGACAGCAACTCCCACAACCCTTTGCCATTGACATTCTAAGCTTAGAATTCTGGGAGTTGTGGTCCAAAACATGCCTGTCCTACAAGCATCTGATTGGTCGTGGTGCAAAAAGAATGGTAGACTGTGTCAATCTTCAACCTAATACAGTGGGGCTCCTGTGGGGCTTCAATGCACAGAGCATGGGGAGCAAACAAGAGGAGCTGGAACTCCTAATACAGCAATATAAATATGACATAATTGGCATCACTGAAACATGGTGGGATGAGACGTATGATTGGAACGTAGTCATTGGGGGGTATAAACTGTTTCAAAGGAACAGGCCAAGTAAGACAGGAGGAGGTGTAGGTGAATTGCACAGATATAGGATGGGGGGGGGTACTTGGCTGGAGAATAGTACCTGTGAAAGGGATCTGGGAGTCTTGGTGGACCACAAATTTAACATGAGTCGGCAGTGTGATGCGGCGGCCAGGAAAGCCAATGTGATTCTTAGTTGCATCAACAGAACAATTGTGTCTAGATCAAGGGAAGTGTTACTACCACTCTGTTCTGCTCTGGTCAGACCCCACCTGGAGTACTGTGTCCAGTTCTGTGTGCCTCAATTTAAAAAGGATGTCGACAACCTCGAGTGGGTGCAGAGGAGGGCTACCAGGATGGTTGAGGGTCTGGAGGAAATGTCTTATGAGGAACGGCTTAGGGAACTGGGAATGTTTAGCCTTTCAAAAAGAAGACTGAGAGGGGATATGATAGCTATGTTTAAATATTGGAAAGGATGTCATATTGAAGAGGGAACAGGTTTGTTTTCCATGGCTTCAGAGACTAGGACTCAGGGCAATGGTTTAACTACAGGAAAAAAATATTCCATTTGAACATGACAGTTAGAGCTGTTTGGGAGTGGAATATGCTGCCACGGAGGGTGGTGGAGTCTCCTTCTTTGGAGGTTTTTAAGGAGAGGCTGGATGGCCATCTATCAGAAATATTGTGATTGGATTCATGCATGGCAGGGGGTTGGACTAGATGGCCCTTGAGGTCTCTTCCAACTCTGTGATTCTATTCCTCTATTCTATGCCTCTATTCCTCTTATGTTTGTACTACTTGGTCTGTTTGTGGCCAGATACAACAATGAGTAGAGTCCTACCAGACCTGACAGGGAAGCCACAAGTCCAATGACTGATCATACTGGAGCATGTCTCGGACGAGAACGCCTGGCTGAGTTATACTAAAAGTGACACACAGCATTTTGCCTGAATATCAGTGTATGACTGCTGCTTAAACACAATCTTGGCATGAGGTTCTACACCCAAAGGAGTAATGTAGCTAATGTCAACCACGCCTTAGTTTTGTCTACGGCAGTGGTTCTCAACTTGTGGGTCCCCAGATATTCCTGGACTGCAACTCCCAGAAATCCTGGCCAGCTCAGCTAGTGATGAAGACTTCTGGGAGTTGCAGTCCAGGAACATCTGGGGACCCACTGGTTGAGAACCACTGGTCTACAGCAAGCTTCAAAACTTAATTGCAAAAAAAATTCAACTGTGGCATTAGTTCCACAAAAGACAATGGTCCAACAGTAATGTGAAAAAAGACAGTATTAAAAGTAAATGAAAAGAATCCTACTCCTATCAGCCTTTCTGCCTGTTTTAGGACTATCATGCATTATTGGTAATGGCACAGTCAAGGACACTAATGAGGGAGATGGGGGGGGGCTTGAAATTATTATGTAGCATAGAGCACCTCAACCTCAGACCGAACAGGGATACTGTTTCTGCACTGTGACTGCAAGTGTTCTATTTCTCTTTAAATGGTCGACATTTTCAGAAATGCAGCCGTATCCTATCATTTAGGATGAAACAAAATCAAGCTTCAACTAGCCTAGGAGTGAAATAGCCTTGTAGTGTGCAAATTGTGCTCTGCAAATGTGCAAAGTGTGTTCTGCAAGCTACAGAAGCAGAAGCGATTGAATTGATCTCAGGAAATGCCAATGGTGAAGAAGGTTAGAATCAGGCCGAATCAAGTGGAGCTAACCAGAGAGGGTAATTTGTGCCAGACCCTGCATCTCCTGACCCATAATGGCTGCAAAAAAAATGCTCCTGGTGAGAAGACCCGGAAAGTTCCTCCAGAGTCTAGTTCCAGAATCCTCAGCTGCTTCTTTCCGCAGCTTTGCTCCAGGATGACACCTGACCCAGGGTTTTATAAAGTGTCACTTCCTCCCCTCTGCCACACACATTTTGTTTGGAACGAGGGTGGCCCAGAGGTTGACCTGCAGGCACTGGAGGGCATCTCCCATTGTTCCTCACCATTAGCTATAATACTGGATGGGCAGCGGGGAGCCGCAGTTGGACAACATCTGGCAGGCCATCCATTATCTCCCCTCTTGGGTTTAGACCCATAAGCGAAGAAATAAAAAAGTGTAAAGTGAAATACAAACCAACTCAAGTGATAGACTGTGAGTGGAGTCCGGACTCCCAGAGTGTCAAACCTAAATACTACTCAAGAGGGGGAAAAGGGCTCCTCTTGAAATTGGTTAAGTGCAGCTTTTAAAACTATAAAAGCTAAACCTTTTAAGATTTTAGACGTGTTCCGCCCTCCTTGAAAAAGAGAGAGAGAAACCGGCTGCTGTCCTTGCCTTATCTTTAACCTTTCTGCTCCTGTGGTCATGGCTATTTGTGTAACATTACTTGTTCTGGACCGATCAGTTTGCCTCCAACAGTTTCCCACAGTGAGATAAATCAGGTGTTATCTTCCCGTGTTTATCCAAGGAGGTGACAACATACATAGACCCAGGGACAGGGCTAGGTGCTGTCTTTGCCAGCTAGATATGCTGTGTAGATTTTGTGGGTTGTTTTTTTACCTGCTCTGCCAGACGGGGAGGCATACCTGATAATCTTGTCACAGTGACCATCACAATACAACTGAACTCTGTTTAGGGCCAGCGGAGGGTGAGGAGAGAAGTCTTGGCTTTTAAAGCATGCTTTTATTATAATAAAAGTAAAATGGTGGGTTCCTCTGAGTGGCCTATGGGCTCTCACACACAAGAGTCCTCTGCATTCAGATGGCTCATTTAAAATATGCCCTTGGACAGTATTTCAAAGAGGAAACAGTAAAAACCAGCAGCCAAGCAACAGAAAGGCAAGACTAAACTGTTCACCTATCAGCTTCTCCAGGACTGGCCAGCCTTTTAAAAGCAAATTTCTGCCAGTCTACTCAGAAGTCAGCCCCACTAAGTTCAGTACAATGAAGGTGTGTGTGCACGTAAAAACATTGCAATCTTGTGTGTGTTGTTGTTGTTGTTGTTGTTGTTACAGTCATGACCGACCCTTCGTGACTCCATGGCCATGGAGTTTTCTTGGCAGGAATACTGGAGTGGTTTGCCAATTCCTACTCCAGGCGCCTACAGCAGCTGGTATTCTCTGGTGGTCTCCCATCCAAGTACTAACCAGGGCTGACCCTGCTTAGCTTCTGAAATCAGGCGAGATTGGATGTGCTTAGGGCATCTAGGAAGCACTTTGCAATCTTATAGGCATCACTAAATATAAGCCTTGCCACTGGCTTGATCTTGATTCCTCGACCAGAGCCTAGGCTTTGGGAAAATTGCAAAATGTCCATGCCCATGCAAGTTCCTGATTCCCAATTCCTGTCAAAATGTTATGTTATAACATTCAATTACATATACTGCTCTGGTTTATCTAGGCCCCTATCCCATGTCCCTTTAAATGCAGATTAAATTTGTAGATAAACCATGTCCAAAAATGCCATCCCCATGGCCACTGGGCTTTTTGAAAAGAAAGAAAGAAAGAAAGAAAGAAAGAAAGAAAGAAAGAAAGAAAACCCGGTAACGCTCCCTTAAGCAAGGTTTCCAAGACTTACCGGAGAGGTAAGGAATTTTTTGCCTAGCTTAAAAAATCCACCTTTTAAGTAGGCAGACATTGTGGGACTGTGTAGATGATTAGGTTTTTTTTCTTTTGTTTTTTTCTCATACTGCTGACTGGCTGTTCTTGGGGCTGATTGGGCACTGGTTTTTTTCCCCACTTCCCCCCACTCCTAGCACCAGTCAGCTGGTCCTCTGGCTGGTCTGGCACTTTTTAATTTTTTTAAAAATTTCCCCCACTCTCCTAGCACCAGGCAGCTGGCCAATGGGGCACTGTTTTTTTTAAACTTCCCCCACCCATGGCACCAGTCAGCTGGTCCTTTTTTATCCTAACGCCACCTGCTGGCCATGGGGCTGAACTGCGCTTTTTTTAAAAAAAACTTTGTACGTGGGAACTGCTATCCCACATCTTCAGTCACATGACGGGAGCAAAAGGAAAAGCTGGACCTTCCAAAGATCAGTATCTTCCCCAGGTGAGATAGCAGCCGAAGAGGAATTTTGTACTGCTTTCCGCTAGTGTGGCACTAATATGATTTGTGCTAGATTCAGACATTCCTGGCAACATTTGCCTGTTTTCTAATCAGCTTTGTCAAATGTCTCTGAGCCTGAATGCCCAGGTTTTGGCAGAGACTAGGAATGCCTCTGCAAAGTTAAAGCTTGTGCGCCAGCTGCATCTGTGTCTGGCCAGAGTAGGAAATGCCTGAGTTACACTCCGACGGGATTGCTGTAACATGGTCTATGGAGGGATGCCTTGGGGAAGTGTTCAGAAACATCGGCAGGTCCAAAATGCTGAAGCCAGATTGTTAATTGGGATTGGCTACAGAGATCCCATCACATCACACAAACAAACAAATTAAAAAAAAACACCATTACAGCAGCTCCACCAACTGCTGATCTGGCTCTAGACACACTTCAGAGTGCAGGTTATAACCCAAAAAAACCCTAAAGCTCTTTAGGTCCAAGCTCTCTCAAAAACAATTTCTTCATTTATGAGCCTGCCTAGGAGTTAAGATCAGTCCCACCACCATCACAAGTGCACCTGGTGGGGACACAGAGAAGGCCTGTTGCAATTTCCAGAGTCTGGAACTCTCTCCCACAGGAGGCCAGACTGACCCCATCTTTGCTGTCCTCCTGCAAATGGACAAGAACGTTTCTCTTCAGACAGGCTTTCTCTGAGTGATTGGCTGTCTGAGAGGCTTTTATAAAGGGAGTGTTGTGTCTTGTTGCTTTGAAACTGTTTTGGGTGTTGATTTTGTTTACAAAATCAACATTTCCGTGTAGTGCTTGTTTGAGTCTTTTAAATATTTGTTTACTTACTGTTTTTAGTTTTCAAATGTTGTCTTCTAATGCTGAAAGGCACCCTGGATCCTTTTAAAGGAGAATGGCAGTGTAATAATTTATTTTAAATTATTTGTTTGTGACACAGGCCACTACCTGATATTCCCATGAATGATTCTCTGCTCTGAGGATGCTCTCACTGGAAGGGGGATCCTCCTTTTTTCTGAAGCCCCTGATGCCCACTGAACTTTGGGGAACTCTCTAACTACTTGCATGGATCAACCCAAAGGTAAGCCCTGTTGTTTAATTTAAATGCAAAAGTACATTTTACCCTGCAGCCATGACAGTGCCAGGTTACTCAGTCTTACTTCTGAATGCATGGTTTGTAGCTTTTCATATATGTTCTCCAGTTGACATATTCATATAGTGCTATCACAGAACAGGCACCGTTTAGGAAAAATAAATAAATGGAGCAGTAAAGAAAGAAAGAAACCAAAGTTCTGTCTATCTGTCTTTAGAGATGGGCATGAGTCAAAAAAATAATTTTTCATTTTTCGTTTTGGGGTCTGTTTCGGTTCGTTTTCATTTTTGGGGGGGTTGCGCATTTTTCGTTTTCGTTTTCGATACGAAATGAAACGAAAAAACAAAACGAAAACGAAAATTTTTCATTTTTGTTAGCATTCTTTTCGTTGGAATGTGCCTGCCATAACGAAAATGAAAAACATGGCAAAATTTTTCATTTCGTTTTCATTTTCGTTTTGTTTTCTGGAAAATTTTCGTTTTTGTTTCCGTTGCGTAACGGAAACGAAAAACGAAAATGAAAATGAAAATTTCGCTGAGTCGTGCCCATCTCTATCTGTCTTTTGCCATTTTCAAGTCAGCATCTTAGGAGGTTGAGCAGGTCCAAAGCGAAGGCGGAGGAGAATGGTGCCTGGTTCAAGCAAACCTCTCTTTTATCTCAGTGCAGCAAGAATGCACTCGACCTCAGACTGAACTTGTGGTTCAGAAACGGACAAAAACCATCCTGCTTGTAGCATTTAGCTCAAACTAAACAGAATCTAAAAGGGTTTGCAAGGGGTGGGGGGATCATGACACCAAGAGCAAAGCCAGGCCAGAGAATCAGAGTGAAATAAAGGCTTACCACCTGTTCCTTATTTCTATAAGTTGTTCCTTGTTTCTTCTTAAAACATCACAGTAATATGCAAGGACACTATAATCCAGAAGCTGATGTTAATATTCTGATATGTGTCCCTTTTCAACCATCTTATGGTTTTTCAAACACCTTAGAAAAGAAAACAGAGAGAGAGAGAGAGAGAGAGAGAGAGAGAGATGGTTACTTCACGTCCCTCTCATTGCGGTTCGCTGTCCCGCTTGGGTCCGGTATGAAAAAAGGTTACTCAACGTCCATTGTGTGATGACGGGAGTTTGTCCCGACCACGCCCCCTGAACCAGGAACAGACCGTGATGAGACATACCTCTTCCTAGCCTCGGGAATTGTCTTGTCTCATTTTTTGTTTCAAGACAAGTGCCCATGAAGTAACACTTGTCACGCAACGCACGCATTCTCCATCTAGTGGCAGGAATGCAAAGTTGCATTCTCCAGTACAATCCCAATGGTGTAAACTAGACATGGGCACAACTTAGCGGAATTCCCGTTTCCGTTTCCGTTCCTTGTTTCCATTACGGTACGGAAAAGGAAATGACAATTACTCCGCCAGAACTTGAACTCGAACCGACGAACGAATAATTGGGTCTGATTTGTCGTTGTCGTTCCTGGCATCGCGGCGATCGCGCGATGCCAAGCGGCACAGAAAAAAAGTTTTTAAAATTAAAAAGTTTAAAAAAAACCCGATTCCCGGCCAAAAAAGCAGGCGAAAATATGCCTGCCTGAGTGAGGGCACCTACCAGAGGGGTGGTTTCTGGGGGGGAGTCCCCGGCCTCCCCCCTCTCCTCCTGTCCTTCCTGGGCTGCTCTGGTGGAGTGCCGGGCATCCTCGTCGTCCCGCCAAAGTCGCCGCCTCGCCGGCTCACCGCCATTCAAGCGGCACAGAAAATAAGTTTTTAAAAGTAAAAAAAACCCCGATTTGTGGCCAAAAAAGCAGGCGAAAATATGTCTGGCCTCTGAGAGTGCACCTACCAGAGGGGTGGTTTCTGGGGGGGGGGGGTCCCCCGGCCTCCCCCCCTTTCCTGTCCTGGGCTGCTCTGGTGGGGGGATCCTCGTCGTCTCGCCAACTCGCCATGCCATGCGGAATCCAAAATGGGGCGACCGCATTTATTTTGAAATCATGGTGGTCCAACTCCAAAAACACACCAAAGCACCCAGAAACATGCGAAAATTGCTGCTGCCTGGTGCTACTGCTACTATTTTAAAACTGCCAGAATTTTTACAGTAGCACACTAGCAGCAGTGGGTTTTTTCTTGCAACAAAATGTCCTCCTCTCCATTGATTTTATTTTATTTTATTTTATTTATTTTTTTACACCTGCGCAATAATGGGCTGGCCATGGGAGTGGACCATGCAAATTTTTGGAGCCATTCCACCAATCGCATGGCCACTTGGCCAGGTTTTGACCAGAGAGACTTCTGGGATGTGCCAGTGGGGCATAAAAAGCCCACTAACCCTAACCCGAACCCTAACCCTAACCCTAACCCTAACCCATACGCCAGTACACTGTCCTTCTAAGTGGGTCAGAGAGGCACCCAGAGGTGCACCCCACTACTCACCCTAACCTTACCTGTAACCCTAAGCCTAACCCTTGCACGTCGTCCCGAAAAACAACAACTCGAAAAAAAAATTTTCCTGGTCGTGCCCATCTCTAGTGTAAACAATGCATGGCAGAGAGGGAAGATGGCATGAAACTGGGAGTTTTGCCACTTAATTCATGAAAGGCAAACTTGCAGAGATCCGATATATCGAAAAACAGAAGCCTGGGCCCCCCAAAAAAGGGTAAACAAAGAAAATTCAGTAATTGTCACGAAACAAGGATGTGAAGTAATAGTTGTCACAATACCATCAATCACGTCCATGGGTAAATGGAAACAGGGACAGAACTGGGACAAGACCACGTGACCATGAACAATGTTATCATGAAACAAATGTAATCTCGGAACGAGGAAGGACATGAAGTAACCGTCAGAGAGAAAGAGAAAGAGAGAGAGAGAGAGGAGGTAGCAGCACAGTGTTACGTTGTGGTTCATGTTTTGGCCCAGAGTCTTGGGACATCTAGTTTGTAAGTTGCTCTGAGCCACAAAGTTCACATGGTGTCCTCACACCATTTACTCTTCCAGGTTGATTTTGTCATTGGGTTCTTGCTAGGAGAGAGAAAAGCTATCTAAAACCTTTACACCCAGGTGGATGTACATGTTTAATGACATACAAAGAGCTGGAGAACCTATGCCTCTATTGTGGGTACAGTACTTTACCCAGGTAATTGTATGGAGATGTGTTCCTACACCATATTTTATTACTACACACACACACACACACACACACACACACAGAGAGAGAGAGAGAGAGAGAGAGAGAGAGAGAGAGAGAATTTCCGTACAAGGAGTTCAATGAAACAATCATTTTCCTGCAGACGACAATGGCCTAGGTGGATCAGGGCATCAAATTAAAATATTAATTTGAAGGAAATTTCAGATAGTATAATTGTTCAGAGAATAACTCACTTAGGGTGTATTCAAAGAAAAAGCCATGCATAAACCCTATTCTTCCAATATTTTCATTCCAGACACAAAGTTCCTTCAAAGCTCCATGCCTGGACAATCAGATTTGCAAAGGAAGTCCATAGAGATGGGCACAAAATGAGCTTTCATTTCATTTCATTATTTGTTATTTGTTTCATTACGTAACCAAATGAATAATGACCCCCAGAGTGGATTTAGAATGAAATGAAACGAACCACAAAAAAATTGTTAGTTTCGGTTCATTTCATTAATGGCGGTGCTGGAGATCTCTCCTACCTGCTGGTGCTGGTCCTTCCTGGAGGGTCCTCTGGTCTTCCTGGCTACGACCAGAAACAAAAAAGCTGACTGGCCACGCTATAGCTGGTAGGCGGCCGTGGTCAGCAGTAATAAATAAATAAATAAATAAATAAAAGATCAGACATGCAGGCCCAATACCAGCCTGGTGTGCGGGTTGTGGAACTGGCCCACAGGCCGGCAAAAAAAATCAATCCGGCGCCTGGGCTGTAGCATGGGCCACATGGTCAGCAGTAAGAATAAGAATAATAATAATAATAAAGGAAATTTATTTCAAACTAATTTTAAGATGTTATATGACACCAGTCAGACTGAACAGAATAAATTCAAGATATTCTAAGCTTTGCTGGAAATGTGAAAAAAAAGATAGGCACCTATATTCATCTTTGGTGGGATTGTGAAATAGTTCAAAAGTTCTGGCAACAGATTTTCAGCGATAAGAGAAATACTTCAAGTTGATATTGCATGTAAGCCGAAATTTGCACTGTTATAGTTACCACTTATTAATCAATATGATATAAAAACAAAAGAATTCATTGTAAATCTTATGACAGCAGCAAGACTGATTATAGCTAAAAACTGGAAACTGAAGCTAGATATTAAAATTGTGGACTGGTATAATGAAGTGTGGGATATAGCCTTTAATGATAAACTGTCTTGCAGTTTAAAAGTTTTGCGAGGGGAAATGAGGAAGGATATTTTCTATGGTATCTGGGGAAAATTTATAGACTATGTACTACTGAAAGGGAAAGGGAAACAACCGATGTACAATCCAACACAGTTTTGGAGAAAAGGACTCTAAGAAGCCAACTACAAAAAGAGAAGATGAAGAAAGAATAGAAGCTAAAGGAACTACTGGATGGTCCCGGGGGGGGGGGGGTGAGGGAGCACTCTATTGTTTGTATTGTTTTTATATCATTGTTTATATTGTTTGTTAGTTAGTTTTAAAATAAAAAATTAATAATAAGAATAAGAATAAATAAATAAATAAATAAATAAATAAATAAATAAATAAATAATGATCACCAACCCAGCCCCAGAGGTGGCTAGGTTGGCACCCTAAAATAAATAAAACAATAAAAAAACACCAACCTGGCCCCAGGGGCCACACGGTCACACTTGGAAAAAAAATAATAAAAAAAGGAGCACCGAGGTGGCCCCAAGGGTGGCTGGGTTGGTGCTCTGAAATAAAGAAAAGAATTAAAAAAGAAAACCAATGCCGACCCAGCCCCAGGGGCCGTGCGGTCAGTGCTTTTCTATTTATTTATTTTTATTTTCCTTTATCTCACCGACCAGCTTGCCTGCAGGCTGGGTCAGCATGGTTTTTAAATTTTTAAAATTTTTATTTTCCTTTTATTTCCCAGCTGCCCCGTTTTTTTAAAAAAATAATTTTTAATTTTTTATCCCCCACCCGATCATGCCTGATCAGATGGGGGAAAGGGCGGCCTTTTAAAACTTTTTCCCCCTGCTGAAGCCCCATGTTACAACTGATGGGGGGGGGGGGAAACCGGCCATTTCCCCCCAGGTGGGGGGGCCACTGTGATGCAATGCATTCCTATGGGGAAATGAAAAATGAAGCAAACAAAATAGAAATTTCTGTTTCGTTTCATTTTTCTTTGACGGGTCTGTTCATTATTTGTTTCGTTCCGTAGCGAAACAAATAACGAATAACGAAACGAATTAAAAATTCATCTCGCGCCCATCTCTAGTGGCGCAGTGTCGAAAAGCACACTAACTGAGAGGGACAACAGCTTTAAATGTTTCCATAAACAGTGTCTGTGAAGGTTCTCAGTCATCCAGGTGAGTTTATCTGGAAGTTGAGTCATGGCTACTGG
>JAHTLZ010003087.1:31649-42919 GCA_023846285.1 Phrynocephalus versicolor | reverse complement strand
CTTTCTTTCTTTCTTTCTTTCTTGTCGGAACTGTTTGTGATTGAGCCTTTGGTATCTTAAAGGAGCTCCCGGGAGGATCCACCCAGTCTTTCCTTAAGCTTCCAACATTCTTGGAAGTCTGGAGTGTGAGTTATGCCCCTCTCAGCTTTCCTTTCCGCAATGCAACAACCCACCCACCCACCCAAAAAAGTAGGATCGCTTTCCCCTCAAGCTCCCCCTTATTGGGCCCTGTTCACCAGATCATCCCTGTGGGTCAGGGCCATAAACTTGGTCCCCCTTTTTGCTCCTTCCGCCTTTAAAATGATGATGCTCCTGTCCAGGCTGGTTAAGATCATCTCCCTCCTGCTCGCTCATTCATCGTGGCACACCTTGCAGGGTCGTTGTGAGATCAAATGAGACGGGGAGGGCATACAGCCCTGCTTTCCTTGTGCTCTTCAGCAGAAAAGTGGGCTACAGAAGCCTCCAAGTGGGAAACCCGAAAGGGTTTTGCTGTGTGTTTTCCTTTTCCTTCGCCATGTGGCTGGGCTTACTTGCTAGAGCCATCTAATTTATATTTCTGCAAACAGTCCCACGCGGCCCACCTTCGGCACCAACACGGAGCACGAGCATGCCGGTGGCACAGCATGAGCAGATGCATGCGTGTGACAGCAAAGGGAGCAAAGATCAAATGACCTCCCATCTCTAGGAATCAGGAGATAACCTCCACTTTAGCTGGCATGGCCGGAAACCCTTCCAAGCCAAAAGATCCGGGATTCACACGGCAAGTGGATCCTTCCCAGTTCGCGTCGGGAGCTTTTAACACCCAGTTAAAGGCTCAAAACCCACCCCATTTAAAAGGGAACAGGTGCAGCTTTTGGCAAAGCCACCCTTAATCCCAAACCCCTCCACCTCAGAGCTTCGGGATAGTCTGGCTGTCATTTCCGAACGGGGAGTGGCTGACCTGTAAACATCCCTCCCCTGGCCTAATCTGGGGGGTGGAAGCACACACACGGGGGGGGGCATAATTGCACAGCGCCAAGCATCCAGACTTTGATCGTAATTACTGCTCTGTCGTGGCCTCTGTCTGAGGTTACTGGCAGTCTCAGGGAAGGAGAGGCTTCTCGGAACGAGACATTTCTAAAGAAGAAGACACTGCCCTGGCCTGGGAGCATCCTTTCTGCAACTGAAAAAAGGACGAGTCCCAGGAAATTCATCACCTACCTTTGGCCTTCACTGGAGCCCCATCTGATCCAAAAGAATACCTTGTTGAACACTTTTGGGGATCTGGGTGTTCAATTTTTTTTCCACTACTTGTAGTGCTGGCAGCAAAAGAAAGCAAACAAATAAAAGTTTTGGAGAAAGTAGCTGTGTTAGTTTGTGCAAGAATTCCAAGCAAAAAATAAAGGAAAATAAAACAAAAAAGACAAAAGAATTGGCAACTTAAAGACCAACTTTTATATTTTAATATAACATTTTGTGGACACACCCACTTCTTCAGAAATACAGCAGCAGAATGAGGTCTGCAATATAATATGTAATGGAATATACGTTTAATAACAAATATTCATTGGCTGTCATGTGTAGGCATATTTGCATGTAACCTCTAAAGTCAGTCAAAAGGGTCTTGCATTTGCCAGGTCATCTGTGATTTATATCTTGTGCAGAGGTTCTTCCTTTAGCTCCATTAATAGAAAACCTGTTCCCTCTTCGATATGCCATCCTTTCAAATATTTAAACATAGCTATCATATCCCCCCTCAGCCTTCTTTTTGAAAGGCTAAACGTTCCTAGCTCCCTAAGATACTCCTCATAAGACATTTCTTCCAGATCTTCAACCATCCTGGTCGCCCTCCTCTGCACCTGCTCGAGGTTGTCAACATCCTATTTAAACTGAGGCGCACAGAACTGGACACAGGACTCCAGTGGGGTCTGACAAGAGCAGAATAGAGTGGTACTCTCACTTCCCTTGATCTAGACCAGTAACCATGTGGATTGTGAGATTTTACACCAGGTCAGCTTGGTTGCATTAGCACTGAGGCAGCCAAGGCACCAAGAAAACAATCCTGGGATGGGGTATTTGAAAAGGAGTCCAATGCCTTTGGAAGCAGTGTCCTCTCATAGGTATTGTTTACTGACCAGTTACATTGTGGCTTGTAAGCTGGTTCTGTGTCATTACCGTCAGACCAAGAAGATGTAGGGCAATGCCCTCTAGTGACCAATTCTGATACTGCACTTTGCAAATATTGATAAGATAAAAGCACATCCGATCTCCCCTGATTTCGGAAGCTAAGCAGAGTCGGCCCTGGTCAGTACTTGGATGGGAGACCACCAGGGAATACCAGGTGCTGTAGGCGCCTGGAGTAGGAACTGGCAAGCCACTCCAGTATTCCTGCCAAGAAAACTCCATGGACATGGGGTCACAAAGGGTTGGTCATGACTATAACGACACAACACACACACACAACTGAAAAAGAGCAATGAACACTTTCCTGGCTACTTCAGAATGAAAAGGGAATGGCATAAAACTTCAAACATTCCAAATCAAAACTCCTCAAATGATGTTTGAAACTAACTACCAGTTGCCACTAAAAAGTAACTACTGTAAATAGCTAGTTCAATTCCTTTTTACCCTAAAAGTCAACAGTTACAGCTGCAAATGTAACCTCTGTGCAATTTCAAACTGTGCCAAGAAGTAACAATTGATGTGAATCTTGTGGCCTGAGACAGCCAGGAGTTGAAGCTGTCGCTTCTACTTCATCATCCTACTTCATCATCACTATGATGTTGAAGACAACATTCCTGCAGGCAACCCCAGGATTCATGGTTTCATTCCAACCTTATTCCAGAATGCTCCCATGATTCCTTCTCTCCCTTTTTGACCCCTCAACTACTTGGTGAGGTAAGCGAGGTCTCAAGAAATAGTCAGCATCCAAAGAGGAGGTACTAGTAATTGGTGGGCATTTATTTATTTAATTCCTTTAAAAGATTTTATTCTCCTATCTCCTTAAAATGGACCCAAGGCAGCTCACATTGTTAAAAGACAATATTTAAAGGTTTTTAAAAAGTGCACAAAAATCAACTCAGTCAGCCATGGAATGCTTGCCTGGAGAGAAAGCTCTTTGCCTGCTTGCAGAAGGACAGCAAAGATGGGGCCAGGCTGGCCTCCAGTGGGAGGGAGTTCCACAGGCTGGGAGCAGCCACAGAGAAGGCCCTGGTCCTGTATCCGCATCAGACACGCTTGTGAACCTGGTGGAAGTGAGAGGAAGGCCTCTCTTGATGTTTTTAACACCCAGGAGGCTTGAATCTCACCAGGGTGAGGGGGGGAGAGACATTTTTAAAAACTCTAAATTCCAGAGTCTCTCAAAAAGTGTGCCAAATGACCTTCCTGAGCAGATGCAGTGGATTCTAGAAGACGTGGTTAGAAAAAGTAACTTTTCCATACTCTTCTCAAAAGGTTGCCAAGACCTACTTCTGCCTTAACTTTAAGGGAAGCTGACAATGTTTATTTTCTTGAAAAGATTTTTAAAACCAAGGAGCGACAGAAATACATCTTGCAAACAAGACGAATAAAACCACAGAGAGGCTGAAAAAAATAAATGCTGGAAAGTCCTTTGGGTAAACAAAATCTTTCTACCATCTGATTGGGCTAGCCAGAATCAATATTTATGGACATTCACGACATTAAGAAGACTTAAGAGAAGCTTTTCAGGGTTGGGGTGAAGAAACTGAAAGCCAGATTATGAAAAGCAAATTTCGGTGCAGAAATCCCCGTTTACCAGAATTAAGCTATTAAAGTTCTGGACCCAGAGAGGTCAACCTAGCAATTCCCGTTTCTACGACACCCATATTTCGCTACTCTCAAGTTCATGCCATCCCAAATATGGAGAGTGACGTTCAGGTTAGGAAACTCCTATCAAAGCGAGAAAGGGATAAGCTCTCCAGACTGACAAAGTGCGCTTTTACACGATCTCTAAAATCCGGTGGCAACTTAAATTCGGACCAGAGATTGTGGGGTTTTGTCCTGCTTCCTGTGTTCCCACCCTTCCGCACTCCTGTCTGTGGTGAGGGGAGGGAGAAAAAAAGGGAGAAAAGAATGCAGGCTCACCTCCACTCACCTCCATCTGCTGGTCGGAGCAGCCCCGTAGCAATTCCTGTCTGTTAAAGGGGCGGCGGGGACAGCAAAAACAAACAGAGAAGGCAAGGAGAGCAGGGCATCCACAGCTTAACAATCCACATTGGAAGATTTTTTTTACCTCCAGAGACCAGGTACTTGAAAAGTGTGCTGGGGTGCGATTAGGTGGGCATGGTCGTACGTAATTTTTTTTAAAGTCCGCAGCTGGTGGGAATACAATTTTAAGCTCCGCATCTGGGAGCTTTGCCTTGGATTTTATGGGTCGTGTAAAAGCAGCCAAAGTTACTTGGATGAGATGTGAAACGTTTCGATCCCACAAGAAAAAAATAAGTCTAGTTGCCACGACTTGACTCTCCGATCACCTTGCCTGGATGACTGATAATCTTCACAGACTCATCAGCCATCTCTAACAAAAAAAGAAAAGAAAATAAACACCAGAAAAACCTATCCATTCTGAAAGAAATCAACCCCGAATGTTCACTGGAAGGACAGATTTTGAAGCTGAGGCTCCAGTACTTTGGCCACCTCATGAGAAGAGAGGAGTCCTCGGAAAAGTCCCTGATGTTGGAAAAGATTGAAGGCAAAAGGAAAAGAGGATGACAGAGAATGAGATGGTTGGACGATGTCATCAATGCAACCAAAATGAATTTGACAAATCTCCGGGAGGCAGTGGAGGATAGGAAGGCCTGGCGAGCTCTGGTCCATGGGGTCACGAAGAGTCGGACATGACTGAACGACTGAACATCAACAACAACAAAACGGGAGTGTGAAGTCAAGCATGAGCAATAGGAAGAGAGTCTGGGATCTGTATTCCGACATGTGGCAGAAACCAGAAATGTCTTGAGATGACTCGAGCGGGTGCAGAGGAGGGCGACTAGGATGGTTGAAGGCCTGGAAGAGATGTCTTATGAAGAAAGGCTTAGGGAACTGGGAATGTTTAGCCTATCAAAAAGAAGACTGAGAGGGGATATGATAGCTATGTTTAAGTATCTGAAAGGATGTCATATTGAAGAGGGAGCAGGTTTGTTCTCCATGGCTTCAGAGACTAGGACTCGGGGCAATGGTTTCAAACTACAGGAAAAGAGATTCCATTTGAACATTCGGAAGAACTTCATGACAGTTAGAGCTGTTCGGCAGTGGAATATGCTGCCACGGAGGGTGGTAGAGTCTCCTTCTTTGACGGTATTTAAGCAGAGGCTGGATGGCCGTCTGTCGGAAATATTGTGAAGGGGTTCCTGCTTGGCAGGGGGTTGGACTCGATGGCCCATGAGGTCTCTTCCAACTCTATAATTCTATGATTCTATGATTCTATGACTAGTTAAGAAAGAAAACAATCCCAAAATCAGGGTTGCCACTGCCGAATCCATAGGAAACAAAGCAACAATAAGGCCTACAAAAGAATTACACATCATTGACATGGACAGAGAAGAAAGGGGATTTTTGGTGCCATGACTCCATCAGTCAATCAGCAAAGCAAACAGATAGCAGCATCCTCTGCGACACAGGATGAAAAGAATGCTAGTTTAACCAGTTGGATAATAAAGCCCTGGATGTCAAAATAGTTAGTTGGGGGCAGCTTTTTCCAGTTGTATTATAGAAAGTTGACCGTTGATGAGTCTACAGAGAAATTGTGGGCCTTTCATGCAAGCCTGTCTACTGACCAGGAGCACCTCTCTCTTGTCTGGGTTTAGTTCCAGTTTGTTCCTCCTCATCCAGTTCATTCCCAAAGCTAAGCACTGATCTAGAATCCAGAGGTGGAGCCAGGATTGGGAGCGCCTCGGGACAAAGTCTGTTTTTCGTGCCCTTCCTGCTGCCCTCCCCCCACACACACATCGCACCCACCAGTAACTGGGGGGGCGGGGGCGGGGCGGAACCCTGCGTGTTTGGGGTGTGTGTGTGCACGCACATGCGGATGGGTGGATGGGCATGTGTGTGTGTGCGTGCGCACGCATGCGCGGTAGCACGCATGCATCTTACACCTCTCCCACCAAGGTGAGGAAGAGGAGGAGGAGGGCGCCATGGCCACCGCACTCCTGCCTGCCTGCCTGCTTTGCTGCTCACCTGGCAGGTGGTGGCAGAGGTGGCGGAGGGGCTGCCGTCGCCAGTCTTTAGGGGAAAGGAGGACTGCTGGGTGGTGGGAGGGTGCACGGCTTCCTCCTCCTGCTCCCCCTCCAGGCACCCCCAGATGTACCCTTCTGCCGCCGCCACCCCCAGATATGCCCCTGCTAGAGTCGGAACAGCTTTCTTGGAAATCTAGAGATGACAAGAGGTAGAGTTGGTTGCACATAACTAATTTTCCTGACAGGTATCCTGAGGTTTGGCTCGTGGCTGTAGCAATTGCAAAGTAACCTCTGGGGCTTGGAAAAGTTACTTTTCTGCAGCCTTTGGTGGCTAAAGCCCTGGGGGGGAGGGGGTTTCCTAAGCTCTGTGTAGACCACGTGTAGTCTTTGAATGGGGCCTCCAAGTACTCATGGGAACAGAACAGCAGCAAAACCACAAGATAAAAAATTAGTATCATCTCAACAAGAACGTCCCAAGCCAACACCAACAATGCATGGTGCAGAAGGACAGCCTGTTCTGGAAAGTTTTCTATAAGTTCCCAGCCAGCCTGGTCTATAACAGGGGATTCTGGGCATTGTAGTCCAAAAAGGGACTGGTGGCCCCCAAAGGATCCACTGGCCATCCTGGGTGAGGAGTTCTCTAGTCCAATCGAGAAACATTTCCAGAGCACCCAGAAAAAAATACTCAGCACACAATATACTGTACAGTCAGAGAGCAAGCCACTTCACTTGAAAGGGCTGTTCCTACACCGGTGGGAGTTGCAGTCCACCACAGTAACTTTCTCGACATGTTTGCACACATCTTTGCAGCCTCAGAGCCTTCCTGTGAACCAGAGAAAGGAGAAAGAGGCAGGGGGCTATGCGTCTTCCACCTTAAAAATGCTGTCATTCTCTGTCTCCATCTTGGAGAGTTCAAAAAAGCCTCCAGTGGCCAGCAGCCACCCAGATTTCCTTATAGCCAGAAAGAACATGAGAGGAGCCCTGCTGGATCAGGCCAAGAGCCCATCTAGTCCAGCTTCCTGGGCTTCCCAGTCGCCCCTCTGGGAGCACATGAGACAACTAGATCCCTGTCCCCTGGTGCCACTCCCCTGCGTCTGGTACTTGGAGGTACCCTCCTTTTAAGCCTGTAGAGAATACACATCCCCATCATGGCAACATAAGAACCTAAGAAGAGCCCTGGTGGATCAGACCCCGAGCGCCTCTGGTCCAGCTTCCTGGATCTCCCAGTGGCCCCTCCAGAAGCTTCTGGAAGCACATGAGACAACCAGATCCCTGTCTCCTGATATGCCACTCCACTGCTTCTGGCACTTGGAGGGACCCTCCTTTGAAGCCTGGAGAGAATACATCTCCCCGCCATGGCTTGTAATCTGTGATGGACCTTCCCTCCCGAAACTGGTCCTTTTAAAGGAACCTAGGCCAGATGCCATCAACACGTCCTTCGGCAAGGAGTTCCACAAAATAGCAACTGAGCAAGGCTTCACAACACAAACAGACCCACTGTCTCCCATGCTTATTTTACCCTACACCCACGGATACCCACACCCAGGCCTCCCCTTTCCTGGCTGCGTTCCTGCACATTCCCTGGGTCCTTCTGAGCAGCTGAGCCACCAACAGTACCTGCAATTTCCCCCTGGCAAGTTCCCTGTTGCAGCTTCACCCTCCCATCTTGGGACCAGGTGGGACAGCGACGAGGAGCATAACCAAAACAGTGGAGCAGTTTCTCAGTTCAAGCATAGATTCCGTTTGACTGATCCCCTATTGCCATATATTTTTATTCCATCTATAAGACGCACCTATGCATAGGACAGTCCCACTTTTCCAACCCGAAATTACAGTTTTGCAACAGCACGGCTTCCAAGGCTTACTTCCATGAAATGACCCTCAATTCTTAGTCTAACAATTTTAGACAAAAATATAGTCTCAAACAAGTAAAAAATACTATATTTGCCCTCTTCCAGAAAAAAAATACATTCAATTCTGTTTGCCAATGTTAGCGCTGTACCGGAGGAGTGCTAGGTCACTCGGGCGGAGGGGGGGGGAATGTTCCAAAAGTACAAATAAATAAGAGGACGTGTGTGAGAATATGTGGTCTCAAGGGAAATTCAGGAAGGGTCTCCTTTAATAACTGGGGGTCTGAGAAAGGAGTTTTTAAAACAGATTTTTGTGCTCTGTTCCTTTAAATGTGCTTTAGTATTGGCCTTCTTTACTTTTTGAAGATATAATGCCTGTTTAATTCTTTTTACATATTTTTTTACAGTTACAGTGGTACCTTGTATGAAGGAATTAATTTGTTCCAAATGAAATTACATTAAGCAAATGTTCCTTTATACAAATTTCCCATAGAAATGCATTGAAAACAGAGTGATCCCATTTTATGTTGTACGGATTTGCCCCATAGGCAATTCTGTTCAGCAAATTTCCCCTATCTCCGGAATTTTTTTATGTTAGGCAAATTTTATGGTATACAAACCGTTTGTTATACAAGGGTCCACTGTACTGATTTTAGCTTTTGTCTTTTTATGATGTAAGCCCCCTTAGGTCATTTCTAAGGGAAAAGTGGGTAAACAAACAAATAAATAAATAAATAAATAAATAAATAAATAAATAAATAAACGGAAATTACCAGTCTCGGCAAAGATGGCTTTTCCCCTCTGAGTCACAGCTTTCTAGCTTTGCCTCAGAGGACTCCTGAAACCTGATCATTGATCATATCGGTTTGGACAGCTAGAAAAAGTTCACTCATGGAAACCAGGAGCAAGTGTGATATACTTAGAAACACGCCGGTCCCTGGTCCCCTGCCTGCGTTGTCAAACCCTGATTCACATTCTTGCTACTTGCAGATTCTTTCCACGGCGAACCAAATGGCCTACAAGACACCAGCCAGGCCAGAAGCTGAACGTTTGGGCTGCCAACCCCACACAACGCAAGCCAGTTGAGTCATGCCAGTTGGGATATACTGGAACTTGCCCCATCTTTGATATACAGTATTTCCTTGGTGGGTTTTAATGCCAGGTAAGTGATATAACCAAGACCTAGGTAAGGACAGTGAACACCACTCTGCCTCTAACTACATGCAGAGTTTCCACACCCTGTCAGGCCTCCGATGTTCTAGATAGCTCAGACCACGGGGAAAGTATTCCAGATGGATGAAAATCAAAATCAAATTGCCAAACTCCCAAGCAATCCTGAAACTCACAACTTCATGAAGTTTTTTAATTGGTACAATATAGACTGTGGGTTCTCTGAGGGCAATTTTAGTGTAATGATTTAAGTGTAAGGTTTTTATTATCGTTTTAATTATGTATTGATATTTGATGTTTTTAACTGTTTTAATTCTTTGATTGTAAGCCACCCAGAGATTTTGGATAGTGAGTGGCATATAAGTTGTAATAAATAAATAAATAAATAAATAAATAAATAAATAAATAAATAAATAAATAAATAAATAAATCCAGCAGCCTAAACAAACCCAAATGTTTGTTTAATACCATGAGATGAATCCAGGTCACACATTCAGGACGCTAAGGTTTCTTGTATTTGTACATGACCCCTAAACTCCATCGCAAATGGCTCCCAGCTCCGGAGCTTAAAATTGTTTCCCCACCAGCCCCAGAGTTTACAGAAAATTAAGTGCGACCACACCCACCTAAGCGTGTCCCAGCGCACTTTTCAGGTACCTGCTCTCGGAGGGTGAAAAATCCCAGATCCGGATGTAACCTAGAGTGCTGGGCTCTCCTCCGTTCTGTTTGTTGTTGTTTTTTGCCTCCCGCCCCTTTAAGAGAAGGAAGGACGACGACGGGGCTTGGGGAGGCTTGGACCGGCAAACGGAGGTGAGCCTGCATTCTTTTGTCCCCTTTTTTCTCCCTCCCCTCACGCAGACAGGATCAAGGAAGTGCGGAGGGGTGGGGACGCAGGAAGAGCAACGAACCCCCAAGATCTCTGGTCTGAATTTAAGTGGCCAGCAGATCTTAGGGGTCAAGTGTAAAGGCATAAGAAGTGCAGCTCGCGGTTTTAAATTCAGACCCAATTTCCTTTGCAGGACTCACTCCTGGAGAGCCTGCTGCTGCCTGTGTGCAACCACTAAGTGCTACGTGCCGTCCCTCTACACAAAATACGCACCACCACCCCGCACTTGGAAAAACCTTCAAGACTGCAGTGCAGAGCTTGGGGAAGTTCTGTTTTTGGAGTACACAACTCCCATCATCCCCAATGGGACAGACGGCATTCTGGGCATTTTAGTCTTTGCCAAACCCAATACATTCTCGCTGTCCTCATTCCCCAGAGCCTCCCAGACCAACAAGCTCGGTCTTTCAGCATAACAGAGCATCTCGCGGGGGCCAAGGGTGCTCTCTCTCTCTACACATAGCGCTCAGCTTATAAAACTCGCTGCCAGAAAGTGTGGGGATGATGGCAGCTGGCTTAGACTGGAATTTCTGTACAGTCAGCTCCAGAAGAACCTCCACATACCAACGCAGTGTACCTCTCAACCCCCCAACGAGTCACTGTTCTATGTTGTATGCCCTGCATGAGGACCATCTCCTATGCAGAGCAGGATGATGGGCTCTAGAGACATTTGTTTGACCCAGCCAGGCAGCCCTGAGAAGCTGATACTGTACGCACATGAGGTGCATCCACACTTAGCCGTGCTTGCAACAGAACCACCAAAATCAAGGAGACAGCTGTCAACCATAACACACTGCGTCTTGCTCCATTCCATGGACCTACTCTCCGTGTCAGCCCGAATCCAGTTCCCTGTATGCCCACCGATTCCGGGAACCATGAGATTGGATTATCTGGTCTGGCTGAGGACTTTGCCTTAGAACTGCAGCTGAGAAACCACCTGGAATGGCTTTGCAAGTAGGGTCGACCCTGGTTAGTCCTTGGATGGGAGACCACCAGGGAATACCAGGTGCTGGAGGCTCCTGGTGTAGGAACTGGCAAACCACTCCAGTATTCCTGTTCAGGAAAACTCCAGGGACATGGGGTCACAAAGGATCGGTCATGACTATAATGAGACAACAACAAGTAAGTAAGTAAGTAAGTAAGTAAGTAAGTAAGTAAGTAAGTAAGTAAGTAAGTAAGTAAGTAAGTAAGTAAGTA
>JAHTLZ010003087.1:0-23237 GCA_023846285.1 Phrynocephalus versicolor | reverse complement strand
GATGATGATGATGATGATGATGATGATGATGATGATGATGATGATGAGAGCAAAGTGTTCTGCTTATATACCGCCCCTTACCACTACAAGAGTTCTGCTTATATACCACGGTTTACAATTTTAATTACAGTAATGCAGGCTACACATTGCCTTCCCCCCCCAGCAAGCTGGGTACTCATTTTACCGACCTCGGAAGGATGGAGGGCTGAGTGAACCTTGAGCCTGCTATCTACACTGGATTTTATATTACCAATCACTAGTCGAACGCTTCCCAAGTGTTCAGGACTCAGTAATTATTATTATTATTATTTAGGACTCTGTTGTTGTTGTTGTTGTTGTTGTTGTTGTTGTTGTTGTTGTTGTTGTTGTTGTTGTTGTTGTTGTTGTTGTTGTTATAATACAGGTGGCATACACCCCCACCCAGCCCAGTCATGAAAACATGAGGAGACGAGGGGAGGGCTTGTGCCGGAGTGGCAGGAGGAAGGGAGCTATTTCAAACTTGACATTCTCCACCGCCCACTCCTGTGTCTGACAAGTCTCCAACATCTGTGAATTGTGAGCGCCAAAAGAAGAATCAAGAGCCTTCCTCCTTTTTGGTCGTAGTCCAAGGAATGGGAAATGCTCCGGGCAGCAGACCGCCCCCCCCCCCGGCGAAAGCCTGCACACTGACGGCAAACTATTCCAGTCATGTATCTCCAGCCCGTTTAGTCCAAGGGCTCTCTGGGTGGACATCCGGACGGAACAGATATTTATGTGATTGATGAATGATTTATTGGCACTCGTGACGACGAAGGCCTGTTTCTAGTAGTCAAAAATGCCTGCAGCTTAAAGAGCGGCGGCACAGGACACCGGCCGATGCTAAGTCCGTCCATTTGGGCCAGCGTCGTCAGCACTGGCTGGCAGCAACAGCTCTTTCGGTTTTCAGGAAGGAGCCCTTCCTAGACTTACTGAGAGATTCCCGGTGTTCCCCCGTGGTCTCAGAACAGCAGGGTTGCAAAGCTGGAAGGATTCCACAGCGCCCATCTATCCATCCCCAACCTCCTTGCAAATCAGGGAGTCCAAAGATGAAACTTCCTGAACAGATGACTGTTTAACCTCTTTTAAAGAACCCCCCAGAAGCATCCCTGGTTTGCTTCCAGTCTGAATGCAGAATGCAGATGACGACAAAGACCCCGTCACCTGCTGGGGTGCTCCCTTCGCTTGTCAATCAGCTCTTATTGTCACGACGTTCTTAGTCATAAGCAGGCAAAATCTTTCTTGTAACTGGAAGCCATTGTTTTACGTCCTTCTCTCTGGAGCTACAGAAAGCAGACTTGTCCCATCTTCTCCACGACAGCTTTCCAAACATATAAAGGCTCCTCTCATATCACACCTTCTTCCCTTCTTAATATGCCCTGCTTTTACAAGGGGACCTTCTTGGTGGTTGTCCCACACCTGTGGAACTCCCTTCCTTTGGAAATACACCGGGCCCCATCCCTGGGCTCCTTTCAATGCATATTAGAGATGGGCACGAATAAAAAAAATGGCATTTCGTTTGTCGTTTGTCGTTTGGAGGGTCCGTTTCAGTTCGTTTCCGTTTTTCGTGAATTTTTTGCAAAAAATTCATTTTTGTTTTCGTTCGTTTTGTTACAATTTCGTTACCATTTATTTCCTTTTTTGTGGTTTTTTTTTAGGATTTTAAGCAATTCACTTGTATTGCAGTAACGGAAACGAAACACACGACAAAATTTCTGGTGTTTCTGTTTGTTTCGTTTCATTTTAGGGACAAAATTCGTTTGTCGTTTCATTGCGTAATGAAACGAAAGATCGGAAACGGAAATGGAAACTTGTTCATTTCGTGCCCATCTCTAATACATATTAAAGATTCTTCAGGTATAAAATGATGATGAAACATTTCAGAACATCTCTCAGTGAGGCCTGGCACCAGTCGAGAGAGGGGAAGAAATGGATGCCAAGGCAATGAAGCCATGGTAGACAATAAAATCAAATTATCCACCTCTTCCTAGATCAGCACTGAGAGTCGACTCTTCGCCAGGAGACCCAGAGAAACAGGGTCCCTCCTTCAGGCTTTGTTCACTTCCCTGAGAGGCCACTTTACGTGGCAACAGCTGCTCCAGCCTCTAGGCCCGCTCTTTCTGATTCAACCCTCTTACTCACAGCCCTGCTCGTCTGTTCTCCGTTTGGGACAATGAACCCAATATTTCACAGGGGTTGCATCAGCACACACAGTCAACCCTACACACCAGGCCCGGCATAGCCCAAAGCCTTAATGCCGCTTTTCCAGCCCCGGGGCCAGTGATGTGTGCATCTTCTACCTCTGAAGCCCGGGCGTGACTGGTACAGGCACAGAGGCAGGACTCATCCTCCACAGGGTTTCCTCGTCGTCCTGTCAGTCTGATAAACAGAACTGAGGGCTGGGAGAGTGAGAACAGACAAAAGAAAATATTTTTTTCACCCACCGCGTTGTTAGTCTATGGAACCCCCTGCCACAGGATGTGGTGATGGCATCTGGCCTGGATGCCTTCAAAAGGGGATTGGACAGATTCCTGGAGGAAAAGTCCATCACAGGTTACAAACCATGATGGAGATGTGTAATCTCCAGGCTTAAAACCGGGGTACTTCAAGGGCCAGATGCAGGGGAGTGGTATCAGGAGACAGATATCTAGTCTCATGCGCTCCCAAACGCATCTGGTGGGGCCGCTGTGAGATCCAGGAAGCTGGACGAGATGGGCCTTTGGCCTGATCCAGCATGGCTCTTCTTATGTTCGTATGTTCTTAACCACGAAAGCCATCAGCAGAAGCCCACCATGGACCATGCCAGCGTTACGTCCAGTGGCTTAAATGCCTGCCAGGCACTGCTGCTAGTTCAGACTTCGAGGCTTCTCTTTTTCATTACATGCAAGTTGTGCATCTTGGCACTAGAGATGGGCACGAATAAAAAAAAATGGTTTTTCGTTTGTCGTTTAGGGGGTCCGTTTCGGTTCGTTTCCGTTTTTCGCGAATTTTTGCAAAAAATCATTTTCGTTTTCGTTTGTTTCGTTACCATTTTGTTACCATTTATTTCAATTTTTGTGATTTTTTTAGCATTTAAAGCAGTTCAATGTATTGTTGTAACGAAAACGAAACAGATGACAAAATTTCTGGTGTTTCTGTTTGTTTCGTTTCATATAGAGACAAAATTCATTTGTCGTTTCGTTACGTAATGAAACGAAAAACAAAAAACAAAAACAAAAAGTTGTTCGTTTCGTGCCCATCTCTACTTGGCACATTACAGGACAGTGCCAGCGGCGACCTGTGAAGCAGTGGCCATTGCCACCAGTGTTTAATGCCATGTGACTTAACACCGGGAAGGATGGATAATAGGACTCAGTAGGACTCTGTCTTGCCAGAGACCCAAAGCCAGCCCAGCTCAATTGTCTGCTGGGATTTAGATCTTGGGGGGTCTCTTGCGCCCACTGGATTCAGGTGGCTCCAGAAAGCATGTGCCAAGAATGTGCGTAGGTGGGTGTGAAATGCAGTGAGTCATCCCTTGCTGCCGTTTTTAAGACATGGGGAGGCGGTCAAAGGCAGGGCGGAGCGTTGTGGCCAGCCCATTCCCACGCATTCCCACGGCCATCACCAACTTCACAGTGAATATTTATGAACTGGGGAATCTGGGGGAATTTTTTTCACGGCCCCTGCAGAAAAAAGGAGTCAAGGATCCTTTGTGTTCGATTCAGTCACCTGCCCTCCTGATCCTCCGCCTTGGACAACTCAATGAAGGTGTCTCCCCAATGTGTGGCAGCGGTGAAGAAGGCCAATTCCATGCTAGGGATGATCAAAAAGGGGATTGAAAATAAAACAGCCAACATTATAATGCCATTATACAAAACAATAGTAAGGCCACACCTGGAGTATTGTGTACAATTCTGGTCACCGCATCTCAAGAAAGACATAGTGGAACTGGAGAAGGTGCAGAAGAGAGCGACTAAAATGATTACTGGGCTGGGGCACCTCCCTTATCAGGAAAGGCTAAAACATTTGGGGCTCTTTAGTCTGGAAAAAAGGCGCCTGAGAGGGGATATGATTGAAACATACAAAATAATGCAGGGCATGAGTAAAGTGGATAGAGGGAAGCTCTTCTCCCTCTCCTAAAATACCAGAACTAGGGGACATGCACTCAAACTGAGGTCTGGGAGAGTAAGAACAGACAAAAGAAAATATTTTTTCACCCAGTACGTTGTAAGTCTATGGAACTCCCTGCCACAGGATGTGGTGATGGCATCTGGCCTGGATGCATTCAAAAGGGGATTAGACAGATTCCTGGAGGAAAAGTCCATCCCAGGTTACAAACCATGATGGAGATGTGTCATCTCCAGGCTTAAAACCGTGGTACTTCAAGGGTATCAGGAGACAGAAGTCTAGTCTCGTGCGCTCCCAGAGGCATCTGGTGGGGCCACACTGAGATCCAGGAAGCTGGACTAGATGGGCCTTTGGCCTGATCCAGCATGGCTCTTCTTATGTTCTTATGTACACAAAAAACATGTTATGAATCTGTTAAATGCCATGTTACAAACATTTTGTTAAAACTACATCACTTGACAGAAGCATCCCTATGCTAGATGTTTGGACTGGGTTTAAATTGCACCTGTCTCTTGTATTTTCGGTGCTTTAGCCAGACAATCCTAGCTGGTAGTTGTTGTGAGTTTTTCAGGCTGTTGGGCCGTGTTCTGGATGTTTCGCCAGGCTCTGTGGCTGGCATCTTCAGAGGGCAGAGAGCTCTCGCTGTGCTCTGTGCTAATGGGTGAGTTTACTTGGCAGATGTGACAACTCACACAACAACTATCAGATCCCAGCCGTGAAAGCCTTCAAGACTACATTAAATCCTAGTTGGTTTTCTTTACTTATAGGTTTTACTCCTAGCCCCCTTCTTTGCCAAAAAAAGAATTCAGCGACTGGGCAGATTCTATGAGCTATAGTCTAAAAGAGTAACTTGGCTAAACTCTGGCCAATGGATCATTTGCATTAAATATGTTGGAGGCATCACCTCTTTTTAAATAAGCATTGCAAAAGTCCCTGTCTTTCACCTCGGCTAGCTATTGCCTTGCCCACTTTGGGGCATCGGCTGCAGTGGTGCTCGCTTCCACTGCACAGTTTGCAACGGACAAGTGAGGCCTTCTCCAGTTAAGCTGAGCTTAAAGGGTTGGGTGCCAGCGTTTATTTTACCAGTCTAGCCAGAGGCTCTCCTACTTTGGGTATATCTGGGATGGCAGGATTCTCTGGAAAAAAACCATAATGCAAGGGAGAGTGGAAGGTAGATTTTTCCCTAAAGGAAACCACAGACTTAACTTTGGAGTGGGCACAAGTACATCATTCATTCAATTCAATTCAATTCAATTCAATTCAATTCAATTCAATTTAATTTATATACCACACCATCTACCTACACAGCTACACTGCCTGGATTAATTTTGCAGATGATACCAAAGGCAGGGAAGATCAGGTGATGTTGCGCTCCCGAGGAAGCCAATAATGTACTGAACAGCTTCGATCAGTAGTCGTTTCACTCCAAAAATCTTGGACATTGGCCAACAGAAATGCAAACGAGAACCAGCCTTTCAAGGGCTGTGTGACATCACAGACCCCTTCGTTAGGGATTGAAAATGAAGGGGAAACCCTGTTGTCAGCAAGCAAAGTTCCAAACTCCACGTCTGATCCTGCCTTGCCCGCAGAGACTTTAAACCCAGTCCACCTTGATGCCGCCCTTTGTAGCATCCGTCTAAAACTGCACTTTTAGAAAAATTAATCAATTCAGCTGCTTCAAGTCGTCTTCTCACAGACCATCTTAATAAGTTTTTAAGTAGTGTTTTAAATTTTGTAAGCAATTTTAAGAGTTTTTAATATTTTGTATGGTGTTTTATATTTTATGTGTTTTATGTATTTTGTATGTTTAGAGTGTGTAGTGGAACAGCACTCTAATTTCGTTGTGCATATCTTGCGTATGCATAATGACAATAAAACTCTATTCTCTATTATATTCTCTAAGCATGTCCTGATTTCTAGCGGCTGATTAATCCAGCTAGCACCTGGGATGGGCATGAATTGGGGGTTTGTGTGTGATTCATTTCATTTTCTGATTTGTCAAGGCTGACAAATCATGAATCACAAATTTATGATATCGGCCCCCCTCTTACAAATCGACAAATCGGTTTCTCTCTGCCACTGCACACTTGGGTTGTTTGTTTGTTTTGCATTAAAACTGTTAAGGATTGTACAAAATGGAATTGTCTTATTCCAAGTTATGATGCAATTTGGGAATGATGCAAGGCAGAGTGGGCTACACACCTGTGGAATTATATTCTGGCAATTAGTCAAGTCAGGTGACAGTTTGGTCATGCTCAGTTGTCAATTTGCTGAGTAATGATTGCATCAGAGACATGCATAAAAGCCAGAGAGTTGTTCAGTATGGTGTGAGACGTGGTTGGAAGAAGCAGCTCGTTACTCTGTCAGTTTGGATCCCGGAAAGTTTGGACTACTGGACTGTCTATCTAGCTAACGAGGTATATGCCTGCCAATTCTGTTTTTGCTGGGCTTATATATATATTTGTAAATACACTTCTTGGTGATGGGAGTCACCGCTGTCTTGCGTCTTTATTTTAGCACTGCTACTAGATGCCCTAAGCACATCCGATCTCGCTTGATTTTGGAAGCTAAGCAGGGTCGGCCCTGGTTAGTACTTGGATGGGTGACCACCAGGGAATACCAAGGGCTGTAGGCGCCTGGAGTAGGAACTGGCAAGCCACTCCAGTACTCCTGCCAAGAAAACTCCATGGACAAGGAGTCACGAAGAGTCGGTCACGACTGTAACGACACAGCACACACACACACACATCTGGGTGTTAAAGCCCACACTCTTTACACAGTCCTCACAGTCTTCCACTGAGAAATAACCACTCTGCGACAGAAACCCCTGTAGAACAGCACCCAGGGCAATTAGAGACACCATGTAAGAGGCAATGGAGACCCGGGGGGGGTGCAGAAGATCCCAGCTAGGTACTCCTCACTCGTAGAGATGGGCACGAAACGAACAATTTTCCGTTTCCGTTTCCGTTTTTTCGTTTCGTTACGCAACGAAACGACAAACAAATTTTGTCTCTAAAATGAAATGAAATGAACAGGAACACCGGAAATTTTGTCGTGTGTTTCATTTTCGTTACAGCAATACAAGTGAATTGCTTTAAATGCTAAAAAAAATCACAAAAATTTAAAATAAATGGTAATGAAATGGTAATGAAACGAACGAAAACGAAAACGAATTTTTCCCAAAAATTCATGAAAAAGGGAAACGAACCGAAACGGACCCCCTAAATGACAAACGACAAACGAAACACCATTTTTTTAATTCGTGCCCATCTATACTCACTCAGTTATACTGGGCATAATTGGAAGAGCATTTTCGCACCTGCTGGAATTCAAGGGTCACCAGTGACAATGGGGAGGGACCTCTGAAAGGAGCTCCCTTTGGGGCGGGGGGTTTACAGCAGGGAACTCACCCCTAAGAAGCTAGTGGTGGGCATGAAAACTACAGCTCCTGCCTCTACCTTGGAGGTCATCCCAATAAATCATAGAACCATAGAATTTGGAAGGGGACCATGGGAACATCAAGTCCAACCCCTTGCTCTAGGCAGGAACCAAGGTTGGTTATCCTTGCAACCTAAAATCCACAGAGTTATAGCCGGGGGGGGCAGCAGATGTGGTAGTTGTGGAGCTGGTGGCGCTCATGTAATGAACGGGCTTGAGCGTTCCAGAGAAGGGGGTACCGGTTGGTCAGGAGGTCCGAAGTTTGGACATGCCTGGTCTAAATGATCCATCACTCTTGTGAACGAAACCTGCATTTGTCTCCAATCACAACGCAACGCATCTGAAAACCATGCGCATCATCACCATCATCATCATCACCATCATTGTCTGCCATCAAGTCAGTTCTGACCGATGGTGGATTTGTGCCAGGGTTTTCTAGGAAGAGGCTATTTAGAAGGGGTTTATGCTTCCCTCCCCCCAACCCCCATTTCAGGGGTTGCCCTGTGGCTTCTACGCTGCTTGCCCAAGGCCAGCCAGGGTGGGTTTTTCTCTCCCCGCCCCTCTCCTCCATGCTTTCACCAGAGGGAAACTGAGGCACCATAAGAGGAGCAGTTCTTGGACTCAAGGGGGCTTCCCAGATGAGCAAGAACCAGAGATGGGCACAAATTAGTAAAACATGGTTGGTGGCTGCCCACGAACAACAACCTTCACCCTGAAAAAATAAACCACTTTGCAGTTTGGTTTGGGGGGGGGGTTGTGGCAGGAGGAGATGGCCTGCTTCCCCCCCCCCGCCGCCCATATCTCTCCTCCTGCTCCCATCTCCACCCCAACCGTATCTCGAAGCCTGCACTGCAGCCCCCGTGGCCATCCTGACTGGTAACAGCGCCAGCTTCAAAGAGCCAGATTCGCTGCTTTCGCAGCTGCCAGCGAGCTGAGCAATGGGTGTGTGTGCACCCACCGTGAGCCTGGCTTCTAGCAAGGACCAGGGCACATCTGCACAGCAGCCCCCTTGGGTTAAGGAGCCGGCCCCACAGCAGGCTTGGGGCGGGGATGGTGGAGGAAGCGTGAAGCCAAGCTGGGGAGTCAATGGGGGCAGTGAGATGAGGAGGTGGGCAGGCATCCCCTTTTGCTGAACAAAACAAGAGCGGGGGGGGGGGATTCAGCTCTTCCTTTGGGCAAAGCAGGAAACCTGAACTGAATCAAGAACCAAACCATGGACCAGTCCAGTCAATTGTTTTTCTGGTTTGTGGTTTGGTTCATGCCCGTCTCTAGCAGGAAACCCAGATTTCCAGACAACCTGACTCCTCTTCAGGTGCAGGGCTACAAAGGGACCACTCCCTGAAACTTTTGGGTGCTAGGTCTCCAAAACATAAGAGAAAGTCCTTTTTCACCCAGAGGATCATTGGACTGTGGAACTCCCTGCCAGAAGAAGTGGTGGCAGCTCTCAGCCTTGACAGCTTTAAGAAAGGACTGGACAAGTTCATGGAGAACAAGGGTATCCATGGCTATCATGATGGATGCCTAAGGACAACCTCCGGGTTGGAGAGATAGGCAGGATCTCTCTCAATGCCATTTGCAGGGAAACGTAAGCAGGTAAAGACATCTGCTTGGGAGTACCCTGAAGTGAGCCACGGTGTGAGACAGAACGCGGAACTGGGTGGGCTGTGGCCTGTCCCAGCAAGGCTGTTCTTAGGTTCTTATGTTCTTAAGAGAGAGAAAGGGAGGATGGAAAGGCAGGACCTCCATTTGGCCAGGTGGCTCTGAATTAGAGATCAGGTCGAACCCAAAACCAGTGGTCCGTGGCTTGTGGCCGTCTAGCCATGAATATTCATAAAAAATGAATGATTTTGCCATTCATTTGGGAGGCTTGTGACAGAGTGTGTGTGTGGGGGGATCAGAAACACCCCATCTGGTCCTCTCTCTGCTTCGCCCCTTAGTCCAGCCTTCCTCTTTTTAAAATCTTGGGATTTTAGCGCAGTGCTGTGGGGTGAGCTCCCCTCCTCCGAATGAGGAGCCCTGGCTGTGACTTGGTAGCAACACAGGAAATAATTTTGGCCCGCTCCAAACGAGACATTGTGCCGATTGCCTGTGGAGCGCGAGGAGCAGCAGCCTTGGTAGAGGACGATGCAGGAGGAATTTCCCCCCCTGACCACCTGCTCTCGAAACCGCTCGGGGGAAATCCAGAGCACCCGGGGGATATTTTTATTTGGTCCGAGGTGGGGCTCATTATAGAACTGAGGGCAAGATTCTTCCGAGATCAGCACATCTCTTCATAAGAGCTCATGAGCATCATAGTTCTAACACTAGCAGTTAAAAAAATGCCACTAGTAACAACAGCCACTGCTACAGTTCTTGTGGCTGCTGATTCTACTTTAGACTGACTAATAACCAGAGTTCTCCATCTGGTATTTTAATGCATTAAAAGATGATATAAAATGCAAACAGTGGAGCAGAGACAACACATAACGAAACCAACCACGGGAAAGACCAAAAATACTGTGGAGTATAAAACTGTTGTAAAATCAGCTGCAAAAAAGCACGGTGCAGATATCTTGGGGAGGGCAGGGGACACCATACAATAGTTCTTTAATATGTTTAGTAGAATTTTTAAACACATCAAAGAGCCCTTTGGGTGGTATTCCTTACGGGGTGGGGGTGGGGGGCAGCACCTCAGCAGGCAGGATGTGACCACGTCAAAGCCCCCCTGAGGGGAACATTGTAATAATAATAACAAGGGTGACTGGTTATGATGACAATAACCTATTATATTCTCCAGTTCCCCTCTTCCTCTCAGTAACCCCAGGGACCACATGGACGGGATTTATGAACCCAAGTCTCTTTCTTAAAAATGCACCAGCGATTGCTTAGAAATCCCTTGATTTAATCGCAAGATGAGAAAATCAGAGGCCTGGAGCCAGGGCGTTGCAGTCTGCCGTCCAAAGGAAAGCAAAAAACAAAAACAAAAACAAAAACACCCCACAATGCTTGTTTCTTATATACCACCCCATAGCACTTAAAGCACCCTCCGGGCAGTTTACAATTTGTAAACTGGGCATTCCATTGATAAACCTCAGAAGGCTGGAAGGCTGAGTGAACCTTGATCCAGTTACAAACCCGAATCAGGTTTGTGGGCAGAGTCTTGGCTGCAGTAATGCAATTTATCCACAGCACTATAAGGCTCGCCATGGCACAGTGGTTTAAAGAGACTTGGGTTCACAGATTTGCTAAGGGTTGAGGTTAGTCTGTGGTGAACCCCTCTTCGAACCCCTCACACACTTCAAAAACTCTCTTCAGCTTGCCATCCGTTGGAAGTGACTGGATGGTGCAAAGCAACTATTTGATCGTGCTGGTTGGGTTGGTGGGGACACCACAGGGGATGGCCTTCTCAGTGGCTGCTCCCAGCCTGTGGAACTCCTTCCCACTGGAGGCCCGACTGGCCCCCTCTTTGCTGTCCTTCCGCAAGCAGGCAAATACCTTCCTCTTCAGGCAGGTTTTTCTTTAGTGACTAGCTGCCTGAGCATAATCTTTTTAGACAGATGGTTACGCATTACTGCTATGACTGTGATTGTAGTATTGGTTTGGTTTACCATCTCTCACAGTGATATTTATTCCTTTTTAGCAATGGCTTTTAACTGGAAGCATGTAAGCTGCCTTTTCTATACTCATTGTTTTTCACTTTTAAGATAGTCTCTCTCTCTCTCTCTTTTAATTTTAGCCGGCTGGGGTCCTTTCAAGGAGAAAGTCTGGCTAAACTATTCTAAATAAAATAAATAACCATCTTACTCTCTGCACAAGGCTACATAACCCTAACCCTAACCCTAACTTCAGGTTCAAGAGTGCCTTGGGTGACCAGAAGGTCTTTTGTGCTCCATCTCTCCGAAGGGGTCAGGTTTGCAGAAGGTTTATTGGTGTGTAGGGCTTTTGTGGGGCCAGGAGCCCTACCTACAAGGATTCATACTTGTGTGTATATGTGTGTGTGTTGTGTCGTTACAGTCATGACCGACTCTTTGTGACTCCATGTCCATGAAGTTTTCTTGGCAGGAATACCGGGCTGGCTTGCCAGTTCCTACTCCAGGCGCCTGGTACTCCCTGGTGGTCACCCATCCAAGTACTAACCAGCTGGATGGCAAATACTGGAACAACTGCATGGACATAGTAGTGCATCTTTTTCTTGATCTGGGGTCAAAGTGCATGAAAAAGATGCATATTTAATTACACAGGAATAAATGGGTAGGGACCCAGTTCTGCTTTTCCTGGGTACTCAATTTACTGACCTGGGAAAGACAGAAGGCTGAGTCTACCTGGTGGCAAGCAGAGCTTTGTGTACACTACTGCAGTTTAACCAAACCCATTGAGGCAAAGATTATTCATCCTTTCTGGGACCCAGCCTTGCAGAGGGTATAATGGCAACCTACTCCTGGCTTTCTCTGGAGGGCTACCCCCCCCCACATCATCCCTATATGGTGCCTATCACAGACAATTACTCTCCGGTGGCATCTTTTTCGGATCTCTTAGGTAGCATTTCTGTCTCCTGCAGGTCTTCTGGTCTTCTTTCTGTCCTGTCCAAGTTGTTGCTGCTTTCGTTAGATGCCGTCAAATTGCCTCTGCTTTACAGCGTCCTGGCGATGGGTCTTCTCAGTCACAGGCCTGCTCAGCCCTTGCGAACTGAAAGTTGTGGCTTCCTTAGGGAGTGAATCCATCCATCCCGTCTTTGGTCTTCCCTCCTCTTTGGCTGCTGCCTTTGGTTCTTCTCGATGTTCTGTTTTGTTTTGTTTTCCTCCAGGGAGACTCGCCTTCTCATAGACTCATCCAAGTACAACAGCCTCAGTCCCTTTTCTTTCCCTCTTTACCACCAAGTTTGAGGTTTAACGCCTGCCTGCTCCTTGCTTGTTTGCCCATGCGTTCGTTTGCCGCCATCTTGTATCTTTTTACTCAGGTCTATTTGTTGGATTACTTGTCTGGTCACTATTACCACTACCTTGTGTACCTTTATAGTTTTACTCCTTTCTTGTTCACCACCCAGAGTTCCCTATGGGATAGCTGGGCGGTCTATACGCATAAATAAATAAATAAATAAATAAATAAATAAATAAATAAATAAATAAATATGTCTGTTGACTCGGGCTCCTTGGTGTGAACTGCTCACAAGCCTTCCTGGGCAGCATTATTTCCACTGCTGGCATGTTTGCAGGGATGCTGGTCTCAGCTCAGAAAAGTAAGGAAAGACAGAAAAATTCTACCTGGTCCCTTTAGCCTTCTTTACACTTGGGCTGCAGGCCAAGTTCATAAGCACAGCCTTGCCTCCCTCCCTCTCTTAAGTTTGAAGGAGGAAGACCAATGCATTGGTTTAACCTCTTCTGCGCTAGAGAGGAGGCATACCAAGACTTTAGCAGCCACTTCAGCCTCGGATGGGCATCCGATCTGTTCCACGAGCAACTAAGTGCCACGTTCATGCCTAACGCCTAATATTACCATTTCGTCCTTCTCTGACAACTTCAGAGAAAATGCAAAGAATTCTGGCAAGTCAGTGGAGGAGACTGTGTTATATTGTTATTTTTATACTGCCCAACTGGCTACCAAAACCATCCTAGGCAGTTATTAAAAAAGAAAACACTAATAACTACAGATGGGGGATGAATAAAAAAAGAATTGCAATATTCAGCGAATATTGCCAATTCGTTCAATATTTGTCACCTTCATAACCTTTGGTTCATTGGTTCACAGGGGTTTCAAGATTCATGGTTTATCAACCTTGCCAAACCACGAGCTACAACATATTGGTGGTCTGTCCCCACCTCTGCTAATAACCATATAAAATAATAAACATACAGACATCAACATAATATAACAATCAGGATAAAAGTATGCATCAAGGCAGAACCTGCCTTTGTGGAAGTGGGTTCCCCAAATTTCTCATATATATGCTTTTACATTGCCCACTCCATGAACAAATCAGGAACAACCTGATTCACCCATTGCTGAATAAGATAGTTACTTTATGTCTTTCCTTGTTTCGTGACTAATCTTGTACTGTGACAGCGTTGGTCGCGATCCCTGTTTCTGTTTTCTCATGGTCGTGATAACTTGTCTCATGACAAATTCTGAATTTGTCTTGCTTTCTTAACCCCCTTTTTAATATCATAAATAAAACTTTTTCAATATTTCAATTTACTAGTCTTCTGGGATTTACACGTCAATGCTACGGGTCGGATTTTCAGTACTTTCTTTAATAAACATTTGCACTGCATGGTGTTTCCAATAGGGAAACTAATGTTGAATCCTGCTTCAGCTGCTGACCACTAGGTGGACACTGGTTGTTGTGTGACTGTTGTTACCACACGGTCCCTTGTCTCGGAATGGGAACCAGGAACAAACCGTGACAAGAGAATTCTCCAGCCCAGGGGCAGGTATGGCTTGTCATGCTCTGTTCCCAATTCCAGGGGCATGGTCGAGACAACTTTTTGCTGTCACACTATGGACGTGAAGCAAGTTTTTTTTTTGTACCGGTCCTAAGTGAGATAGCAAGGAGGGACGAACAGGACATGAAGTAACTGCCCAAGTCAAGTCACTAGTAGAACCTAAGTCTTGCAACTGGAGTCCCCATTGCTGGGGAAATCATGGGGGTGGATAATTAATTAGCTTATTAAACCAGCTGCAGGGAAGGGAGGCAATGAAGGAGGTATTTGGGAAAACAAGATGTTTATAAGGCTTTGCAGAATGCTCAGATCATTGCTCGAGGCCCGAGTGGTTCCTGGTCTCAGGATGCCAGCTGGAATCTCACTCTGCTTCTCCAGATCTCCAAGCAAAGAGCCACATTTCAGGATAAACAAGATGGGGAGGGGAGGTTTTGTTTTGTTGTCTGTGGCACCTGGCTTTATTGCTTGGACAGAGAACACCCACCTGCTCCTCGCTCCCCACCAGGGTCAAGACTCACAGGCGTCATGCAAAGCTATTTGTGTGTGTGTGTTGGGTATGAAGTCATCTGTTCCGGAGGTAGTCTGAGAAAACCCCTTTTGTCTTACTCTTTGTGTCACAGATGTTGAAATTTCAAGGAGTGCTAAGCTGCTGGCAACATTTCCCCCTATGTTTTTTTAATCTGGGGGAAAAGTTGAAGCCCATGCAAATAAAATGGGAAAAGGAGGTGTCCAGGCTCTCAAACTGCCCTAGAAATTGTTCTTTAGAACTTGATTAGACAAAACAGTCTTATGGAATTCTTTCTGTCTGCAAGCGGTTCTTGCAATGTCGCCCTCGATGCTCACAGGCGTTAAAGGGGGGGGGCAGTGGACACGATCCAACTGGCCATCTTGGTCAATGGGTAGAATACCAGAAGTTTCCCTCTGTCGTTCTGAGACCTGGTAGATAAACCTCATCCTTTCAACCGCAGCGAGTTTCAATATTAATTCATATGCAAATTGAACCATTGGAAACATTAGGTCCTCTGTTGGGAAATACCCAGAAAACTTTGAGAAGAAATGTGGTTGTAGTGGCATCCTGGGGACATAGGGTCAATTTTAGCCTCTAGAAGCAAGTACAAAGAGGAGAAGGGGCTTGGCACTTATCGGGATGAAAATGTAAAGTGCACGTGTATATGAGCAGCCTCTGTACAGTAATACCTTGGTTTACAAGCATAATTTGTTCCGGGAACATGTTTGTAAACCAAATCACTCTTATATCAAAGCAAATTTTCCCCATAGGATATAATGGAAACTCAGACAATTCATTCTGGAGTCCCACGGACCACATACTGTACACACAAAATACCAACACTCACAAAAGAAGTTAGCCAGAAGTCCATGGCCACACCATGGTTTAGGTACCTGGCTGCAGAATCTGCTCTGCTTGGACTAACAACTGGATTTAACTCTGTATTTTTAATGTGACAATAATAAAATGCAATTTGTAGCCCTATACACTCTTGACTAGAAGGGGTTTGAAAAAATAAGAAAGGATATTAAAAACAAGTAACTTTCATGTGTCCCCACATGACATACCTTTGAGGGTGGCGGGATGGAGAAAAGGGCCTCTCCTGATGACCTTAACACCCGAACTGGTTCATACTGTGAGATTCGATCTTTGAGGTAACTAGGACCCAGGTCGTACAATGCTTTGTAGGTCAAGGTCAGCACCTTGAATTGTGCCCGATAGCTGACTGGCAGCCAGTGGAGCTGTTTTAATAGGGGTGTAATGTGATCTCTGTATCCTGCCCCAGTCAGCAATCTGGCTGCTGCATTTTGGACCCATTGAAGTTTCCTAAGGCTTTTCAACAGTAGCCCCATATAGAACACATTACAATAGTCCAGCCAGGATGTCACTAGGGCAGGTGTCACGGTGGCCAGAGCTGGTTTCTAAAGAAAGGGGCGTAACTTGCGTGCTAGCCTTAATTGTGCAAATGTGCTCCTGGCCACAGCCGTGACCTGGGCATCCAAGCTCAAAGATGAGTCCAAGAGCACCCCCAAGCTGCACACCTCTTTTCCCAGTTGGAGGGTGACCCCATCCAGTACAGGTTGCATCCCTATCCCTTGTTCTCCCTTTCGACTGACTAGAAGCACCTCTGTCTTGTCTGGGTTTAGTTTCTTTATAACCTCAATATCATAACGGCTTAATAAAAACTGGTGATCAGCATTCTTTTAAATAATTGTTCATTTCAGGCTGCAGACATAATTTTCTAAAAATGAAAGTTCACGAAAGTATGTGCCAAATAAAACATAGCAGTCATTAAAATACGGTAAGGCATTTTGTTGCCAGCTTTCTAAAAGCATTTTATTCTCTATATTTACATGTGATGCACCTCCTGTTGTTTAGCAAACAGTTATTCTAACTTTGATGTTCTCATGTGTGTTTTCAAAAGTGCTGCCCACTTTGGCAAAGGTGCTCTTAGGTGTGTGAAACCTATCGTCTACCCATGCTTTTGCATCACGTGCCTTTGGATGGGATTCATGGACCCATTGAGATGCTGAGTACCACCACAAAGTGTTCATGACCAGGTAGGCCACTAACCCTTTGAGAGGCTCAGTGGGTGGTTTTGGAGCCAAACTGGAAATTTATCCTTTAAAAAAAATACTATTTGCTCACTCGCAAAGCTTCAGCAAAGTACAATCAAAATAGAAATGAATGATTCTTTTTTTCTGGGTTTTCCGCCCATTGTTGTTTGAGCACCTGGTCTTAGGAAAATATCGGGATTTATAGATCCAAGGATGACAAAAGCCAACCTTTTAGAAAATGTCTTAAGCAAAGAATGACAGAGATAAGCTTTTCATCCCTCGTTGCTTGACTCAGCGACATGAACAGGGGGAGGGGGAGAGGAGAGAGTTCTGTGAGTGTGTAGGTGTGCCATGTACCCTGACCTCAGCAACCGACTGTAGGTAAATTCCAAAAAAATGGCTCACATACGGACGCACTAAATCTGCTGCTGTCAGGCAGAATTTGGCCCCAGGGCACAGAAGAATAACTCAGTCCTCCTGTCGCACCAGACTCCATTACCTGAAGACAAAGCAGATATTTGAACCCGGAACACTTGACCAGCACTTTATCCACCAAACAGGACTTCTGAAAAAGAAAGAGACAAAGGCCACAAACATGCATTGGCATAGCGAGGAGGAGTATAAGTTCCACTCAAGCCAGGGAGAGTTACCTCTGACTACAAACAAGACTGTAGGCTTTCCTTCCGGGGCCTGCCTTTCAAATGTTAGATTCCTCCACCCTGCCAAGGAAGTCTCCACCTCCTGACTCATGCTGAAAACAAAATTAGATGACAGATTTTTAAAGCAAGCATCGCTCATACGTGCTGTTCCATTGCTTCTTTGCTGGCAAGAATAGCATTCCTTTAGAAGAGCTCGGGAACGTTAGGGTTTGGGGCTCAACTAGCTGGATTCCTTGGTCATGAAAGCTAACAACTAGAGATGGGCACGAAACGATCAATTTTCCGTTTCCGTTTCCATTTTTCCGTTTCGTTACGTAACGAAAGACAAACGAATTTTGTCTCTAAAATGAAACGAAACGAACAGAAACACCGGAAATTTTGTGGTGCATTTCGTTTCCGTTACTGCAATATGAGTGAATTGCTTAAAATCCTAAAAAAAATTCACAAAAAATGAAATAAAGGGTAACAAAATGGTAACAAAACGAACAAAAACGAAAACAATTTTTTGCAAAAATTCACGAAAAACGGAAACAAACCGAAACGGACCCTCCAAACGACAAACAAAATGCCATTTTTTTATTCATGCCCATCTCTACTACCAACATTAGAAGGTTGTAATCCAAAAAAAGAGGATTTTTTTTTGCAAGCTCTGAACACAATGGCTGATGCCTTTTGAAAACATCTTTATTTATTTCAGGGCACCGCAACACTATTAATACCAGGTGCTATCAGATTAGGCAAGTGGGTTCCAAACTGTGCATCACAGCACACCAGGGTGCCACCAAACTAAGCCAGGGGCACCCACGGCATCCATATATGCTTTGTATGTGGTCTAAAGGAGCAGAGGTATCGCCAGATGTGTCCAGCAACTACTTCAGTAGAAGAAAACGCCACCAGAAGGACACAAATAACCAGTCCCAGTAACTGGTGTTGAAGGGTGTGCTAGCTTTGATGTTGGGTGAAATATGTAGTCCTAATGCAGTGGTTCTCACCCTGTGGGTCCCCAGATGTTCCTGGACTGCAACTCCCAGAAGTCCTCATCACTAGCTGAGCTGGCCAGGATTTCTGGAAGTGGCAGTCCAGGAACATCTAGGGACCCAGAGGTTGAGAACTATTGCCCTGATGACTGCCATGGTTGCACTAGGATATGTCTAATACCCTGTCCAAGCCACTGAGTTGGCAGCTATCACTAAGTCTTGTGGCACAAGGACAGCCCAAAAGCAATATTAGTTATTGTGTGTCAATGGGACAGCCATGGGCCCTGAGCTATCCATGACGGATCAGGAAAGAGATCTTGGCATGCTGGTGGACAACTCAATGAACGTGTCTACCCAGTGTGTGGCAGCGGTGAAGAAGGCCAATTCCATGCTAGGTGTTATGAAAAAGGAGATTGAAAATAAAACAGCTAACATTATTATAATGCCATTGTACAAAACAATAGTAAGGCTACACCTGGAGTATTGTGTACAATTCTGGTCATCGCATCTCAAAAAAGACATAGGGGAACTGGGAAAGGTGCAGAAGAGAGTGACTAAAATGATTACTGGGCTGGGGCACCTCCCTTATGAGGAAAGGCTAAAACATTTGGGGCTCTTTAGTCTGGAAAAAAGGTGCCTGAGGGGGGATGTGATTGAGACATACAAAATAATGCTGGGCATGAGTCAAGTGGATAGAAGGAAGCTCTTCTCCCTCTCACAAAATACCAGAACTAGGGGACATCCACTCAAACTGAGGGTTGGGAGAGTAAGAACAGACAAAAGAACATATTTTTTCACCTAGGGCGTTGTTAGTCTGTGGAACTCTCTGCCACAGGAGGTGGTGATGGCATCTGGCCTGGATGCCTTCAAAAGGGGATTGGACAGATTCCTGGAGGAAAAGTCCATCCCAGATTACAAAGCATGATGGAGATGTGTCATATCCAGGCTTAAAACCAGGGTACTTCAAGGGCCAGATGCAGGGGAGTGGGATCAGGAGACAGAAATCTAGTCTCGTGCACCCCCAGAGGCATCTGGTGGGGCCACTGTGAGATCCAGGAAGCTGGACTAGATGGTCCTTTGGCCTGATCCAGCAGGGCTCTTCTTAGGTTCTTAGGTTCTTAATCATGAATGAGCCATTGAAATCCCTGGATGACCTCAATCTGGTCACCCTTGCCAGGGTGTTGTGATCATACAGAAAACAGGAAGACGGCCATACTCTCCACTTACGGGTCACAGCAGGACAGGGACCATCTAGAGATGTAACTAACAAATAACACAGATGACATTCACACAGCATTTTACGAACAATTACTTCCTTTTGTCTGTCTTGGATTTCATGGAAAGAATGAAAAGAAAAGGAAGGAAGGAAGGGTTGGACGGCACATAGCAGGACACCTTGTCAGTGCATAAAAGCTGTGGTTACGGGCAGCGCGTGAGTCATTTTGCAGGGGTTAATTCTGCCATTTCACTGGCTTTTCATGCCTGAGATCAGCTGTCCGTGTCAGTTGTGTTGTCTTTTAATCATTGTTTGCAAAAGATTAGAAGAAGAGAGATGAGGGAGCCCTCTCTGTGCAGGAGAATGAAGGAGGAGGTCAAAGAGTTAATTTGATTCATCCGTGACAAACCCATGCTCGGTTCACACCCAATAGAAGAGGAAAGTTGATCCAAACCTGAACTTTCACCAGTTCTTTAAAATTCTAATCTGAAATGACAGGATTTTATATCTACCATTTTATATTAAAAAGACATGCAAAATAAACAAAACAAACAAGGAAATGTATGTCACCTGTTTTTTTAAAAAATAGAAAGCATGAAATGAGCTAATAGTACATGTCTGATGGCTTAAAACTGGTAGAGAAGAACCTGAGAAGTCCCTTTACAATTTTATCTTGGTATGTAACTTAGATTGTGGCGGCCCACCTCAATAACTGCTGAACGTGTTAGCATTACAAAATAATTTTAGTAAGTTGTTCCTTTATTTTTTCATCATTTTTCATTATCCTTTTTATTAAAAAGAAAAAAAGAAAACTTTTAAGGCAATTGTTTAAAAATCACACACACACACACACACACACACACACACACACACACACACACACAATCTTCAGAATTACCTCAAAAGAATCCCCTCCCCCAAAAAAGCAAGAAAGTAAAGTACAGTAATTATTAAACATGACTTGCAATACGATAGGAGCCTCTTGGCGCAGTGGGTCAATGCCTGTCCTGCAGGTAAAACTGTGCTCACGACTTGGGGTTCAATCCCAGGTAGCAGCCGGCTCAAGATTCACTCAGCCTTCCATCCTTCCGAGGTCGTTAAAGATGAGTACCCAGCTTGATGGGGGGGCAATGTGTAGCCTGCATTACTGTAATTAAAACTGTAAACCGCCCAGAGACTACTTGAAGTGGCATGGGGCAATATATAAGCAGAACACTTGGCTTTGAATAAAGAAACAGAGTCTTCAATCACCCATACAGTCATGTTACAAGGAACATCATTATTGTCCCAAGAGATATGTTATCCACGGGATCACCTATCCACTGCATGAAAATGTTAAATTTAAAAAACCCAGAACTGCACGTTTCTGAGGTTATTATTGAATTTGGCCACTAGCTTGTTTAAATTCCTTGAAAACTCAATTCCCAGCTAGCTGTTTCTTTTCAGGAGGAATGAAATACTAATTATGACAACAACTAATTAGGATTATTAGTAGTAGCAGTAATAGTAGTAGTAATAGTTTGGGAGAGGAGGAATATTCCATCTTGTTCCTTGGGATGACAGGTTCAGGGCTAGACCAAAGGATTGTTGTGAAGGAAATTTGGAAATTAATTGAAACAGATTCTTTGTTCCTCTGGCAAGGTCCTGTGAAAAGAGACCTGTGATGGAACCAACACAGACAAATAATTTGCAAATAAAGAGGTTTATGGAGGAAGAATAAAAAGTAACAAAGTCTTATAAGTCTAGAGTAGAGATGGAGGAGAGTAGAGATGTTTTTTAATTGATACAATTTAGATTGTGGCCGGGTCTTCTGATGGCAATTTTAGTGTGATGATTTTAGTATAAGTTTTTTTATTATTGTTTTAATTATTTATTGTTGGTTGATGTTTTTAACCGTTTTAATTCTTTGATCGGAAGCCGCCCAGAGACCTTTGGGTAGTGGGCGGCATATAAGTCTTAAATATAAAATAAAATAAAATAAAATAAAATAAAATAAAATAAAATAAAATAAATGGGCATGAAATGAACCTTTAATTCATTTTGTTATTTGTTATTCGTTTCGTTAGCTAACAAAATGAATAATGAATCAACCCATCAGAAATGAAACGAAATGAAATGGAAATTTCTGTTTCATTTGCTTCAATTTTCGTTACCCTCCTGGTCCTGGAACTCCGGGAAGCTGCTGCCTGAAGAGGAACTGGCCCCAATCCAGCGCCTCTCAAAAAGCCCCTGCCACGCCGCCACCACCGCTAGGATCGCCGCCACTACCGCTGGTAAGTCAGACTCGAACCAGTTTGTCTCATTTTGGGTTCGTACACATATTTTTTCAAAAAAATTAATACGAGCCCAAACCGAACCGAACGAAGGGTGGGCCCGAAACAGAATGAACCAAACCATCGGTTTTCTGTTTCATGCCCACCTCCAGTCTAGAGGAGCCAAAATTAAATAAGCCTTCTAAAACTTAGATACGTAACATGCCTACATGTAGAAGATGCTCCTTCCCCTAGCAAGGATGCATGGGTTCTGGCTTCCTTAGATCATGGAATAGCAATTAATGTGTCTTGTGGTTACCTGTAGATTCTAAATTGTTAAATGTGGATGATACCTGTGATGGCAGGATCTCATCCTTGCAACAGTCCTGGACAGTGGTAACTTTCGGAGAAGACAAAGGTAGTACAACATAGCTAGTTTTGGAGAAGTTGTTATTTTCTTTACAGGCCTTGAGTTCTGCACGGAGATATCCCAAACTCTTGTCAAGGTTGCACGCTGAACTGACCAAGTAGCTGGCTATCCGTTTATCCATGGGAAGAACAACCATTTCTGAAGCATTCACCCAGTAGCCCTGAACCTGTAATCCCGAAAAACAAGATGGAATATTCCTCACCCCCCCAAACTATTAATTAATTAAAAGGCAAATGATTCTTTGTAGTTACTGGGGAAGCACGCTATTGGAAATATGAACAAAGAATCAATATACTGAATATTTCTCATAACAGGATCAAACCTAAAAATTTGGAGCCAAGTCACAAAATTTTGCATTTGAGATGACCTAATAGTAAAATCACTGATTTTCAAATGTCAGAAACCAAACTGGCAGCGAATGGGAATGATTATAAATTGGTAACTAAGGATTTGGGACATACTCCAGTGGCTGGAAATTAGCATGAGCAGGAGAAAAACCTGATCTTACCTCCATGTACTTCTTATTTGGCGACCTTTAATTTAATTTATTCCCCCGTCCCCCACCCACCCTTTTGACGCCTCTTGATGAGAGTTTTCCCTCTTTATTGTTCTGGTTCCATTTGACTTTAATCTGTGTTGTATTGCTGCTTTTAATCCTATTGTAAACCGCCTGGAGTTCCCTCAGAAGACGGGTGGTATAAAAATAAATAAATAAATAAATAAATAAATAAATAAATAAATAAATAAATATTTCTTGCCTTCCCGTTCCATACTTTGCAGTTTTGGTACTCTCTCTCTCTGTTCTTCTGAAGTTGCTTGTTAGTGGAATTCCGTGGAAAAACACCTCTTTCTCCTCAATTCTCCCTTGATCCCTCATCCTCCCGAGGGGCTTGGAAAAAGCATTTCATCACTGGACAAACCTCCACCTTAAGGAAGAGCTGAACAGAGGGTGAGCTTCCAGATGCTGTGGGGTGACCACATCTGTTGAAGAAGCCAATGATGAGCAATGCTGAAAACAGGTGTCTGTTCTCAGCATCTAGAGCAGTAGTCCTCAACCTGTGGGTCCCCAGATGTTCCTGGACTGCAACTCCCAGAAATCCTGGCCAGTTCAGCTAGTGATGAAGGCTTCTGGGCGTTGCAGTCCATGAACATCTGGGGACCC
>JAHTLZ010003086.1:10075-20387 GCA_023846285.1 Phrynocephalus versicolor | reverse complement strand
CCATGCATTCAAATGGTTTCTCCCCAGTGTGAGTTCTTTGATGTGAATGGAGGCTATTGATCTGACTGAACCTCAAGCCACATTCCACACATTCAAATGGTTTCTCCCCAGTATGTCTTCTTTGATGTAAACTAAGGTGACCACTCTGACTGAAGGACTTTCCGCATTCCATGCATTTAAATGGTTTTTCCCCAGTGTGAGTCCTTTGATGTAAACAAAGGGCACTTCTATTAATGAAGCACTTTCCGCATTCCATACATTTAAATGGTTTCTCCCCAGTATGGGTTCTTTTATGTAAACATAGGCTACTGCTTACACTGAAGCTCTTTCCACATTCCATGCATTCATATGGTTTTTCCCCAGTGTGACTTCTTTGATGGGATGTAAGCTGCCCACTCTGACTGAAGGATTTTCCACATTCCATGCATTTGTATTGTTTCTCCCCAGTGTGACATCTTTGATGTGAAGTAAGGTGGCCACTCTGAGTGAAGGACTTTCCACATTCTATGCAGTTATAGGGTTTCTCTCCAGTGTGAGTCCTTTGATGTGAACTGAGGCCACCTCTATACATGAAGCACTTTCCACATTCCATACATCCATATGGTTTCTCCCCAGTATGACTTCTTTGGTGTAAAGAAAGATTACTGCTTACACTGAAACTCTTTCCACATTCTGTGCATTCAAATGGTTTCTTGCCAGTGTGTCTTCTTTGATGTAAACTAAGTTGACTGCTTTGGCTAAACCTTTCTCCACATTCAAGACATTTATATGGTTTCTCTCCAGTCTGGAGTTCTTCCCTTAAAATATTGCTGTTCCCTGTCACTCTCTTTTCATTTTCCATGTTTTGGTTCAGTTATCTTTCAGCTGAATCTGAGGTACCTTTCAATGGGAGACTTTCTTCTTGCTCTTCCTTGATGATTTATTCAGATGGTCAGGAGTCTAGAACCAATGCCAGTATGTGACGCAGGAGAGTCATTCTTCACTGTTGTTTGGTTTTTCTTCTACATGTTGTCTCCTTTGGGATTTTTTCCACCACGCGCGCGCACACACACACACACACACACTGCTTCACTCATAGTTTCTTTCAGTCAGAATACAAGGGGCTCTCTAAAATTCTGCTTGTCATCCATGTTATCTGATGGAGAAGAAAAAAACGGAAGAAAGAATGTCAAACATAAGGAAATCTAATTGTAGATCATGCCACAGAATGTGTTATGTCTTCAGCTCTCATGAGAAAATGAGGAAACCCATAAATGCACCAATGAAAGAAAAGTAAATGATCCTAGTAGCTCCATTCCCTTCCATCAGTGTCATCAGATGGGAAGGCTACTTGATCATAGAATCATAGAGTTGGAAGAGACCTCAAGGGCCATCCAGTCCAACTCCCGTCCATGCAGGAATTCCCATAACAATATTTCCAACCGATGGCCATCCAGCCTCTGCTTCAAAACTTCCAAAGGAGACCGCACCCACCCTCCATGGCAGCATATTCCACTGCTGATACATACCATTTGTCTGTGAACATTCAACACAGGGGGTAGAAACCCTTCAGAATTACTTTGCATTTAAAAAGTGGCCTCACTAAACTACAGGCAAGCAAAGGTTTGGGAAACTCCTTCACCCTTGTGTATGATCTATACATTCTCAGTTGTATGCTATGCATACAAGAAAACAAAATCAAAAGATCCTTGACATTACAGACGGTTGAGCATAGTTGTGTCCAGAAAAATACAGTAACCTCCCCGCCTATCGAGGGGGTTAGGGACCCACCCAACCCACAATGACTGAAAATCTGCGATATACAGATGCGGGTCAGGTGGGGTCTGGCGCTCACTCGGCCCTCACTCGGCTTGCTCCAAAAGTTCTCAGAGCAGCGCGGGTGAGCGGCGTTGGGTGAATCTGATTCCCCACCACTGAGACTTTTTGCAGGAGCACGGTCGGGCAGCATTGGGGGATCTGAGCCCCCGCCACCCGAGCGTGCCACTGGGAGACTTCTTGCAGCTGGACAGTCAGGTGGCATTGGGGGATCTGAGCCCCCGCCCCCGCCCGAGAGCACCGCTAGGAGACTTCTTGCAGCAGCATGGGTGGGCGGCGTTGGGGGATCCGAGCACCTATGTTGCCCGAGTGTGCCACAGGGAGACTTCTTGCAGCTAAAGATCCTTTAAACGCCCGGCACTTCTCTCCTGGCTCCCATTGGGAGGGGGAGAGAAGCACCATGGGTTTAAAGTATCCTTAGTCAACGAAGCAAGCCGTTTCCTCAGTGCCTAAAGACCCTTTAAATCACTGCCTCTTCTCTCCCAGCTCCCAGTGGGAGGGGAAGAGAAGCGGCGGTGGTTTAAATGTGGTGTGCTGCACACCCTTTTAAAAATCCCTTCCATTCACGGAGGCAAGTTTGCCTCCATGAATGGAGGAGATATCAAAACTGACACGTGGTTTGTCCAGACCCACAGCGGGGGTCAGGGAAGCCACACACCCTTTTAAAAATGCCTTCCATTCACGGAGGCAAACTTGCCTCCTTGAATGGAAGAGATTTAAATACTGGTGCATGGCTTCCCCGACCCCCCCCCCCATGGGGGCTTTGGAGAAACCGTGCGCCAGTTTTGATATCCCTTCCATTCTTGCAGCGGCAGGGTTGGGTGGCATTGGGTGATCTGATCCCCCAACGCCGCCTCAGCACACTGACAGGAGACTTCTCGCAGTGGCGGGGTTGGGCGGAGTTGGGCAATCTGATCTCCCAATGCCGCCTAAGGGTGCTGACAGGAGACTTCTCGCAGTGGTGGGGTCGGTCGGCTACCACAAGACTTCTTGCAGCGGTGCAGTCGGGCGACATTGGGGAATCTGAGCCCCCACTGCCGCCCAACTGCGCCACCCCAAGACTTTTCACCTGGGCAGGTACTGCACTCCTGCAATATAGTGGGAATCTGCAGTACCTGAACCGTGAAATGGTGGGGGGAAGGGTGACTGTATGGAGATTTCTGAAAGGGATGAAACAGAGAAGACTAGAGACAGGCATGAACCATAGTTTAGCCGTTTGGCACAGTGCCCTCTCTGCTGTGTCTCACGGGCACCACAAACTCCCCTCACCAGCCTCCTCTGCACGGCTGCCCTTTCCCTGGCTGAAGCATGCTCTCCTCTCCCTCTTCACCAATGGCAACACACACTTCCCTCTTCCTATGGTGGCCTCCCACTCGTACAAGTGGTGGGGCAGGGAATCCCACAACACTGCCTTTAAGGGAGGGAGGAAAAAACTTAGCATTGTGATTGGTGAGTGGGAAGTTGTCCTGAGGAGGAGGGGAATTAAAGTTTAAGAACAGGGAATTAAGGGGTATCTTGCAGCATTAGAAGACAAAATTAAAGCTAAAACCATACAGTTATAAGGTTATAAACATATCTGTGTAGCTATGTATGGCAATCCATCATTCAGGGAAAGCTTGCCCAAAGAGAAAGGAACGTATTTGCCTGTTTCCAGAAAGAGAGCAAAGATGGGTCAGTACTGATCTCCAGCGGGAGGGAGTTCCAGAGTCTGGGACTCAATGTATTCCAATGGAGAAAATTTCTCCATTGAAACGCATTGCGGGGCGCCGCCTAATGCCGCCCCCGCGCTCCTCTGAGAAGCCTCGGGGCCGGGGGGCTGAGGCAATCGCTCCCCGACAGCCCCTGCCACGGCTCTGAGGCTTTTGGTGTACTACCTTTACTTATGCAAATACCCTACTGGCCACCACTGTGACCTGGGCATCTAGGCTCAAGGATGAGTCCAGGAGCACCCTAAGCTGCACACCTCTTTTTTCAACTGGAGGGTCGTAGCCCATTCAGTGTAGATGGCATCCTTATCCCTTGTTCACCCTTTTGACTGACCAGCAGGACCTCTGTCTTGTCAATTTGTTCATTCTCTTCCAGTTCTTTACTGAAGCTAAACACTTATGTATAGTCAAAATAACAGCTCCCTTAGAATCTGGAGGTGAGAAGAGGTAGAGTTGGGTGTCATCAGTATACCGGTGGCACTTTTCATATGGATATGAAATAACATAGGAGACAGAACAGAAACCTGGTGGACTCCACGTCGGCAGCCATGGTGCCAAAAATGAATCATTTAACACTACTTTCTGCATTTTGTTTCCTGCAGGAAGGACTGGAGACACTTGAATGGAGTGCTCCAACATTCGGAAGAACTTCATGACAGTCAGAGCTGTTCCGCAGTGGAATATGCTGCCACGGAGGGTGGTAGAGTCCCCTTCTTTGACGGTATTTAAGCAGAGGCTGGATGGCCATCTGTCGGAAATATTGTGAAGGGGTTCCTGCTTGGCAGGGGGTTGGACTCGATGGCCCATGAGGTCTCTTCCAACTCTATAATTCTATGATTCTATGATTCTATGATTTCAGAGAAACAAGTTGGGAGGATGTCATGGCCTATACCATGTCAAAATCAGCCGAGAGGTCTAACAAAACCAAACGGGACACAGATCCCCTGTCCATTTCCCTATGTAGGTCATCTACCAAGGAAACCACTGCCGTCTCTGCCCATAACCAGGCCTGAAGCCAGATTGAAATGGATCCAAATAGTTTATCTCTTCCAGCAATCTTTGGAGCTGCAAGGTGACACCTGCTCTAGTATTTCCCCCAAGAATGAGATATTTGATACTGGTCAATAATTGTTCAGTATCATTGGGTCTAAGAAAGACTAGGTCCACAAGGAAAATGCATATTTTTGAAAATTAGATTTGTTATAAAACTAATAGATTGGGATGCCAGGAGTCATTCTCTGTGGGAATGACCATATCGCACCTCAAATATAATGGTCCTGCTATATCGTGCAATCCGCCACCATCTCTCCACTTGGGTGATGGAGGCCTCCACACCTGGGTCTGGAGGCCTGTGTTACAGCCACGGCAGTTGAGAGGCATTTCCATCTGGGACCTTCACTGGGTCCAGAGGCTTCTATGCCCAGATCTGGAGTCCATTCCCAGCCATGTCACCAATGCCTGCATTTGCCCTCACCGGACTGCTCACTGATGTGGCTGAGCCAAAAGAAAGGTCAAGGAAGGAGTGTCTCCGGACCCAACCATGGCCACGGTGGAGGTCTCTGGACTTGACCTGACATGCGGATGCCATCACCGCAATGGCGTCCGCATGTCGCAGATTCTTATTAATCATGAGTCGTTAGAAACTATTACTCCCACAATAAACGGGCACTGCTGTATATTTATTGTCATGGAAACACTTAGGAATCTGCAGTGGAACACAACACATGACTAAGCAAATTCAAGACCTTCTTTCCCTCATTGCCAATTGTCAAGCAGATGAAAAAATGGCAGTAGGTATGTCAAGACACTGGGAAAGGGGTTTGTGAGAAAATGGTTTGTGGAGTTTTTTTTTTCATATCAAAACTTTATCGTTTATGACCATAGGCCTTTACAAATTCACAATGCATAGAACCAAGGAGATTGCAGCATTTAAAAATCAGTTTTAAAAACACTAAACATGATTTAAAAGTATTAGCAACAGTTCCCACTGAACAAAGGACCTTTCTGTTGGATGGCATTTGAATCCATGAGAAACCCAGACCTTAACTTCTTGGCTGCAAATGCAAAGAGTGCTACATTATAAGTAATGGATCGCTGGTTGTCAATGAGCAACCTTACTACTGTTTCTTCATGGGTACAATTAGGGAACATCTGGGTGATAGGCAATAAAACTCTATCCCTAGGGTTCTTGTAGAGAGGGCAGAATAGTAAATAGTGGATTATGTCTTCTATCTGATTGCAGCCATAGACACATTTACATTCTAAAACAGGAATTCTTTTGTATCTCCCTTCAAGGTAAGCAGAGGGCACCTGTTGAAATCTAAGTTCAGTGAAAACTCTGTGAAGCTGTGGAAAAGATAGTGCTCAAAATATTGTGGCCTCATATGGTTGATCTGGATTTTGGGATACCACATTGAGAATCGTGACTCAAAAATTGTGGCCCTGTCTTGGCAAGCATCAATATCAAAAATCCAGTTCTGCAATGTGTTAAGACTAGAATCATGACTAAGAATTTTTTCCATAGTGAGATCATAGATCTTTAACTTATCTTTGCACTGCTTCGCCTAGCCTTCAGTCTGCAGTTGTTCTAGCCAACAGCTCTTGGTTAATGATTGGTCGTCCAGGCCATTTAGCCTATGCCAGTATCTAAATCAATTCTCGCACCAATTGAAGGGAGCCCTAGCTCTGCTCTAAGGTGTGCAGAGGAGGTCCCAGGAGGAAGCCCCAACAACTGCCTCAAAAGTTTATTCTGAATTATTTCCAAATTAGGCTTGACACTAGAGATCGGCATGACCAGAAAAAATGACGTTTTGAGTTGTCGTTTGTCAGGACAGGTCTGTTTCGGGTTGTTTCCGTTTGTCGCGAAAATTTTCAAAAATTTGTTGTTCCATTTGTCATTTGGTCATTTGTGGGTTGGGGTTGGGGGATTGGGGTAAGTGGGCTCTGGAAGGCACCACTCTGGGTGCCTCTGACGTCTGACCCACTAAGAAGGGAAGGGAAGCGTTTCGCGGAGCCGCCACGTATTTATTTTTTACATATGTTGGGGGGGGTAAGTGGCAGAGGCACCTCTCTCTCTGGGTACCTCTGACTCACTCACTAAGAAGGGCAGCATGCTAGCGTACTGGCGTACAGGTTAGGGATTGGGAATGGGATAGTGAGAGTGGGCTCTGTGAGGCGCCCACTTTGACTCACTAAGAAGGGAAGTGTACTTGCGTACAGATCTGGATTACGGTTGGTGGGGTTAGGGTAAGGGCTAGGCTTCGGGTTACGGTTAAGGTTAGGGTGGGTTATTGGGCTCCATCTCTGGGTGCCTCTGACCCACTCAGAAGGACAGCATACTGGCGTATGGGTTCGGGTTCGGGCTAGTGGGCTTTTAATGCCCTCTCTGGCACACCCAGAAGTCTCAGTCAAAACCTGGCCATGCGATTGGTGGAATGGCTCCAAAAAATTGCATGGTCCCATCCCATGACCAGCCCATCATTGCACCTGCGCAGGTGTAAGAAAATAAAAATAAAATAAAATAAAATCAATGAAGAGGAGATGTTTTATTGCAAGAAAAACCCACTGCTGCTACTATAAAAAATCAGGCATTTAAAATACCTAATTTTCACGTTTCTGTGGTGCTTTGGTGGGTTTTTGGACCACGATTAAAAAAAAATATTGCGGTCGCCAGTTTGGATCCCCCCCACCGCATGGCAAATGGGGACGACGATCCCCCCCCAGCCTGGTACCAGCAGCCCAAGACAGGAGAGGGGGGAAGGCTGGGGACATCCCCCCCCCCAGAAACCACCCCTCGGTATGTGCCCTCACTGAGGCAGGCATATTTTCACCTGCTTTTATGGCCGGGAATTGGGTTTTTTTTTTAAAAAAAAAACTTTTTTCTGTGCTCCGCCCCTTGGCACCGCGCGATCGCCGGCGCCGTGATGCCACGAACAACAACGACAAATCAGACCCAATTTATCGTTATTGGGTCGGGTTCGAGCTGGAGCGGAGTAATTGTCGTTACCGTTACCCGTTACGTAACGAGAACGAAGAACGAGAACGGAAACGACAATTTCGCCGAGTCGTGCCCATGTCTACTTGGTACACTCTCCCCATAATTCTGCCCCATAGAGCATTTGGGACAGAGTTTTTGTAATAAAAAACCCGAGAGCAGGGTTTATTAGCTGTCCTCCTCTGGCATAAAAGAATCTTTTAAGTGGACCAATTGTTCTAGCACTCAATATGGTGGTGGCTTTCACATGATGTTTCCAGGATATTTTCTCACTAAAATGCAGGCCCAAATATTTGAATGAGTGCACCTGCTCCACAGCATGTCCATCTAATGACCAATTATGCCTAGGGGGTTTCTTCCCAAAAACCATTATCTTGGTTTTGGTATAATTTATAGTTAATTGTTCCATCTTACGTAGTTGCCCAAATCTGGATAGCATTCTTTTGAGTCCAATTTTGTTCAGAGATAACAGTACCAGGTTGTCGCCGTAGAGCAATATTGAGATATTACGACTACAGACAGCTGGAGGGAAAAAGGAAGAAGCTGCCATTGCAGGGACTAGGTTGTTTACATAGAAATTGAAAAGAAATGGTGCTAAAATGCACCCTTGTTTCACCCCTCGATTGATACATATCTCACGAGATAGTACACCTTGTAGACCAATTCGTACTTGCATCTTATTGTTTTGATGTAACAACCATATTAGCCACAGGAGTCTTTTATCAATGTTAGTTTTGTTCAGTTTGTACCATAAGTGCTGTCTATTTATCAAGTCAAAGGCTGAAGAAAAGTCAATAAAAGCAGTATAAAGGAACTTATTTGGGCTCTTAGTATATTTGGATACTAACTGGTGGAGGATGAAGGCTTGATCTATTGTACTTCTACCTCTTCTAAATCCTGCTTGTTCTTCAAAGATAATGGATCGGCTCCTGTCCCATTCCATAAGTTTGTTTAAGAGGTATCGTGCATAAAGCTTGGTAGCCACATAGAGAAGACTGATGGGTCTGTAATTAAGAGGGTCTTATGGATCGCCTTTCTTGAGAATAGGGACAATAATACTAGTTCTCCACCCTGGAGGGATATTTCCTGTGCAATTAATGTGGGTGAATAAATTGGCTAAAACGGGTGACCACCAGCCTATATCAATAGTGAACACTTCAGCAGGGATCATGTCTTCTCCAGGGGGCTTGCCATTATGAAGACTGGAGATTAACTCCTCAATTTCTGCTGGGGAAACAGGCGGTCAATCTGGGAGATTATCTGGAATTCCATTTGTAGGTTGTAGATGATGACTACTTCCAAAAATGTGACTAAAATGAGAAACCCATACTTCAGGTGTAATTGGATTGGCAATTTCAGGAGGTTTCTGTGAGAAGCCTCTTTCTATGGATCTCCAGAATTTCCTGTCGTTCACTTCCGCGAGGGCAAGGCCCAGGGATTTCCAGCTATTGGTAAAAAAAGGCTATATTTTTATCCCTTAAAAACTGTTTATATTTCCTCCTTTGTTGCTGTAAGAGAGCAGTGGCTTCAGCTGTTGCCAAGTTTTTGGCTGATCTTATCATTTTATTGAGCTGCTTTTTCTTAAACTGGCAGTCCTTATCAAACCATGATATTTGGGCCCCTTGTTTTTTTCCTGCGTAGGTTGTGGTCAGAAAGGGTCTGGTTGTGCTCCACAAATGTTTTGGGGCCCTTTGAGGGGATGTTGATGCAGCGCAAGAAATTGACCAGTTCTCAGCAACTGCCTTACATTAGCATCTATTTGCAGGGACCATCTGAGCCACTTCTCTCCTTGTCTATGACCCATCATTAAATAATCAGCAATGGTACTAGATTGTTCCTGCTGAGATCTTATAGTTACTCTAAGAGGGAGATGGTCACTGTCTGTTCTATCATCAATTTCCAAAGACTCCACATGAGGGAGCATGGCAAGTGACCCCAACACATAGTCTACTACACTGGCTCCCCTATCAGACAAAAATGTGAAATAGCCCTTAGAGCGGTCCAAATGTGAACCATTTAAACAAACAAGCTGATATTTATGAATCAGCTGAAAGAGGAAACAACCATGTTTGTTAGTGATCTTATCGTGGGAGATTCTATTGATGTTAATATCACCTTCAAGTTCAAGGCCTAAGGCTTCTCCCATAGCTTTAAAGTTGTTTCCCATTCTCGCATTAAAATCACCACAAATTAACAGCTGATGGTTAGAATACTCAGTGAGTAAAGTATCAATTAAATCCTCCAGTTTAGCCCAGCCATCTGATGAAGAACCTGCAGAACCTGGGGGGAAATAGACATTAACAAAGATCAAAGGTCCACAATTACAGCCCTGTATACTTAGTTGGCTACCAGTTATTGGAATTTAAGCTATTCACCTCGATCACCTTCAACCCTAAAATGGAAGAGAATAAAACAGCCAGACCACCACTACCATGGCCTGAGGAAGAATTTTTTGTCCAGGCTGTTCCCATGTCCGATAGCCTTGAAGGCATAGGGAGTTTTTCTCCATGATCCAGGTCTCTTGAAGGCAAATTATATCAAGTCTTGAGATACTGGATAAACCCGGGGTCAATTAATTTATTTTTCCAACCTGCAATGTTCCAGGATAAAAGCTTCATTAATTGGTTTTCTTTCTTGCCTGCCTTTAGTCAGTTCCGAGAGTGAGCTGCCAGGGGGGCATACCTGTTGCCCAGGTGCCACTCGGAGGACCATTCACAAGTAGTTCCAGTTGTAGAGGGTAGGAGATTATTTTTATTTATTTATTTATTTATTTATTTATTTATTTATTTATTTATTT
>JAHTLZ010003086.1:0-10065 GCA_023846285.1 Phrynocephalus versicolor | reverse complement strand
TTTATTTATTTATTTATTTATTTATTTATTTATTTATTTATTTATTTAAAGGCTTGTATACTGCCCGTCTTCCCGAAGGAACTCCGGGCAGTTCACAAAAATAATATAATAGACACAGCTAAACAATAAACAATAACGACAATTTAACAATCAGGTAAAAAAAACAACTCAACAACAGAAAAGCAGAAAAGCAGATGGCGGGTGAAAGAGGGGGAAAAAACTAAACTAAGTCACCAAATGCCTCTCGGAAGAGCATGGTCTTTAAAGCCTTCCGAAAGGCTGGCAGGGACTGTGCAAGGCGCACTTCGCTGGGAAGGTGGTTCCATAGAATGGGGCAGCCACAGAGAAGGCCCGACTCCGGGTAGAGGTTTTCTGGGCCTCTCTGGGCATGGCCACCAGAAGCGAGTGCGCCCGCGACATCCTCGTTGGCCGGGCCAAAGTTGACCACTGGGCGATCCACTCTGCCAGGTAGTCAGGGCCTAGGCCATGGAGGGTTTTATAAATTAAAACCAAGACCTTGAATCTGATTCGGGGCGCAATGGGCAACCAATGCAGACGAGCCAAGACTGGGGTGATGTGGTCGAATCGACGCACACCCGCCACCAGTCTGGCCGCCGCATTTTGCACCCGCTGCAGTCGCCAAATGAGAGTCAAGGGCAGCCCCATGTAGAGAGCGTTGCCATAATCAATCCTCGAGATCACCAACACTTGCACAACAGTCCTCAGGGAATTCCCATCCAGGAATGGGCAAATCTGAGTGATCTGACGGAGATGGAAAAAAGCGGTCCTGGACACGGCAGCCACCTGAGCCTCCATGGTGATAGCCGGGTCCAGGACCACATCCAGATTCCGAATCCTGTCCGCCAGCTGGAGGGAAACTCCCTCCAGACTGGGGAGAGGGCCGCCATAGCGGGAGGGGGAAGTCCCAAAGAACATCACCTCGGTCTTCTCGGGGTTGAATGAGTCTGTTAGCCTTGGTCCATGCCATGACTGCATCCAGGTACTGGTCGAGGGTCTGGACAGCCTCAACTGCAGAGGTGGAAAAGGAGAGATAGAGCTGCGTGTAATCAGCGTACTGATGACCACAGACTCCAAATCTCCTTATGACCTCTGCCAGCGGCCTCACATAGATGTTGAACAGCATGGGAGAGAGGGACGACCCCTGTGGAACCCCACAAGGGAGTATCCACAGGGCCGAAAACTCCCCCCCCATGCTGCACGCGCTGGGGGTGGCCCTCCAAGAAGGACCAGAGCCAACTGTGTACAGTGCCCCCGATACCAATCTCGGAGAGCCGCTCCAGCAGGATACTGTGGTCAATGGTATCGAAGGCCACTGACAAATCCAGAAGGACCAACAGAGTAGAGCTACCCCTGCCGGCCCCCCGGATGAGGTCATCTTGCAGTGAAACCAAGACTGTCTCAGTCCCCCGACCCGGCCTGAACCCAGACTGGAATGGGTCAAGGAGCTGTTCTCCCTCCAAAAAAGATTGACGCTGGACTGCGGCCACCCTCTCAATAACCTTGCCCATGAAGGGAACATTGGCAATCGGATGATAATTAGCCAATGGGTCCAATGCCAGGCCAGATCTTTTAAGAATGGGCTTCACCGCTGTCTCCTTCAGGTGAGAGGGAAAAATACTCTCCCTGAAGGAGGCTGTGGCGATGATAGAAGCCCATTCAGGCATGCTCCCTCCGGCAGTTTTTATTAGCCAAGACGGGCAAGGATCAAAGGGGGTGGATGTAGCCCGGCAATGGGCAATAACCCTGGATGCCTCAAGTGAGGAAACAGGCCCAAACTCATCCAATTGAGGAGAGTGAGGGGGTGCAGCGTCGAGGGATGGCAAGGATAGATTAGAGCAACTGGAGTCCAGGCCGGTCCGGATGGCCTCTATTTTTGATCTAAAGAAGGCTGCAAAAGTCTCACTACTGAACTCAGTAGGAGGAGGCCTCGCCAGACTAGGATTGGTGAGGTCCCGAACCACCCGGAAGAGTTCTGCCTCGTGGTTCGAGGCCTCACCAATTTCTCAGGGAGTAATAGGATGTTTTAGCCTCCCTGATCACCCGAACATAGCGCCTAGTCTGGATTATAACTGCAGCCTTTTTAAATGCCGTCCGGTCCAGCCTCCAGCTGCTTTCCAACCTCCTCCGCTCCTGCTTCATCGCTCTCAACTCCGCCGTAAACTACGGCGAAGATCGAGCTCTGCAACGGGGGAGGCGCCTAGGGGCGATCCGGTTGACAGCGCAGGTGGCTCCCTCAAACCACTGGTCCACCGCAGCTTCGGCCGAATCGTCAGCCAGACCGCCAGGAAGCTCCGTGAAGGCCTCCCGGAACCGATCAGGGTCCAGGAGCCTCCGGGGGCATGCCCCAAAAAATGGGCAGGGGTCCCCATGGGGAGGGGCAGCGACCAATAGGGAGAAGGACAGCGGGTGATGATTTGACCATGACACCGGTAGGGAGACAATGTCCCCTAACTTCAGATTAAAATTGTCTGACGTGGAGGTAAACACCAAGTCCAGGGTATGTCCAGATCTATGGGTGGAGGTCGTGGAATCCATGAATTCCAGAGCCGCCCCGGAGAGCCCATCGCCAGCATGCACGTTGAAGTCTCCAACCACCAAAAGGCAGGGGGACCTCAACAGTGCAGCCGCGATGAACTCGGTGAGCTCTGAAAGGGACTGCGCTGGGTTGCAGGGAGCACAGTAACCCAGTACAATGCCAAACCTGTCCTGCTGTCCCACCAATAGATGAAGACATTCTAACACCGGGCTTACCAACGTTGAGGCCCTGCTGACATGAATAGAGTCCCTATAAACAATGGCTGCCCCTCCCCCCTTATGACCCTCTGACCTGCACACGCTCTGAACCCAAAACCCAGGAGGGCACAGATGAGTAAGCGAAGCTCCCCCCTCTGCTCCCACTCAGGTCTCGGTGATGCAGGCCAGGTCAGCCCTACCATCCCAGATGGCATCATGCAGGATGGGGATCTTATTGTGGACTGACCTTTAGTTGGCTGATGTAAATGTATTCTAGAGTTTTTGGAAGATGTATTGCGGGTTAAGGGGACCTTGAACCTTGAAAGGGTTTGTGAGAAAATGGTTCGTGGAGTTGTTTTCCTCTAGTTTAGGCATGTCCAAACTTCAGCCCTCCAGACGTTTTGGACCATAACTCCCACTGTACTTTGCCATTGGCAATCTAAGCTTAGAATTCTGGGAGTTGTGGTCCAAAACATAAGGAAGGCCGAAGTTTAGACATGCCTGCCCTAGTTCTTTCCTAGGCCTCATAGGTACAGTGTTATCACCTGAGAATGAAAGAAGAAGCTGGAAAAGTCAAAACATCTAAGTTCCTGAAGTTCAAATTCAGGGGAACTGAAGGAAGGGGGAACTATTGGAAATGAACTAATGAATATGCTGATCATTGCCCTGTGATTGGTTGAACACCAGTGCAACTGTGAAAGATGGGAGGAGTTGCTACTAGTGAAATGCTGCTTCATGTTAGTCAGAGTCTAGCTTAGAGTCTTAGTTTGGGTTAGAGTTAGGATTTTTAGCATTTAAAATCATAGAACTGGAAGAGACCTCAAGGGACATCCCGTCCAGCCCCCTGACATGCAGGAACCCCCATCACATTATTTCTGACGGCCACGCAGCCTCTGCTTAAAAACTTCCAAAGAAGGCAAGTCAAAGTTCATTTTGTGCTTTAGCTTTTCTTATTTATTTATTATTTTCGCACTTGTATATCGCCCTATTCCCACAATGGGGACTCAGGGCGGACAATGGGGACTCACCCCCCTGAATATACTGGCTATTTGTATGTATTCGTCTCTGATATTTTCCCCATTTTTTCATTTCCTGTACAAGTTTTTTTTTTATATTTAGCTGACTTGAAAGTTCTTTTTTCTTCTTGTTAGATTGTCCCTTTAATATCTCAGTTTTAAGGAATTCCCATCCATCTTGGACTCCCTTCTCTTTCAGTGCCTTGGTCCATGGAATTACAGCCAATAATTCCCTGATTTAACAAAAATTAGCTTTCTTAAAATCCAGGATGCTTGTCTGGCTGTACTTAGCTTCCCCTTCCCACCGTATAACAAATTGCAAAACAGCATGGTCACTTCAACCTAAAGAGCCCACCACTTTGACCCCCATTGCAAGAGTGGGGGATCTATTAAGATGATCCGCCCTCAGAGACTAATGGGTCCGGATTGTTTCCCAAAAGCTCTGGGGGATTATCCGTCTGATATGGTCGGTACTCCTGTCGAAGGTCAGGTTGCCCTGTGGAATAGGGAAATGTCCCGGGCAGTTGACACGATTGCACCTAAGCGCCCTCTCACCTTACGCAGAGCCCAGACGGCTCCTTGGTATACATCTGAGTTGCAGGCGATGAAGCAGGAGGCGAGACAGCTGGAGTGCAAGTGGAGAAAATATCACCATGAGTCTGACAGAACATAGCTTAGAGCCCATTACCGGGCCTATTCTTTGACAATAACAGTTGGCGAAAAGGCAATATTTCACAAACCGTATTGCTTCCTCAGAGTGCCACGTGGCAGAGCTGTTTCAGGTGGTCTGGGACCTTCTTCAGGCAAGAAGTATGGTGGAGGTTCCAGACCACTTGTTGGCTCACTGTGACGAATTTACTGGTCACTTTGAGGGGGAAATTGCTCAGATTCACAGTGAATTGGACTCCATTATTGGTGCACAGTTAAGTGATGTGTCCAGTGTGCTGTGCTTAAGTCCAGTGTTATTGGATAAGTTTCAATTATTTGAGACCCACGGATGTGGGCAGGGTGCTTGGACCTGTCTGTGCTACCACTACACTGCTTGACCCTTGCCTTTCTTGGCTAATTGAAAGATCTGCCAGGCGGGTTCGCATCTGGGCCTAGGAAGCCGTGAATGCCTCTTTAATGCCTTGAAAGAGGTGGTGATTAGACCACTCCTCAAAATACCTAACTGCAACCCAAGGCTAGTGGTTAACTAGAGGAGAGCCCAGGACAGGTTGCCTGGATCATCCCTCCTCCACCACCGTGCCCCCCCCCATTTTCTCTCTCAAATCTGCTCTCTGCGTCCCTTGCACCCTCCAAGTAACTTTTTCCAAGTTTGGGCCAAAGAAGGGTGAAAGGTGGGACTCTCTCTCCCCCTCTCTGCATAAAGGGGGGGGGCAAGGAGAGAAAGTGATTTACTCTTATTCCCTTCTTAACATCCACCGGCGCCTGTATAGGATCTGGGGAGACGGAAAGGTCTCGTGGAATAGGAAAACCAAGGACACCCCCCCACACACACACACACAAACAGAGACCTTCCGCTGGTGCCCTGTGCGGATCAGATCTCGCAGGTTCCAAGGGGAGGGGATCTCGACTCCCTTTTCGCCCCCCCACCCGAAATCCCATCTGCCCCACCTAAAGGTCCCCAAGGGAGAGACCCCCCCCCCCCAAAATGCAACCCTGCTTTGCAAGACGATCCAGAGCGGGAGAGGGGGGCGAGGGAGGCAGTTGGCAATCCGGTTGCAAGAGGGAAGACCCCCTTCCTTCGCCTGTCCCCGTTTTTCTGAAATCTGTCCCTTCCCCCCCCCATTTCCCCCTCCCCCCCCAACATGATGCAAGCGGGCACATACAGTACATAAATGAATGTGTGGCTCACCTCCTTGCAGACGCTGCACCAGCGGGAGAACCTGCGGAGGAGCCGAGCGGAATCTCCAGAAACAATAGAGATCAGGACGGAGGGGGGGGGGGTCTCAATGGACCATAGAGATGAGGACGGAAGGACGGGCTCTCCAGAGCTCATAGAGACAAGAACGGAGGGGTTGGCTCTCCAGAAGTCATAGAGATGAGGACGGGCTCTCCAGAGGCAATAGAGGCGAGGACGGAGGGGCAGGCTCTCCAGAGGCCATAGAAACGAAGGAAGGGGGCGGGTTCTTTAGAGGCCATAGAGATGAGAGAGGGGACGGACCAGACAGACAAAGGCAGAGGAGCGCTCACTTCCGGAAGACGGTGCCTCCTCAATCAGGAACGGGAAGTGGGGCTTGCAGTACCCTCTCCTTCTCGCCCTCTCTATGGCTCCCAGGCGTTGCCAAGCGCTCTTCTGCAAAGCTTTCCCGCAACAAGACCTGGGAAGGAGGAGAGGTTTGGGTGGGTGGGTTGGTGTTGCCCTGGGGGAGGACACGTGCCAAAGACCCCAAAGGAGGGCTTTTTCTGTGCAATCCGGATTGCAAACCTCTTCATGACAGTTAGAGCTATTCGGCAGTGGAATATGCTGCCACGGAGGGTGGTAGAGTCTCCTTCTTTGACGGTATTTAAGCAGAGGCTGGATGGCCATCTGTCCGAAATATTGTGAAGGGGTTCCTGCTTGGCAGGGGGTTGGACTCGATGGCCCATGAGGTCTCTTCCAACTCTATAATTCTATGATTCTATGATTCCTCCCCTTCCCCGCTTTCCTCTGCATTGCACGGAAAGGCTTCTCCTCCGGGAGTGGGGGTCTGGGGGTTAGGTTTTCGTGTGTGTGGGGGGGGGTGTCCATATCCCAACCCCAGAGGCCGGTAAACTAAGGGATCCCTTGTGAGAGGGCTCGTCCTGGGGTTTCCTTCGAGGATACCTCCTTCTACTCCACCCCATCCTCCCTGGAGTGATGCAGGCAACGGTGGGTGTCAAAAAAAAGGGGGGGGACGACGAAGAGGGAAAGTAACCCTGACACTGGATCTCCCCCCCCTCCAAGTCTTAAGGCCTTAAGGGGGGAATCCCCCACCCCGCAAATGTGGGGAAAGTGTTCTCAGGTTGCAAGCCCCTAAGTGGAGAAGTGGGGCCGCAAAAGAAGGAAACTCCACCCTCCTTTGTGGCAGCATCTTCCACTGCCGAACAGCTCTAACCATCAGGAAGTTTTTCCTAATGTTCAAATGGAATCCCTTTTCCTGTAGCTTGAAACCATTACCCCGAGTCCTAGTCTCTGAAGCCATGGAAAGCAAACCTGTTCCCTCTTTCAATATGACATCCTTTCAAATATTTAAACATAGCTATCATATCCCATCTCAGTCTACTTTTAGAGAGGCTAAACATTCCCAGTTCCCTAAGCCGTTCCTCATATGACATTTCTTCCAGACCTTCAACCATCCTGGTCGCCCTCCTCTGTACCCTCGAGGTTGTCAGCTTCCTTTTTAAGCTGAGGCTGGAGGTTGTCAACATCCTTTTTAAGCTGAGGCGCACAGAACTGGACACAGGACTCCACGTGGGGTCTGACCAGAGCAGAATAGAGTGGTACTATCACTTCCCTTGATCTAGACACGATGCTTCTGTTGATGCAACCAAGAATCGCATTGGCTTTCCTGGCCACTGCATCACACTGCTGACTCATATTCAATTTGTGGTCCAACAAGACTCTCAGATCCCTTTCACAGGTACTATTTTCCAGCCAGTTATCTCCCATCCTATATATGTGCAATTCATTCTTGTTACCTAGATGTAGCACCATACATTTCCTTCTGTTGAAATCCATTCCCTTAGCCTTGGCCCAGCACTCTAATCTGTCAAGGTCTTTTTGGATTTTCATCCTATCCGATTATGTTCCCCATGGTATTCTTGCTAAGAAGTTAGTAGAAAGTGGGATAGATAGTGCTACAGTGAAGTGGATTTGTAATTGGTTGACTGATCGCACCCAAAGGGTGATCATAAATGGCCTCTCATCATCTTGGAGAGACGTGACCAGTGGGGTGCCCCAGGGTTCTGTTCTTGGTCCAGTGCTGTTCAATATCTTTATTAATGAGTTGGAAGAAGGAATAGAGAGTACGCTGATTATATTTGCAGATTATACCAAATTGGGAGAGGTTGGTAATTCTCTAGAAGATAGAATGGAAATCCAAATCTACCTTGAAAGATTAGAGTGCTCGGCCAAAGCTAACGGAATGAGTTTCAACAGAGAGAAATGTAGGGTGCTACATCTAGGTAAAAAGAATGAATTGCACATCTATAGGATGGGGGATACTCTCTCTCTCTTTCTACCTCTGGTTATGGATGGGCAGTGCTGGGCCGAGGGCACGCTCTGGAGGCTTATTCCAGGCAATGTCAGGGCCATGGAGACCCCAAAGGCCACTTCTAGGCCATACCAAAGCCCAGGAAATCCAGCACAGGCCCACTGCATATTCCAGACGCCCATTCCCAGCAGGACGTCCCACAATGAGGTGAGCCTTGTTTGCAAACAAGAGAAAGGCTTACAAACCAAGGCAACATTTTAATTTAAAAATTCCTTGGTTTGCAATACTTGCAATCCAAGGTACTCACGGACTGAGGTACCACTGTACATCATTTAAAATTCTTTACCTTGATGATATTTGACATTACTCAATTTCTTATTCTCAACTTTTGCACCAAGCTTTCTCATTATTTCTTTTTTACTACTGTTCACTCTTTTTCGCAACTGAAATATCATCAACGTATGGCAGGATAGAAGTGAAATATCTATTTTCTTGTTGAACTTCATCACCTTATTGAAATCCTTGTTGAATCAGTATCTTTAGTTTTTTGTTCCATTTATTTATTTTATTTAAAATATTTTTACCCCGACTTTCTCTGCAAAAATGGCTCAAGGCAACCTACATAATTAAATAACAGTATTTAAAGCTGAGCAATAATGAGTAAACATTGAAGTCCTACGAAACACCAAAGCACATTCAAATCACTAAGCTACCACAATCAGTTATAACCTGACAGGTTCAGAACTGTAAATAAAAAGCTTGCCTGAAGAGAAAAAAGTCTTTACTTGCTTGTGGAAGGACAGCAAAAATGAGTCCAGCTTGTTTTTTGGGAAGGAGTTTCAAAGTCTGGAAGTCTGGAAGTTGAGTCATGGCTACTGGAGTTCTTTTTTGAGAGATAGAAACGTTTCACTGTTCATCCAAACAGCTTCATCAGTCTGAATACAGCTAGTGCAAGTACTCCATCTTATAGTCAGCTTTGACCTCTTGTCACCCTAGTCTGAATTAAGCTCATAAGATGAACAATAGCCTGAATAGGCTCATTAGGGAGACAATAGTATCCATAGCCTTAAGGTGAACAATGGCCTAACATGCTGAAACCCATCAAGAATGGGTCATTAGCTATGGCCTTGGTGGTGAAGGCTTTTTGATTTGTCTGGGTACTTTGGAAAACACGGCCTGATAAGTAGCAGATAGACTATGCCGGAGCCCACCACCTCTGTTGAGGGAGGGGTTTTCAATGCTTACATGACTGGCTTCCCTTACTCCTCTCTCAAACCACCTCTCTTCTTTGTCTAATATGTATGCATCTTCATCTTTGAAAGAGTGCCCTTTGTCCTTCAAATGGAGGTGTACTGCTGATTCTGTAGAGGTCTGGACACTCCTCACTGCATTGGACCGCATATACTATATTGCTCCTTTTATGGTTTGGTATTGGATCCTTTGGGTGGACAAGTCTCTGCCTTAGTGTGTTTGTGGGTTTGAAATAAACAGGGTGTGGTGTTTGCCAAAAATTCTTTTAAGCTTCTCCGACACTCCAGCCATGTAAGGAATGACCAGGTTGTTCCGTCGGGTCTGGGTCTCAGACTGATCCCTTGTTCTTCTGAGATGGCCCACTGCTTTGTTAAAGGCCCACTTTGGATATCCACAGGCCTTAAGTGCTGTCTTCAGGTACCTGTCTTCCTTCTTCTTGGCTTCTGTGGAGGCCCAACATAGCTGTTTGGATGAACAGCGAAACGTTTCTATCTCTCAAAAAAAAAAAAGTCCAGTAGCCATGACTCAACTTCCAGATAAACTCACCTGGATGACTGAGAATCTTCACAGACAGTCTGGAAGTCACTCTCAGAAGCTTTCCGCATCACAGTCTCTGGCCTGCTTTATTGGGAAATCAGGAAGCATGTACATAGAGGCCAAGGTGTCTGAGCTGCAAGGACATCTTCCCATGCAGGAACAGTGCCTCAGTTTCCTGGGCCTGCTACAACTCAAGGACTGAGATTTCAGCATGACCAGACTAAGAAAAATTCATGTGTAGAGATGGGCACATTTCTTTTCTCTTTGAACCCCACCGGTCGTTTATTATTATTATTATTATTATTATTATTATTATTATTATTATTATT
>JAHTLZ010003085.1:113268-140023 GCA_023846285.1 Phrynocephalus versicolor | reverse complement strand
ATCTATCTATCTATCTATCTATCTATCTATCTATCTATCTATCTATCCATTTGTATACTGCCTGTCTTCCAGAAAGAACTTTGGATGGTTTATGGTGATCCTTCTCATGTTCGGTCTTCTCCTTTTCCTCCAATCTTCTGCTTTTCCCATCATTCCTTTTCTGCTTCAGGACATGCCTGCTTGTATTTCTGGTGCTCCCGGGTGTCCATGAAGCTTTCCTCCAGCGCCCCATGTCAAGCGAATCAATTTTTTCCCCCTGCCCACTTTCTTCACTGTCCAGCTTTTGCACCCAGTTCCGCACATGGTGACTGGAAATACAAAGCGTGTGGACGATCCAGCAATGCCTCCTTGCACTTGGTCGTCTTTTGCACTTCCTTCAAAGCTTTTCCTTCTGGATCCCACCCTTCTTTTGATTTCTTGGCTGCTGCAGTCTCTGTTTCCATTGACGATGAGACTGAGGCATAGAAAAGTCCTTGTCAACATGGAGCCTTGGGCCAAATGATATGTCTTTAACCAGCCAGAGGCCCTTTAAAGTGGAGAAAGAGCCTTTCGGTACACTATGCGTATAGAAGGCCATTGCTGCTGACCAGTGGACACTTTCAAACCCCTTGGAAACCTTCATGGGAAATTCATTTCTGAAGCCCTGGCATCGTATTGCCTCCCACATACTTTCCTGTGGTTTTACCAGCAACGCCACACAGTAGGATCTTGTGTGTTTTTGTCCAGGTCTCCCTGGGCACATCGTGCAAGCGCAGAGTGTGATAACTGGCTGACAAACCCACAACCAAGAATCCTTTTGGATATTTTTTAAACAGAATAGCTGGAAGCTGAGTCATGGCAACTGGACTTCTTTTCTTGAGAGATTAAAACGTTTCACTACTCATCCAGGGAGCTTCTTCAGTCTCAGACTGATGAAGCTGTTTGGATGACCAGCAAAACGTTTCAGCTTCTCCAAAAAAAAAAAGAAGAAGAAGAAGTCCAGTTGCCATGACTCAACTTCCAGATAAACTCACCTGGATGACTGAGAATCTTCACAGATTTAACAGATTATCTTTGGCACTAAAGAAAACTGAAAGGAGCATGAAAAATACCTAGTAAAGAGCAAAATAAGAGGATCAGCTTTTGTTGACTGCAGTTTCCAGAATGTCAGCCAACAAGGCCAGTGCGCTTAGTGCAAACCACAGTTCAGCCTGTCTTGGTTTGAATTCTCTCCTGAAATCAGGAATTTAAATTAGTTGTTAGGATTGGCAAGGAGGTCCCAGGGAAATTTAGGTGAGGGATGATCCATGTGGTGAAAACTTTAGGTACAGAAAAGAGAGTGTGGCTTTTGGAGATGCCTGGAAGTATTAAGTATCCAGAGCTTGCAGGTCCCTGGCTGTGAAAGGAGCAGACCAAGAACAGGAGGTGTCCTAGGATCAATTTTTGTCAAGTGCCCATTCCTCTGACGGAGGCTTTAGGTCTGTCAAAATCTGGGGTAACCTGGAGGGCAGCTGCCACATCGACAAGTATCAGGACATGCACGATCGTTGATGCCACGTTGACATAGATTTGTTTTGTTTCATGCATTTTGAGTTGTTAATTGCCTGGACTTCTAGAATTCAATGTTGCATATAAATCCAGCAAACAAAGAATGCCCCCTTTTCCAGAGAATAAACTCTCAAACGTTAGACATTGCATTCAAGAATTCCTGGGTAGATTGCCCAAAGCAATGCAGCTGGCCTGGTTCTGACAATGACTTTTTTTTAGCAAAACCCTCAAAATTTTATTGTTAACGTTTTGAGGGGACCACCTTATTTTAGGCCTACCTGCCTGCATCCTGTCCAGTTCTCTGGATGCTCTAGTGCAGGTGTGTCCAAACTTTGGCCCTCCAGATGTTTTGGACCACAACTCCTGCAGTCCTTTGTCATTGTTAATCAAAGCTTAGAATTCTGGGAGTTGTGGTCCAAAACATCAGGAGGGCTGAAGTTTGGACATGCCTTCTCTAGTGCATTGGCTTTCTCATCAGATGGTTTACTAAAAGTGAAAAAAAGTACACCCTCCTGTAGTACGTTGATTTTCTAGAGAGTGCATTAAAAACATCCAAAAATTTGGGATTGTGCAACAGGCTCTTCTATTTTGGAATGCCATTTAAAAGAACCAACCAGCCCTTTGGCTGTTCCAGCAGTAGTTGCAGCGCAGCAACCACCCCCACGCTGCTACTTCCTGCAGCAGATCTTTTTTGGGGGAGGGGACTACAAAACCCACACAACAGTTCTTGCCTACATGGGCATCAGCCTTATGGAAATAGGTTTGATATGGGTCTTCTCTTAGGAGCCCAGTCCTGGCCACTCCCTTACACGGCCCAAGGCTCATGTTCCCTGGCAGGCATTGTGGGAGGGAGAAAGGGACTGTGCAGGGACGCCAGTGTCGTGGCCTCCTTTGGACAGAAAGCTTCTCCTGGGATGCTCTTCTTTAACCCCCTGGTGGTCTTTTCACAGGTAAAACGGAGCTGGCCAAGCAGACGGCCAAGTACCTGCATAAAGATGTCAAGAAGGTAAGGGGTTTCGTGTCATCGTGAGTAGCTGTATCTCCCCACCACCACCACCACCACCATAAACTCTCATGTATGGAAGAGCAATGACCCCCCACCAGCAGCAGCTCCACCTCGAGACCTAGAGCAACTTCTCATAGAATGATTTCTTCCCAGAAGCTCTTCTGGAGCGACTCCCTGGGAGATCCTCAGGACAGCAGGGCTTGGGAGGTCTCAGCTGCTGGCCAAGGACCTTGCAGGGCAGGGAAGGTTTTTCCCCTTGGGATACTTTCAGAACAGCTTCCTTCTGGAGAAAAGGAAGCGCCTGTGAAGGAGCTGCTAGACTTACCACCGGCTCCCCCCAGATGCCCATTTCCCTGTACGTAAACCCCACGGAAGCACTACCATTGTGGCATCCAACAGGGTAGCATCTGTGAGCTCATCTGCTTTTAGAAAGGCAGCTCCTTCTACCCTCCTCTTCATGTGCAGGTTTCCGGAGGGGGTGGGGGGCACAACTCGCATCCTGTTTCACTTCTGCTTTGGTCCCGATGACCATGGAGTCGGCTCCATGTCCCACCTCCCAGTGGCCAAAGGCAAAAGCTCCTTCGAAGGCAGGCTCAAAATGGGGTGGTTCATTAGCTGGTTCTTGAGTTAATTAATGCACCAAGGAGGGGTGGGGGCCCAGAATGTGAAGAAAAGGCATGGGAAAGGGTGGAAGGGCAGGAGGAAGGAGCGCATCCGTCCCAGCAGCGGGCAGATTAAGAGAAGATGCTGCCCCCAAAGATCTCGCTTCTGTGCCAGCTGAAAAGTTGGCCTTCGACTCGGTCGCCTGCCTTTGTGGTGGCCATGGACCTCCAGCGACCCTTTTGGAACAGCATCCTATTACCACTGTTCCTTTTACTGCCGTTTCCACCATTGCTTACTATCCTTTGCACCCCAGAGCATCGATCCCAGTTAATATGCAGGAAATGGGCATGGGGGGGGCACGGGGAGGCTAGGTGAGAATCATATGGAAGGCCGCCTCGTCTGATCTTGTAACGCAAAGCCCCAGCGAAACCCATGTGTTCTGTCTTCTTGCAAAAGAGGAAGAGACCCCCCGGAATGGAGGTCTCTCAGGGTATTTGTACACGACCCCTAAACTCCGCAGCAAATGGCTGCCAGCTCCAGAGCTTACAATTGTTTCCCCACCAGCTCCGGAGTTTACAGGAAATTAAGTGCGACCACGCCCACCTAAGCGCGTCCCAGCGCACTTTTCTTGTACCTGCTCTAGGAGGGTGAAAATCCCCAGGTCCTCGCTTCTGTTTGGTTTTTTTGCCTCCCGCCCCTTTAAGAGAAGGGACGGGAGGCAAAAAAAAACCAAACAGAAGAGAAGGAGTCAGGATGACGACGGGGCTCCGGGTGGCTTTGGAGGTGAGCCTGCATTTTTCCCTCTCTTTTTTCCTCCCTCCCCTCACGCAGACAGGAGCAAGGAAGTGCGGAGGGGTGGGGACGCAGGAAGAGCAACGAACCCCCAAGATCTCTAGTCCGAGTTTAAGTGGCCAGCGGATCTTAGGGGTCGTGTGAAAAGGCCCTCAATCAAGCTTCGAATGGTGGCATTCGTCCCCTCCAGGCTATTTCTCCCTATATTCACAAAGGTCCTGAATGGAGTTGGGGGCATTCACTAGACTTGCTTTTGGTGAGCTCTTCCCCCCCCCACCACCACCAAATGTGGCTTCAACCCTTCCCTTTGTCGGAGGCAGAGAAGGAGCCTGATGTGGGGAACTGAATCCTTGTAAACTTACGTAGGTTTACCTGAACTGATTTTTTTTTTAACTCAGGAAGCGGTGATCTTTGGGGTTTGGATGAAAGCAAAACGAGGGTGCTTGCTAGCATCTTGGTGTTATGGTGTCTACTTTGGTTAGTGTAGAAAATTGTACAGTGAGGCTGGGGCTGGTAATAAGTTTCAAGCCAGTGTGCAAAAGCAAAGCAAAAAAGTGTTCTGCTTAGATACTGCCTCATACCACTTCATGTAGTCTCTGGGCTGTTTCAAGGTTTTAATTACAGTAATGCAGGCTACACATTGCCCCCCCCCCAGCAAGCTGGGTACTCATTTTACCGACCTCGGAAGGATGGAAGGCTGAGTGAACCTTGAGCCTTCTACCGGGGATTGAAACCGAGGCCGTGATCACAGTTTTACCTGCAGGACAGGCATTGAACCACTGCGCCACGGGGCTGCCTGAGTCAATGTGAAAATGGTTTGTAAACCTTTCCCTCCTGTCACTGAGGCTGAACCTGGGGGGGCGGGGGACCCTTTGACAGGATGTGGTGGGGGGGGAGGAAATCTTGCCTTCGACATTACAGGAGGGACTCAAGTGACCTTTTTGGCGGGTTGTGTTTTTCAGTCTATTGCAACTTCTACTGGGCTTCAAGAATAATGATCATAATAGGAGCAGGAGCTGTTCAGTAGAGCCTTATTGCTTGCCGTTTAACCCCAATGCTGGTGAGGTTGCAATTCTCAAATGGAGGAAATCACTTTTGAGAGGTTAAAAGTAGCGGGGCCAGTGAATTGTAACCTTGTTGTACACTTCTCTCCATACCGATATATGTCTTTGTTTGGGGGGGGGGGGGTTGGCAAAATAGTTGGCAGGCAGGCAAACAAACCCTCACGCCATCTCTAGTATTGTTGGAACAACTGGCAGCAGGGGCTTCAGGGTGGGGGGGACTTCTTCTCTCCTGCATCTGGCACGTTTAAGGAATGTGAACAAAACTCCGAAGGGAGGGTGCAGCAAAGCAGGCCTTGCCTGTGCAGGGCTTGGAGGAGACGCCTCCTGGTGTGGTGTTTAAATTGCAGCACTGCAGCCAAACCTGGGTTCAATCGCAGGTAGCCGCAGGCTCAAGGCTGACTCGGCCTTCTGTCCTCCCGAGGTTGGTAAATTGAGTCCCCAGCTTGCTCCGGGTGAGGGCAGTGTGTTGCCAATAGAACTGCATTGCAAACCACTCAGAGAGTGCTTTGAATATGGAGGTGGTGACCTTTTGGTAGTGGGGCGGCTAAAAAAATCTTGTTAATAAATAAATAAATATAAGTAGCACGTTTAGCTTTTTTTTTTAATGGAAGAGTCCTTGCAAGGCGAGGCAACCACGATGAGTTGCCTCCCTTAGTCTTAGGCAGTCTCTGGTTTTCCTTGCAGAATGCACCAGTACCTTCCTCTTTGCTCCTAGAGGTCTAATGGACTCTCTCTCTCTCTCTCTCTCTCTCTCTCTCTCTCTGCTCACAGGGATTCATCAGGCTGGACATGTCCGAGTTTCAGGAGAGGCATGAGGTTTGTAAGAGAGACCCGTTCACTCTCCTCCTCCCCCCACTAGACCCAACTATGCCCACGACCTCCCTCTCACAGGTCCGAGCTTTGCCCCTTCCTTTGCCTGGCACTGCCACCTTTCTGGGCCCAACATCCCTCAGGACCAAACTCCACCCCTCCCTCTCGCTGCACCTGTTGAAATAATACCTGGCAAGTATACAAAAGATTGCTTCCCATCTAGTTATCCCAGCCCCCTTCGATCAGAAGGAAGGAATCTTTCGCCTCCATCTCCGTCCTGACCAGACGGTCAAATGGGTTGTCTAAGTAGCAGGGGCGTTTCCCTGGGCAGCGCCCCACCCTCCAGAAGTGGCAGCCTGGAAGGGATCTGCCGGGCCCATGCCTTTTCCCAAAGTGAGGCAGAAAAATATGCAGGTAGAGTTTTCATGCCTCAGCTCCAGCTAGAAATGGGGAAGTTTGCCCGTTCTTTAGATGCGGATGGAGGTCCAAAAAGAATCTGCAGTATAACCAGTGGGGTGCAAAGAGGCTCTTCAGCCACAGTGGTCTCTCGGCCGTTGCGTTTCCTCCGTGGCAAAGGCCAGCCGCTCTAAGCATGCCGTCTGAACCTGGTTTGCTTGGCATTGCCTGTGGGTGGACGCCAGTTGCAGAAATCCCCCAGGGAGGCCACCCCTGCCTCAGATCACATCAGGTTTTCCCAAGGACAACGACACGGACCACTCCACCAGCCTCATTGTCTTCCAGGTCGCCAAGTTCATTGGCTCTCCGCCGGGCTACGTCGGCCACGAGGAAGGCGGGCAGCTCACCAAGAAGCTGAAGCAGTGTCCAAACGCCGTGGTCCTCTTCGACGAGGTGGACAAAGCCCACCCGGACGTCCTCACCATCATGCTCCAGCTGTTTGATGAGGTAAGGGGCGTCGTTGCAAGGATCTCCTGCCCCGGTTAATGGAGCTTGCAATGGCCACGGGTGTAATTTAAAAGAGCCCGGGATCTGCCTCAGTTTCCTGGGCGAAATCAGGCAGGTTTTTAAAAGATACCCAGTCACATTGGTCTCCTTAAATTCTGTTGATACCGGGGAGCTAGATGTCAGGCTTGGAAGGGTTGAGTACCCCATCTCCTGGCGCCTGGAGGCTCTCTTTTATGTGTGGGTCTCTAGTGCGTGGCTTTTAGAGGGCAGCCTGTAAAGAGCGAAATAGGAGCTAGCACTATTGTATTTTGTTATGTTGTTGTTTTCTCACAACTGAGCGCCTCAGGATGTTTATACACACTCAGTCCTCTTTGGTTCCATCTCCCTGCGTTGCCATTTTTTCCCTACACATGTTGGCCACTTGATCATGTATCCCAGTCTTGCCTTCGGGCATCAGGCTGCATCTGCCTTTCTGGGGTCTGCAGGAAAGCCGAGAAAGAAAGAAACGCCCCTAGTCCGAGCATCTGAGCCAGCCACTTCGGGGTGGGGGGGCTGAAAGTGCATGTGGATTTCATGACCTTTCTGCATCCATCCTCCGCTCCTGTCATTTGGCCGAAAGCATGGGCTGGCTTGTTCTCGATGGGGTTTTCTTTCTGTTCCTTTTTTTTCCTCTTCCAAGGATTAATAACACTGTTACTTGACTTGCATAGATCACGGTGGCAGTGGCTAAATGTGAAATCCATTCCTGAGCTGCGTGCCCGACAGAGCAATAACCGACAGGATAATGCCAAACACCTGGCAACAAACGTGTGTGGTGTTGTGCTGGGCACAGGCGCTCCCGGTGAGGGAGCCAATATAGAGAGAAACAAGAGGTTTATCTCCAAAAGGCTCTCTCCCCCCCCCACCCCATGTTCTTGGAGGAGAAGTGGGGAAGATGAAGGGCATGTTCCCCAAAATAATGCAGGGCGTGAGCAAAGTGGAGAGAGGGAAGCTCTTCTCCCTCTCCCAAAATATCGGAACTAGGGGACATCCACTCAAACCGAGGGCTGGGAGAATAAGAATAGACAAAAGAAAATATTTTTTTTTCACCCAGCATGTTGTTAGTCTGTGGAACTCCCTGCCACAGGAATATGGCGATGGCATCTGGCTTGGATGCCTTCAAAAGGAGATTGGACAAGAGGAAAAGTCCATCCCAGGTTACAAACCATGATGGAGATGTGTCATCTCCAGGCTTAAAACCGGGGTCCTTCAAGGGCCAGATGCAGGGGAGTGGGATCAGGAGACAGAGATCTAGTCTCGTGCACTCCCAGAGGCATCTGGTGGGGCCGCTGTGAGATACAGGACGCTGGACTAGATGGGCCTTTGGCCTGATCCAGCACGGCTCTTCTTAGGTTCTTATGTCCTCCTAGGCAGCTCCCATGTACACACACACACACACGCACACACACACACACACACACACACACACACACAGTAACACCTCTGTGTGCAGATTGAGAAGCTGTAAGGATCTCAGGCCCGCCTGAGTGGTTGGATGAGTCCCACTCGAGCAACGGAGATGGTCCTTTATAGCTCTCTGCAGTCTCGTGGCCAGCCTAGGACACGGGCTTGCTTCCCACACACCCATCTTGATTCCACCGCCACCCCACCAGTCTTTGGAATCATCCGCAGGGAGGCGGAAGGGAAACGGCACCTCCGTCTTGCAAGCCAAGCCTGAGGCTCACAGGCCCTTTCGGGGCAAACCCCCTCGTGGCCTTGCCATTTTCCGCCTCAGAGTCCTTCCCCCGCCATTCTTAGGGAGAGGAAGGAGGGCCTTGCCTTGAATACATGGCATTCCTTCTTGAGGGCAGGCTCTGACCATCACCACGGAGAGGCCTGCCTTGAGCTTGTCCTTCCCGCTCTGAAGGTGTGTTGCTGCTGCTGCTGCTGCTGATGATGATGATGATGATGATGACGATGTGTGTCTCCTCTTAAGGGCAGGCTGACGGACGGGAAGGGGAAGACCATTGACTGCAAAGACGCCATCTTCATCATGACCTCCAACGTGGCAAGCGACGAAATCGCCCAGCATGCCTTGCAGCTGAGGCAGGAAGCCGTGGAAATGAGCCAGAAGCGGATTGCAGAAAAGCTGGGTACCGGCTTCCATCTGTGTCTTGCCTCGCCCCTCTTCTTTCTCTCTCTCCCTCCCCACCCCCACCCCGACCTCCCTGCACCCCCTGCCCAGCACATCCTGATAGGTACAGTACGCTGAAGCCCAGCAAAGCAGGCTCTTGCAAAGCTTCCTTGCAAAGGAAACAGCTGGAGGTCCATCTCTCTCCAGCCGGGCTCCTCGGGAATACTCTAAAGAAAGAGTCCAGAGCGACTGAACTTTTGTTTGTTTGCTTAAACTTATACTTCCCGTCCACCCGTCCACCCCCATTTAGTGGACAAGCCACGATTGGACTGGTTTGTTGCCAGCCAGTCTCTCTTGTCAGGAAGAGGTAGGCGGCCCCTGAACATGGAAGCTGCATTGAGCCCCAGACTTTGACTCTTGAGTGGCCGTGGTCTGCCATGGCCACTGGCCTTCTCAGCCACCCCTTGTGGGCACGAATGACCTCATGTTGCTCTCACGATGCTGGGAAGGTGGCATTGGAGCCAAACCGGGGCGCCGAGAGCCCTTGGTGTGCCATTGCCACTGGAACTCAGCACGGAGTGTAAATTCCAATGCACTCTCTGGGCCAAATATGGCACCAGAGACATTTTCTTTGGCCAGCAGATGGGTCTGTGGGCTACCCTTTCCTGTGCCATGAGCTGCTTGGCTGTCTCTCCCTTCAGGATGGAGGACTCGGGCAGAGGCCACGCATTGATCTTGGGAACGCCGGCGGGTAGAGATGAGCAAAGTGCCCTGTGGGGGACCCTCCTACGAGGCAGATCGGAGACACGAAGGGTCCTCTGTGGCATTGGTTTTGTGTGACGTTCCAAGGAGAGACTGGGGCGTGAGCTTGACTCAGGGAACCAGCCCAAACTTTCCCCGGAGGGTAGATCAGGCCTTATGCGGGTCGGGGGGGGGGGACTGTCACCCGTGGCCCTCCCACTGCAGAGTCCACACGGAGAAGCCCGTGCCACTCCTCCCCAGGGTCCACAAAGCTTCTTGGGCGTGAAAGGAAGGGCACAGCCCACTTGCTGCCCTGGGCACTGGGTGAACAGGAAGGTCTGAGTCACCCAGGAGAAGGCCGCGGTCTAGGCCCCGGGAGGTTTCTGCGCAGCATTCCTCTCCCTAATCAGGCGGAGAAGAGGGTCCCCACCAACATCCAGAGTGGCTCAGGGGTCCCTGCCTTCCATGTGTCTAACCTGCGCATGGACACTCCCACTCCCCGAGAAGTGTGCCAAGGCAGGCTGTTGTTGATCCATGGCAGGCCATCGCCTGTTCATCTGGCAGTATCCACCTGGAGTCTCGGGCAAAGGATGCCCCCCCCCAGCCCTGTGACCTGACATTGTCCTCAATGGCAGTGCTGTGGTGCTGTGCCCCTGGAGGGGTGGGCCTCTGCCAAGAAACTGCCAAAAAGGGGGGGGGGGGCTTCTGTCCTTCTTCCCCAAGGAGGATGGGAAGGAGGGAGGGAGGGATATGTGCCCTTCTAAACAGCCGGCTGGCCGGACATGGGTTTGGAGTGTGCTGCTGATCCTTGAGGGAGCTCCGTGTGTGCCTTGCCTTTCAGACGATGTCCAGATGAGGGACAAGATAACCATCTCCAAGCAGTTCAAGGAGAACGTCATCCGCCCCATCCTGAAGGTGCAGATGCTGCTGCTGTGTTGACACCTAACGCTGCCTTTGGGCCCCAGGCGGAAACGGGGAGCTGCCTGGGGCTTTGGGGATGCCTTTCAGGCTGGGCCCTGGTGCTGCCGGGCAGGCTTGGGTTGGGGAGTAGAGCTGACAAGGGTTGGCCCCAAGGAAGCCTTTCAGACAGAAGCACTTCTGACTCCTCCGGGGCCAAGTAAAAAAAAAAAAAAAAACGGGGAGGGAAGGAGGGAGGTGCCAGAGCTGGAGGAAAAGTCCATCACAGGTTACAAACCAAGATGGAGAAACCAGGGTGCTCCAAGGGCCGGATGCAGGGGAGTGGTATCAGGAAACAGATATCTAGTCTCTTGCGCTCTCAGAGGCATCTGGTGGGGCCATTGTGAGATACAGGAAGCTGGACTGGATGGGCCTTTGGCCTGATCCAGCATGAGGGCTCTTCTTATGTTCTTATGACCGTCCTCTTCCCTCTGGGCCAGTAGCTGCCGAGGCCAGCCCGCCTGGGCCATGACGTGGCTCAAGCCACCCAGTTGGGTCTGTGATCAGCCCTGAGTGTAGCCGGGTGAGGGTCTCGGAGGGAAAAGGAGAAGAAGAGCCCACCAGAAGCATCAGAAAGAGTCACCAGGGAGGGAAGAGGTCTCCCTTGTGAATGTGATCCCCCCCACCCACCCACCCACTCCGGTCTTGGCCTGATCTCTTTCTTGCTACGGACCGGGGCTACACACGCTCTCCTTTGCTCAGCCACTGATTTGGCCGCTCTGCCTTTTGGCCTCCCACAGGCTCACTTCCGCCGGGATGAGTTTCTGGGAAGGATCAACGAGATTGTCTACTTCCTTCCCTTCTGCCACTCGGAGCTCATCCAGCTGGTCAACAAGGAACTCAGTTTCTGGGCTAAGCGGGTAAGAGCCCCTGCCCCCTCCCCCAGCCCTCCCCCCACCCACCAATTCTTAAATTTTAATGTTAAAGACAAAGCAAGTTTTAGGGACCGTCATGATGGCCAACCCTTGTTTGAGTGGCCTTTGCAGCCACACGGGCGGTATGAAAATCTAATAAATAAAAAGAATAAATAAATTGGAAGGTAGTCTGGGTGTTTGGGTGTTCCAAATGGTGCTCCCCCGCCCTCTCTTTTCTCATGAGCTCCAGTTAAGGTTTTTGAATCACAAGTCTTTTTTTGGGGTGGGGGTATCTGCATGTTTCCTGAGCTTAGGCCGCTGAGGCAGCCTGCCCAAAGATAAAGCATACACACCTCGGATGCTGAAGGTGCCTGTTTAAATTCCCTGCGTCCCTGTGCTAACAACATCTCAGAGAGCTGATGCCAGTCAGCCTCTGAACGTGGAGACAGATGGATGGACTGGGATTTTGCCTCCATCTCTAAGGCAGCTTCTGAAGTTGACATGAAACTGCTCCCTGGGAAAGGAAAGGAGCTGCAGAAATATTTGATGAGTAAAATAAGCTCAGAATAATATATTCCAGTAAAAAAAAATGCATATCTCTCTACAGAGCAAATCCATTTTTCATGTGGATTTTAGACACATTAAATTCAGAATGTGAAATTGGAGTGGCCCTTTCTGGGTGTGGTATCCCCTTCACAACAAAGGGTGTTTTCCAGCACACCCAGCAACAACAACAACAACAACAACAACAACACAGCTGTTGCGTGATAGAGAAATCTGGCATGTCTAGGCTTCTTGTTTTTTTTTGCAAAAGGTGTACCTGGGGGCTGCTTCCACTCCTGTGGCTTCAGCGCCGTCAAATCTTCCCCAGGTGGCCGTGCTTTTTTCAGATAAATGTACGAAGCTGGGGAACGTCAGGCATGCACTGTTGGGGAGAGGAAATTTCATGTAATTTGCATATTGTAACGCTAATGTGAGAGAGGGGGGCGCTTGGTAATAGAATTCCCTTTTTCACACAGAGCTCCTGCGGGTCTCACAAAGATGTTGTGCCTGTGGAGGGACCTGAGAGGGATGAGCACACACACATACACACACAAAGGGTGCCTTTCCACCCATAGGACAGTCCCACTCCGGAGTCCCCCTTACCCGGCCAGAAAACCACCTTCCTCCTTGGAGAGTGTGGATTAGAGTATCTCCATCCACTCCCTGCTCCCTTCTCCCCCTGCAGGCCAAGGCGAGGCACAACATCACCTTGGTGTGGGACCGTGAGGTGATGGACGTGCTGGCAGATGGATACAACCTGCACTACGGAGCCCGTTCCATTAAGCACGAGGTCAGTCGGGGCTGAGAAGAGCCTGGTCGGGGGGGTGGGGGGTGGGGGGGTGCCTTGCTCCTTGGAAGGCATTGGCCACATCACATGGAACCTAGTCCGGGCTTTTTCTCCCTCTTCCCTCTTGCCCATGATATTTGCATGGCTGTGTGCTTGTTATAAGGCCCCCCACTGGCCCAGGGATTGTGCAGTAAGAAGCAAAACGGGCATGCCCCTTGCTGGGATGCCAGGGGGGTTATCTTGGCACTGCCAGCACCCAGCTCTGTCTGCCTGCCTCTCTCTTTCTCTCTTAAGCCATGTTGCTTCAGGCAGCATCACAGTCATTGTTCTGGCTTTGGGCTTCTACTCTTAGGCGCCCCGAGTAGGAACCCACCGAGAGATGGCAAGCTCAGCCTGAAAAGAAGCCTCTTTTGAATCCCCTGTCAGTGCCCGTTTCCAAGCGAGGGTTGCGCTTCTCAACGTGCCATGTTTGCACTGCCTTCCTGCTGATCAGCTGCCTCCAGCGCTGGCTCCCCCCCCCCCGCAGGGTCACTGGGGAGGCCTGACTGGTGGGGGTTCCCCCTCCCTTTGCCCCACAGGTGGAGCGCCGGGTGGTGAACCAGCTGGCTGCTGCCTACGAGCAAGACCTGCTGCCCCGAGGGTGTATCTTGCGGATTGCAGTGGACGACTCGGACAAGCAGCTCCTGAAGGAGAAGGAGAGCGCGACAACGCTCCAGGAAGGCCGGAGGAGAGGGCCGACGCTGCGCCTGGAGATCGTGGAGGACAGCAAGAGCCGGAAGCTGGACATCCAGGCCCCTCTGAGCCCGGAGGGAGTGTCCTACCCCTTGTAAAGGGTAGCCTGCTCCTGTAGGAGGTCTGGCCACGGCAGGCAGCATTTCTGAATTCCTGGTCAGTAATAAAGCAATCACGGGGCATGGACAAGGGAATGAGAAAGGTTTGTGGGGGGAAGCCCCAGTTCCTCTCCAAGGTGGTAGCTTAACGAAGAAGGTGCACCTCTGCCTTGCAGCCCGGGCCACTGGCGCGACCACACGGAGCCTGGGTGGCCCAGCAGGAGGGAGGCTCCAGGAGGGGTGCCACAGGCCGCTTGTTGGAAGGATTCGGAGCAGTCATTTGTCGGGGAGGGGTTTGATTTTGCTTTTTCTCAGGAGCTCCAGACAGGAACTTGTTGGACTCCTCTGGGTAGCTAAGCCTGCCCTCCTTCCTTGCACCCGGCCACCCCCTGACAGCGCAAAACGTAGGGTGTGTGGATTCACTGATCAAGGAGCCCATTTGCCCCTTATTACTTCCTAAATTATGAATCCCTTATTTCCAGGGCGGCAGCAGCAGCATAGTTAATTTATTGCAATAAATGCAAAGTGCACATCCCATGATCACTGTCTTGTGGATTCTCTTACACGTTCCCCCCCCTTCTCTTTTGCTCATGCATTAATCCTGTCTCTCTTACACACATAGCCCCAACCACTACTGCCTTCTGAGGGTTTAGTTCAAAATTCCACGGATTTAGGTCAACATCTCAATTTAAATCCCATTTAACTTAAGGGGAGTTGTGTAAGAGCACCGTGGGTGTCAATACATTTTTCAACCACGATTCCTTTTGCCATTGAGCTAACTTGTGCTTTGTCCGCAAGGGACAAATGCTGATTTTAGTCTTGAAAAAATAGACTTCTGCCAAGTCTCTTTTTCCCTTCCCTGATGTAAAAGCAGAAAAACAGACCACCCATCCCAGGCTGGCAGAGAGAGCGGGTGGGATGGGGGGTCCCTGCCCTCCTCACCCAAGTGCCTGCTCGGTCCATGAAGATGCCCAGGAGTGGGGCGTCCCCTGGAGATTGGGGGGGGAGGGAGGGGTAACCACCATTCCCACAAGGAGCGGCTGGCTTAAAACACGCTCTGAGCACCAGCTGATGGATGGGTCCTCCACACGCATATAGGACTCAGAGAACGAGCGAGCATCGCTTCAGCCCATTGATTGCGTTTGCCCGGAGGTTGGGCTGCTAATCAGATTAGAGCTGGAGGATTGAGAACAAGGAAGAAGTAGAATAGGAATACCTTTATTATGATGATTATTTATCAGGTTTATCACTTTCTCTCTCTCTCTCTCTCTCTCTCTCTCTCTCTTTTTCTTTTTGCCATCCCAAAGTGCTCTGCGTTCCTTATTTATTTCGCGAAGAAGGAGGTGTTTGCAGAGCTGAGCCTCGGCCTCATTATAGCTCAACAGACCCGTCAGCCTCTTCACCAGCGCTATGGGGAGCAGAGGAAAGGGAGGCAATTGCAGGGGGAAGAGAGGGGGGCTTCTTATGGGGGGGGGGCACAGGGTGCTTTGCTGAGGGAGCAGTCGGTTTCCTCGATCCACTGCCGTCCCACAGAAGAGACTCACGGTGCAATGGTGAAATGCCTGTCCTGCAGCTAAAACTATGCTTACAACCTGGGGTTCAATCCCAGGTAGCCGGCTCATGGTTGGTTCAGCCTTCCATCCTTCTGAGGTCAGTAAAATGAGAACCCATTCTGCTGGGTGTGTGTGTGCAATGTGTAGCCTGCATAATTTAATTATAAGCCACCCAGAGAGTGCTTGAAGCACTATAGGACAGCCTATAAGCAGACACACTTAGCACTTTTGCTCCCAGGACAGTTTCTCTGGAGCCCACGCTCATAAGCCATTGGCCTGGAGAAGCCCCTTGTGATGCTAGAGCCCTTCCTTGGGATGTATCAGGTACACACAGGTACAGCCAACAAACCAGGTATTGGGACAGGTACAGATCGGCAGGACATTATCTTGGTTGACTCTAGTGCTGGTCTAGTGCTGGTCAGAAGGGGATTTTTTTTAAAAAAAAGAAGCCCGGGTCAGCCAAGGGAAAGGGGCTACGGCCACCAGCCAACAGTGGGTAGCTTGGTGAACCTCAGTCATCTCCCGCTCTTCCTTCCAGGTGAGCCTTGTGGCATAATGGTTAAACTGCATTACTGCAGCCAAACCTCTGATCACCACCCAGCTTCAATCCCAGGGAGGTGGCTGCAGGTTGACTCAGCTTTCTGTCCTTCTGAAGTGGGTAAAAGGAGCACCCAGCTTGGCAAGAGGGAGGGGCCCATGTGTAGGCTGCGTCACCAATTTTCAAACTGCCCAGAGAGAGCTTTAAAGTGCTGCGGGGCAGGGTGTAAGCAGCACACTTATGCTTTTTGCTCTCTGCTTGTGACTTCCATTTGGGGAAGTGGCAGGGGCTGCTCTGAAGATACGAGTCCTTTTCCGTTTATTAACATATGGTAAATACATCCCACTCTATATCTGGCGTCCATAACAAGGTGTGCAAACAAACAAACAAAAAGAAATGACATCACAAGAAAACAGTTCAGTGGAAGATGGCACAGATGGGCGGAGGTGAGAGGGAATTGGAGGGCTCCAAAATTTTGAGGAAGAGCCATTGCTCTCACTTTGCACGCGCGCGCGCACACACACACACACACACATGCCAAAAAAGGGCCAACCTCAGCAGCAGGCAAGCTTGGCGATATGGTCATTCTTGTGGCTGACGGAAGCAGAGGAAGCCCAGGAGAGCCAAGGGGCAAACGGGGTGGGTGGAAGCGCAGCTCCCTGCAGGCTTTGGCTGTGCCACTGAGCAGAAGTGGCAAGCAGCTGGACTGCATCGCACGTTTTTAAAAATCCCATGTTTCCTCCTATCCCACATCTGTTGAGAAGCTCTACCCTTGAGGGTTGTGTTTCCCTACCTTGACTGTCTTGTTGCACCTTGCTGTTCCTTCACCGAGCTCTCTCTCTTCAGGATGCGTCACCATCGCTGTCCTATCCTCTGTAAAGTATCTAACATGGCACTGTTAAAACTTCAGATGTTTAATGAATAGAGCTATATTTGATATGATTTAAATCCTCAGGTGTTTAATAAAGCTATACGTAGCTTTTTGAAAAAGCTTTCATTCTTAAGTGTTTCACTTTCCTCATTCCCAGCAGGTATAGAGCGACAACTCTGCTTTTCTAAGGGATCTCTCTACGTTTTCCCCCACTGGAGGTTTAACTCTGTTACTGGTAAAAAGACAGGATGCGACTGTGGTAGAGAAAAGCAGTTTGGCTTGTACCCAACAGAAACACAAGAACAAAACTGCTCTCCTCAAGGGTACAAGAGAGTAGGAAACAGATGCACAGAGTCAAGAAGTTGAAAGGGGACTCCAAGGCCATAAGAACCTAAGAAGAGCCCTCATGCTGGATCAGGCCAAAGGCCCACCTACTCCAGCTTCCTGTGTCTCACAGTGGCCCCACCAGATGTGTCTGGGACCGCACGAGACTAGAGATCTGTCTCCTGAAACCTCTCCTTTGCATCTGGTCCTTGAAGTACCCTGGTTTTAAGCCTGGAGATGATACATCTCCCATCATGGTTTGTAACCTGGGATGGACTTTTCCTCCAGGAATCTGTCCAGTCCCCTTTTGAAGACATCCAGGCCAGATTCCATCACCACCTCCTGTGGCAGGGAGTTCCACAGACCAACATATTTCCATAGTCACTTCCTGGAAATGAGGGGGAGAGCAGAAGACAGGCACGTACTGTACACATATTTGTCTGTGTGTGTGTGTGTGAGAGAGAGAGAGAGAAGATGGTTAGGCTGTGAGATCATGGCTGACTCAGGATGTTCCCCATCGTAATCTCAGCCTGCTATCTGTGGGCCATGTTGCATTTTTGCTGCAGCATCTTGTACAACTAACTGGCTGGCTGGAAGTGCAGTGATTTAGTTCAATCGACCACCACCATGCCCCAGGTGAAGAGCCAGCCTGTTTGGCCTCGGGCAAGCCCCTCATTGGTTCCAGGGGATCCCCAGAAGAAGGGAAGGGGGAAACCACTCCTGAGTACTCTGTACCTAGAAAACCCTGGAAGGGATCACTATAAATAGGAATTGACTTGACGGGGTGCACAATTATAGGAGGCAGCTAAATGGCTCAGAGGTTGAGTTATCCAGCTGGGAGTTCAATTCCAGCACTGGGCCTCTCTGGAGAAGAACCAGACAGTGCTTCCTTGGGCAAGCTTCAGAGTGGTCCCGGGGGGGGGGCACCCCCAGAAGGAGGAAATGGGAAACCACTTCTGAATATTCTCCATCTGGAAAACCCTGGAGAGGGTCACCCTTGACATCTCCCAAGAAGCATCTTGCATGGCAAGGCTTCCTTTCCAAGGGGACGTCCACCCCCCCCAAGCGGACTCTCGCTAGAGGAGCCTCCCGCCAGGAATCTGGCTCAGAACAAATTCTGCCTACTCCAAGGCTAGCCAGATTCCCATGAGAAGACCACTTAGATTAAGATTCCATTGACTGGAACGCAGTCTCCTGCCGGCTGCACCAGTGCAAATGTGCTTGTGATTTCAAGAAGGGCGAAATCTCTTGGCCAGGAGAATGTATTGACGTAGCAGCAAGCTCATTTAGAGCCCGCTGGAAGTGCGTGCAGGTGGAAAGGAGTGTGAAAATGGCCAGCAGTTCTGAGCAGACAGCGTATCACAGTCCCAACAGCAAGAGGGCTGAGCTTTAGAAGCCTGATGACAAACCCCACGGTCAGTGGCAAAGCTCACGGTGAGCTTTCCCTTCCATCTCGCCAGGCAGCTTTTGGAGAACATGGGCATAAATGTTCCCTTTCCTCTTAACTTCCACATCTCATGAGAGATCCAAGAGAGTGTAGCGAAAGCAATCAAAACTATTAAAGAGTTTTCAGACGGGTTAGGCAGTGGATCGAAGATCAGGGTGGAAAACCTGCTGGAATGAAAGAAGTCTTAAGAATACTGGCAAAGAAGTTCCAAAGAAGTTCCCAGCTTCCACAAGCGGGATGGGGCTAGAGAGGATTGTGCCCCCTGGACCCGGTCCCTGCTGGTCTTCTCTTCCTTCACCACCAGCCAGAGAACCCCAAGTCTCTTCCTTGGGCAGCTGCCACGGCTTCGGAAGGCACCTGCTTCTGCCCGGAATTGGGAAGGACCCCTGCCGGTTTCTGGCTGTCCCGGAGACCTTGCCGTCCTGGAAGCTGCCAATTGGCCATTGTGTTGGGCGGAAAAAAGTCAACATCTCTGCGTTCCCACAGGGATGGCGACTGAAACCCACACAGAGAGACACACACACCCCAATTTGTTTGATCTGTTCTTAATTGCGTTTTGTGGTGGGGTGGGACGACAGAAAAGCAGGCCACCACGGCATGCCTGCGAGCAAACTGGCCAGGGTGAAAGGGCTCCCTGTGACAGATCAAATAAATGGGCCATGGCAGCCCAGCCCAGAAACAATAAGAACCAGGCAGAGGCTGCAGGAGGAAAACGGCCGCCTGTGAGGGAAGAAATTCAATTACGGGCAGCCTTCAGCCCCGTGCCGGGGACGGTAATTCAATTAGGCCCAGGCAGGCTCCCACGAGCAGAAGGGGCTGCTGAGCAGAGGGGGTGGGATGGCCCCACATCGGGCACTTCATCTGCGTGTAAAACAAACAATGCTGTCAGAAAAGCGGAAGGCGGCTGGGCCGGAGCAAGAGGTAGCCATCAGCGAAGGCTTGGCTGTGACGTCAATTTCTCCGCCAGTATCAAGCCTTGGCAAATCCGGGTTGTGGTTGTCCCGGGTTGTGTCTGTCTGCCCAAGATGGATTCAAGGTGCGGGCAGAGGCATCTCAGGGTCTGCCCTCTGGCCTCGGAGTCTGGTCCCTAAAACCAGGTGCTTCGTGGAATCCCGCTAGCAGGCCACCAAGGCCACGGCCTCACCCTCGGATTGTGGTCTGCAAAGGTGGCCTTTCCCACCAGGACCGCCACGGCTGCTGGGCGTCCTCTGCAATCCAGCCTCCTTTTTGGAGAGGCCGCAAACTGGAGAAAGCGGGTGTGGCAGCTTTGGCTCCTCCAAACCTCCCGGACCTTGTGCAAACCCCCCACCCACCCCCCGAATCCACACTGGCATCCTGGTGGCCCTGCTGGGCCTGAGAGGCTCCCATCCGGCTGCAGAGGTTGGGAGCCCTTGGCATGGAGGGTCGCTTCCAGCTCTGCAGTTCAAAATGATGATGATGATGATGATGACGACAACAACAACAACAACAACAGCAACAGCAACCCCCAGCCTTCCTCCCCCCCCCCCGCACGCCTTCCCCACCCATCCTTGCTGCTGCCTCTTTCTTGGTCGCTCGCTGCACGTTATGTAGACCTTTGACTTTCCATTTCCTGCCGATTTGTTTCCCTCCTCACCTTCAAGGCACTTGCCTTTTCTCTTCTCCAACAAGCCATTCTGTGAATGTGACTCGTCGTTTCAAACGCTGCACGCACACCCTCTCCTACGGTTTCCTAAGAACTGCATCAGTGCATCACGCAAATGAAATTTAATTAAATAAAAATAAAGATAGATACAAATAACACAGAGAGAAAACCCCAACACATCACATGCAGAGCGGCTGCAGTGTGTTGACACACACACATACAATACCCAAATGTACGCCTAGTTTCTAATTATTAGATTTTGCCCAGCACAGACTCCAGCTGCTGATTCTTCTTATTCTTTTTTTTTTCAGTGTCAAAGGCCTTTCAGTGCCTGCTGCATCTTCCTTGGGGTTGTGTTTACGTGTTTAATCAAGATACTTCTTTGCTACATCTGGCTATCTGCTTATTTATTTTAAATATTTTTACCCTGCCTTTCTTCTTGGACAGGACCCAAGATGGATTACAACACTGAAAGAAAAGCTGAAAACGATGGAGGTTTAAGTGTTTTTAAAGCCAAATAGGTGACTGTGGTCCTGAACTCTCTCGAGTCCTGAGCCTGGTTTTTCAAGTACTCATTCCTCTCTGTTTGGCCCTGGCGACGCCTCATCCTGAGCCCTGCGTCCAGCTCTAGGCACCACCCTTTCCAGATGGATGCTGACAAACTGGGAAAAGTTCAGAGGTGGGCAACAAGGATGATCAGGGGGCTGGAAGCCAAGTTCTATGAAGAAAGACTGAAAGAACTGGGCATGTTTACCCTTGAGAAAAGAAAATGAGGGGGAGAGAGGAGAACGCTTTTCCAAAAAAAAAAGTGTTCTGCTTCTATACCGTCCCACAGCACTTCAAGCACTCTCTGGGCAGTTTACAATTGAATTATGCAGGCTACACATTGACTTGAAAGGAAGGACAGGAAGAACTTGAAAGGAAGGACTTTAAATACTTGAAAGGAAGGGCAGGATCCGTTCTCCATCCTCCCAGAGTGCAGGAGATGCAACCGTGGGCTCAAGTTCCAAGAAGCCAGATTTCAGCTGAATATCAGGGAAAACTTCTTAACTGTTAGAGCAGTACGACAACGGGAGCCAATTGCCCCAAGAGGGGGTGAGCACCCCAAAGCTGTAGGCATTCAAGAAGAAACTGAGACAACTACCTGGCAGGTATCTTTTGATTTGGACTCCTCCTGGCTTGAGTGGAACTGTGGACTCGATGGCCATAGAGCCCCCTTCCCACAACCCCTTGGTTCTAGGATTCTAAGACCCAAACCAATACAGAGTGGGTTCTTGGGAGAAAGTTTTGTTTCATACAAGACTCCCTTGGACATAAGTCTCACTCAGTCTGATTCCTCCCAAAACCAGACAAAATTCATCTACATTCACCGAAAAGGCTGGTACCAGATCAAACGTAAGATGCTCTTGCTGGAAAATTCAAACAGAAGAATGGTTGCTGCTGAGCTCCACACCAGACGTGTCACCCCTGGATCAAGCTTTCCTTCGGAACACCACGACGGACTTGCTGGTTGAGGCCAAAGGTCCATCACAGCAGGCTGGGACTTCCCCAAGTGTTAGAAGACAGAGGGTGGGTGGCCCCTATTTGTAATGCTCTTTCTATAATTCTGCAAGATAAGGAAGGGGCCAAGCGGCCCACACCCCACATTATGTTTCTCAATATGGAGGTGTTGATTTGGGGACTACTGTTACCAGCATCCCTCAAGTGGGGATAACTACGCATTCTGTTCTTTAAAACCTCCTTGGGGTTGTAGTAACAACAACCATGAGTCTCATTACACTGTCAAGACTTAACAAGTAGAGATGGGCACGACTCAAAAAATGGTGTTTCGTTTGTTGTTTGTCGTTTAGGGAGTCCGTTTCGGTTCGTTTCCATTTTTCGTGATTTTTTGCAAAAAATTCGTTTTCATTTTGTTACGTAACGAAACAAAAACCGAAAATGAAAACGAAAAATTGTTCATTTCGTTCCCATCTCTACCATTCAATGTTTTTGCCATAACGAAAAAGAAACGGACGACAAAATTTCTGGTGTTTCTGTTCGTTTCGTTTCATTTTGGAGGCAAAATTCGTTTTTCGTTTCGTTACGTAACAAACGAAAAAACGAAAATGAAAACGAAAAATTGTTCATTTCGTGCCCATCTCTATTAACAAGTATTATCTGGGCATAAGCTCTCACAGATCCAAGCCTACTTCTTCAGATGCATGACCAACCAAACGTGTGAAGGGGGCTTTAATCCTCTGGGCTGGTTTTGCTGGAACCCACTAAGAAAGCTACTACCCCACTGGAGATGGGACTTAGGAATACCGGGTGTGGAGGCTACATAGTTGTTTGGTTCCATTAATTTTTTTTCAGATACCTACATAACAACTTCCCTGACTTCACAGGTTGCTTTGTAACCGGCTGGCACAAAATCCTCTTCCTTAGCACAGCTAATTGCACTCAAGTAGGCTGATGGAGTCAGTGGGTATTTGATGAGTCAGCTAGCTCCTTCCTAAGTCCCATGGATTCTAATGGACCATATCCTAACTATACTAAGTCCCAACTCACTGCATCACTGTTGATTCAAAGGGCCTACTCAAGGGCAATTTATTACATAAAGCAGTAGGGTGTTGGCTATTGAATCACGTTGCTGGAAGCTAAGAGAACATAAGCAGAGCCCTGTTGGATCAGGCCAAAGGCCCATCTAGTCCAGCTTCCTCTATCTCACAGTGGCCCCCACTAAATATCTGTCTCCTGATACCACTCCCCTGCATCTAGCCCTTGAACTACCCTAGTTTTAAACTTGGCGATGACACATCTCCATCATGGTTTGCAACCTGTGATGGACTTTTCCTCCAGGAATCTGTCCCATCCCCTTTCGAAGGCATCCAGGCCAGATGCCATCACCACATCCTGTGGCAGGGAGGCACTGAATTCATCTCCACCATCATCAATATTGGAAATCCACTCCTCAGAGCATCCATAACAGGTGGCCATCTGCTTTAACATCTCCGCTAGGAAAAGCCCACTCCCCGCTAAGGCAGGCAGTCTACACAACAGCTCCCTCCTTTAGAAAGCTCTTTGGCATATTTAGTCAAAATCTCCCTTCTTCTAACTTGAATCCGTTACTTCTGGTCTTATACTCTTCAGCTGCAACAGACAACTCTGCTGCGTCATCCACGTGGCAGCCCTCCAGATATTTTGGGCTTGAAGCCAAAGGAAAATAAATTGAGGTTTTTTTGTTTGTTATTTGAAAGGAAGGCCATGACTTAACTTCCAGATTGGTTTTTTTTGTTTTTGTTTTTTTGTTTTGTTTTTTGAAATAAATACATGAATAAATTTTGGAGAAAATGAAACAAAAAGGTTCATCAGCCAGACAGAGGTCTCAGAGTGGTTTGCCTCAAAAAGCATCTGCTTGAACCTTCTTCCCACCACTTCAGCACACACATATGAGCCACTTTTGTTCCGATGGCTCCCTCCTCTTTCAAAATGGAGGCTGAGAAGCCCCATGTTCCATGCTGGCAGCCGCTCCCAGCCAAGGCCAACGGCTCAACCTTTCACCGATGATAAGAAGAACTTAGAACTCTTTCTGAATTTTTAGAACTTTTAAGGAACTACCCAGAGTGGTTTCGCTGCCAGGTGGGCAATATATAAATCTAATAAATAAATACTGTTTTCAAAAACAAGGTGGAAAGAACTTGGTGGTAAGGTAAAGGTAAAGGTTCCCACACACACATGCATGCTGGTCATGTCTGACTCTAGGGGCGGTGCTCATCTCAGTATTCAAGCCGAAAGAGCCAGTGTTGTACAAGTCCATGGCCATGTGGCCAGCATGGCTGCAAGGAAACACCGTTTTTATCTTCCCACTTTTTAGGACGGTACCTATTTGTCTACTTGCATTTACATGCTTTTGAAGTGCTGGGATGGCAGGAGCTGACAGCAGGGGCTCATTCCGCTGCATGACACCTGGGATTCGAGCCACCGAGCTGCTGACTTTGCAGCCAACAGTTTTCAGAGCCTTAGTCCACTGAGCCACCACGCCCCTTGAAATGGTCGTGATGGGGAATCAAATAATAATAACCCCCATTAAGAGCCTATTCTGGCCAAAAACCTGAGTGAAAAGGAAAACATTAGTCAATCAGTTAATCAGTTTTAGCATTGCAACTACTACTAGCCCCAAACTGGCTTGCCTTCTTTGGGTTTGCCTAACAGTTCCGTCTACATCCTGATCCCAGTGAAGGGCAACGCCAAAGAATGCTCCAACTATCGCACAATTGCACTCATTTCACACACTACCAAGGTTATGCTCAAAATTCTACAAGGCAGGCTTCAGCAGTATGTATACAGAGAACTCCCAGAAGTGCAAGCTAGATTTCGAAGGGGCAGAGGAACTAGAGATCAAATCGCCAACATGCGCTGGATTATGGAGAAAGCCAGAGAGTTCCAGAAAAGCATCTACTTCTGCTTCATTGACTATGCCAAAGCCTTTGACTGTGTAGACCACAACAAACTATGGCAAGTTCTTAAAGGAATGGGAGTGCCTGACCACCTTATCTGTCTCCTAAGAAATCTATATGTGGGACAAGCAGCAACCGTCAGAACTGGATATGGAACAACTGACTGGTTCAAAATTGGGAAAGGAGTACGACAAGGCTGTATACTGTCACCTTGCCTATTTAACTTATATGCAGAGTACATCATGTGAAAGGCAGGTCTAGATGAATCACAAACCTGGATTAAGATTGCCGGAAGAAATATAAATAACCTCAAATACGCAGATGGTAATACTCTAGATAGCAGAAAGTGAGGAGGAATTAAATAACCTCTTAATGAGGGTGAAAGAGGAGAGGGAAGCTCAACATCAATAAAATGAAGATCATGGCCACCGGTCCCATCACCTCCTGGCAAATAGAAGGGGAAGAAGTGGAGGCAATGACAGAGTTTATTTTCTTGGGCTCCTTGATCACTGCAGATGGCGACTGCAGCAATGAAATTAAAAGACGCCTGCTTCTTGGGATGAAAGAAATGGCAAACCTAGATAGCATCCTAAAGTGCAGAGACATCACTTGGCCAACTAAGGTCAGGATAGTCAAAGCTATGATTTTTCCAGTAGTGATGTATGGAAGTGAGAGCTGGACTATAAAGAAGGCTGATTGCCGCAGAATTGATGCTTTTGAGCTGTCGTCCTGGAGGAGAGTCTTGAGAGTCTCCTGGACTGCAAGGAGATCAAACCTATCCATCCTGAAAGAAATCAACCCTGAATGTTCACTGGAAGGACAGATTTTGAAGCTGAGGCTCCATTACTTTGGCTACCTCATGAGGAGAGAGAAGTCCTTGGAAAAGTCCCTGATGTTGGGAAAGATTGAAGGCAAAAGGAAAAGGGGACGGCAGAGAATGAGATGGTTGGACAGTGTCATTGATGCAACCAACATGGATTTGACCAAACTCCGGCAGGCAGTGGAAGATAGGAAGGCCTGGTGAGCTCTGCGGGGTCACGAAGAGTCAGAACAGAACAGGTCTGTCTAGCCTCCCTGGCCATTGCCTCATTTGGTCAACGAGAGGGAGGTTGTTGTTTTTTACCCAGCATGGCAGAATTTAAACACTCCAGACATCTCTCTGGAAGCCAAGATTGCCCAACAAAAATGATAATCCTTTGGCTCTGTTACGCGAGACGATTAACTCAATCAAAGACAATGATGCAGGATTTTGTATTCCTGCACAGAGCAAGGGTTTGGACATGGTGGCCTTAGAGGACCATTCCAGATCCTTTCGCTTCTGATTTTATGGGTTAGTGTCAGAAGAAGAAGGGGCCACCCAAGGGCTCGCTGGCGTGACATCCTGTGGAGGGACCCTGGAATGACCTCGAACGAACTGAGAGAAGCTGCAAGTGAGAGAAAAGGCACGGAGAGGACTGGTCCACAAAGGGAACGAGAGTTGGACATGATGGAACAGAACGAAGAAGAAGGTGCTTAAACGGTTATGGGGAAGGGGGAGCTTTGCAACCAGAAGCAAGGTCAGGCAAAACACTGTGACCTTCTTTTATGGAGTTGTTCCATGATAGGTCACCACATTTTTGGTCGCCTCCCCCCCCCCTCAACCCCAGAGGCCCTTAAGCCTCAATGTGGACCCACCCCTGAGCAGAGGTGGCTTCCTTCTGAATGGGAGCTGCTGCGCCTCGTGAGGAGCAGGCGAGGGGAAGGCTGGTGCCTTTAAGTGGGGGTGGGGAGGCTGAGAAGAAGGTGGGGAGTTCCTGTTGAAGCAAAACAAGTCGAGGAGCCGTAGAGCCATCAGAAAAAAAAAGCAAATGCAAAAGTGGAACAGGTGAAATACCTTTAGGCGACTAGAAAATTAACAAAAAAAGTTGCTAATATTTCGAGGGCAAAACCCTCTTCCTCAGAGCAGTACCAATAAGTTATAACATGGCAAAAGATGGATTTGCCAGGAGTTATTTCTTAGATCAGGCTTGTCCAAACTTTGGCCCTCCTGATGTTTTGGAGCACAACTCCCAGAATTCTAAGCCTGTCAAAGGACTGTGGGAGTTGTGGTCCAAAACATCTGGACGGCCAAAGTTTGGACATGACTATCTTAGATGTAAGATCCTTGGCAAGATGGGGGGGGAGCAGTTTCTTCATTGAGGCTTAATTCAAGCAGCAGGGGTGGAGGAAACATGGCTGGAAAGCCCCCCCCCCCCCCCCATGGTCAGATCCATCATTCTGATGCCCCTCAAGAGGTTTAAAGGATGACTTGAACAACAGTGGCTTCAAAAGGAGTTTTCCTCTTAATTTTTCTTCTTGTCATTATGGCCCATCCAGTGGCTTTTGACTATTGATGTTGGCATTTTACGACTGTTTTGTAAACTGCCCTGGGTCGTGCAGTTTGCACTAAGGGG
>JAHTLZ010003085.1:96079-107013 GCA_023846285.1 Phrynocephalus versicolor | reverse complement strand
TTCCCTCCAGAGAGTCCTGAATTACCGGCGGGGAGCAAAGGCGGATGTGGTCCGGCCAGCAGCTCAGCACCCAAGACGGAAGGGCCAGCATTCGCCGTTAAAAGCAACGAAGGGAAGCCAACGCCTCAGCCCGGCATCCGGCAACTCGCTTCTGCGGCGCACCCCCCACCACTCACTGCAAGCCCGCCGGTGGCCGTCTTTCCGGTTTCGCGTCAGCCACGGGGCCAAAGCGAGAGTCGGTCAGCCTCGGTTCCCCTGTCCTACCTCACAGGCTTGATGTGACGATAAAGTAGGCGGAAGGAAAGGCTACCTCGAGCTCATCGGAGGAAACGCGGGAGGGGTATTGACTGAGTAATGTTTCTTACACGTAGCTTTTCCCATTGCAAAACGATTATCATTTAAATAAACATAAGCAGATAAAGGGCTCTAAAGAGCCTGAAAAAACTAGTAAAAGCCGCCATTTAAAAACAACAATTCCAAACATTTTAATCATCCCTATAACCGGTTCTTCTCCATCGTGGCCTAAGCACATCCGATCTCGCCCGATTTCGGAAGCTAAGCAGGGTCGGCCCTGGTTAGTACTTGGATGGGAGATCACCAGGGAATACCAGGTGCTGTAGGCGCCTGGAGTAGGAACTGGCAAACCACTCCAGTACTCCTGCCAAGAAAACTCCATGGACATGGGGTCACGAAGAGTCAGTCACGACTGTAACGACACAACATACAACACATTTTCAATAAATAAAGCCTTCCTAAAACATTTCGCCTGCAAAATGTGGACGGAGCCTCGGAAAAGCCTCTCCTCCTGATGTAATGCGCACGGGAGAGGAACGGAGGAGACCTCCCCCCCCCGCGCAGGCCAGGCCAGCCCCTCCAGCGGTGAGGGTGCACCGCCTCTGGACTGGAAACCGGTCAGCCGCTCAGGATCACGCCCCCCCCCCACCGGGCTGCGCAGCAAAGGAGGTTGGACTCTGTTTGTTTCGAACCGAACCACAGCCGGTGACGTCACCTGTTGGACTACAGTTCCCAGCGCCTCTAGCCGACTGGGGGTTCTGGGAGTTGTAGACCCCAAAGAGAGGCCTTTCTAAGCTGCGGATAGCATTTGGGAGGTTCCTCGCCGGCTAAGATGGGGGCCAGAGGGGGTGGGGGAGACGTCCCTCAATTCTGGATAAGTGGATAAATGCCCCCCCTTCTCCCCCCAGAGTTCTTCCGTTGTTCTTCAGAGGCCGCAGCCCTCCATCAGCAAGACAACAGGCGCAAACATCACTGAAAGAATCTGCAAAAACACGCGCGTTTCAAGCTTCTGGAGCCGCCGATGCTGCGCTCATCCCGGCGGAGGGGAAACACGTTCTGTCGTGCGAAAGAGGAAGAAAGAGGGGGGAAAGGGGGTGCGTGAGGTTTTGCGCAAATTCCTCCCGACCAGGTCGGTGAATTCAACGGATTGGAATGCATTGGACTATTTAGAGGTAGGGGCGGGAGGCGAGCTTCCGAGTCCCGCAGGACTCTTCGGCAGCCGGAGGCACTGCAGCGCACAGAGAGGGGACCCACGGAGGACTCTTCCCGCAAATCATCCTGGCCCGGGGCTGAGGCCGCAGCAGGAGCTGTACGGGGGGGGGGGGGGGCGGAAGGAGGAGGAACGAGAAACCTGGTCGCCGACGTTGCCTCCAACGAGGCCACAAGTGGCGATGTTTAGATTTTTCTCCAGAGCTCGGAATCCCGAGAGACTGGGGATTATGGGCGTTGCAGTCCTCACGAAAGCAACGTTTCCAAGCCTGGGTGGCCTCCTCCATCCGATCTCAGTGCGGGAAAAGCCTGGGTACCCACACCCACGTTCACCCCCGGGGGACCAGCGCCTCCTTCCTGAAGCCCAGGCGGTCGGGAAAAGAGGGGCGGCAGGCAGGCGGGGAAGACACCCCGGCGCAGGGCAAGCTTAACGGGGGGGGGGGTCAATCCTGGAGCAGGATTTGTGTCCCTCTGTCAGAGCAAAACCTCACCCCTCCATGCCACAACAGCCGTGCCTGGCAGGGCAGGTTTATATTCAGCGGGTGAACAGCCAAAGTGTCCTATCTGTTCGTCTGTTCGTCTGTTCCTCTGCCTGCCTGCCCCCCACCCCGCCTGCCTGCCTGCCTGCCTGCCCGTCTTTCTCTCTGTGTGCCAGAGGAGGTTCCGCTTGCTTTTTTTGTGAGGGCCAGAGAGCAGCCAAACTCCTTAAACACCGGTGCAAGGCTGAAGCGCATCCTCACTGCGATGCTTCCGTACTATTATTAGTTTTGGCTTTTCCCGGTTCTGTTCTGCTTCTGAATCTTAAGCCGCGCATAAATCGGCTCTGCTTTGCGCCCGCGCAGGTGTCTTCAGGCACCTCCGGGAGGAATTTGAACCTGTTTCCCACAAACCAGGCATTGTTTACATGAAAAGTCCCCACCACCACCACCACCACCAGATCTCCCGGGGGAGCTCGAAAGCCTGTACATTCTCGTCCAAAAGTGGTTAAATCTAAAACACTGCTAGTTGCGCGTCCGCAGATGTTGGGGTGCTTTTGCCTCTTTCAGCTTCCTTTTTCCGAGGAGGAGACGTGTGTGAGGGGGTGACAGAGAGAGGTCTCTCTCTCTCTCTCTCTCTCACACACACACACACACACACACACGTGTATTTGAGGAAAAACAAGACGCCTCTTAAACGCTGGGGATTTTTTTCCCAAAGGAGTTAACCTCGTGGGCCTGTTCCAGCAGAAGCAAAGAGCTCTGTGTCACCTTAAAGGCTCCCAACAAGTCTTCTCGGGCAAAACTCGGGCTGCAGCCCAACTGGGCGACCTTTGAGGCGTCACCGGGCTCTTCTGCATTTTGATCCAAACCCCACCACCAAGGCAAGGCCTCCGTCCTGAGCGAAGAAAGCTCAGCGCGATCGTGGTGCTGGCGGCTCGACGACCGTCTTTGCCCAGGGAAGAAGACGGGGCTCCAGATCACGACGCCGGCTGCCTGCCTGCCTGCCTGCCTGCCCGCCTGCCTTCGCGGGAGAGGCCTCCCCCCGAAAGGGTTAAGGGCTGGCGGAGTGATGGACGGGGTGGGCGGGGCCGGCGGGCAGCCCCCTCCCCTCCCCTCCCCTCCCGCCCCTCCGCCGATCAAGGCCCCCAATCGACTCCGGGAGAGATTGTCATGCAAAGGATCCCGCCGCTCGCTGCTCGCCTTCCCCCGAGCGCGCCCGGCTATATCATCCGCCCGCCCCGTCGGCCCGGCAGCAGCAGCACAGCGGCGGGCGCGGCTGCAGCAGCCACCCCCAGAGGCCGGCGGCGGCCGAGGAGGAGGAGAGGAGGAGCGGGCCTGGCCGGGGAGCGCGGGGGGTCGCCAGCCCGCAGTCTAGCTTAACCTCCCGTCCCGTCCCGTCCCTTCGGCGAAGGCGCCCCGGCCCGGGCGGGCCTCGATGTACCAAATGGATTACTCCTACCTGAACTCGTACGACTCGTGCATGGCGGCCATGGAGGCCTCGGCGTACGCGGCCGACTTCAACTCGTGCAGCCAGGCCAACTCCTTCCAGTACAACCCCATCCGGAGCAGCTTCGCCGCCAGCCCGGCCGCCTGCCCGCCGCTCAGCACCGCCAGCTGCACCCTGGGCGCCCTCCGCGACCACCAGCCCTCGCCCTACTCCACAGGTAAGCCCCCCCCCCGCACGCACGCATGCACACACCTGGGCGCTCCTCTCCGGCTGGGCAGCAGAGGGGTGTCTCCACCTGGGCGCCCAGGTAAAGTCGCGGAAGTGGCTGCAGGATCAGGCCCGCTGCTTGTCCGACGACGGAGCGTCCCCGCTTGGGCTTTGGTCGGAGGGAGCCAGGGCGGGAGGTTCCCCACCACCACGGAGAAGGAGGGCTGGTTTATCTTCCGACAGCTCCCAGAATCCACCTACCCACCCCCTTCGCTGGGAGTTGTAGTCCGCCAAAGCAAAGGGAACGTTCCCCAGCGGCGCGGGTCCCCTGGGCGGAATCTGGGCGCCCGGTTGGCGGGAGGGCACGCGCGGGGGCTGCTCCTCTTCCGCCGCCGTTCTTCCCCGCTGGCTGCCTTCCGGGCCCCGGCTTGGCTTTCTGGTCCTCAAGACCCCTGTCCCGGTCCCTTTATTCCCTTCGCCTTTGGAGGGAGCGAGAGGGGAGGAGGGCCCCGAGCCGCAACCCACCAGGTATAAACCAATTTCGTAAAATGCAGTTATAAAGATATAACATTTGCGCCTAATCGAGTTACCGGCTCCGTTCCTCCCCTGTTCACAGCCAAAACAAATTAATGGGTAATCAGGTTACGGCAAATGGAGGGATTAGATCGAGCCATCTAATTTAATATTTCGTAGAATATCGCTGCTAGAAATTCATATATAGATATAGATTTATATTTCTTTTTCTGGAATTTATTAATCTGGAAGCGGGGAGGGGGGGCGTTTGTGGGTTTTAGATTCCTGGAGACAAACGGATTTCCTCGCGAAGGGCTCAGCCCAATTCACCCTAAAAGCCTCCCACAGTTCCTTACCCGCCCGCGTGGATCTAGGTTGCGCGGGGGAGTTTGGGAGTGTCGGTTTAAAAAAAAACAAAAACCAAGCAGCGTCTTGCGATCCTGTAGTCACCAAAGAACTGCGCAGCGGACCCACCTGCGTTGGATTCCAGCGGAAGAAAGCCTGGGGACGGGACAGAAGCCTTCGCTCCGGACTGCACCTGCCCTCCCCAAACTGGCGCAGAATTCGCTCGTTCCCTCCAGAGCACCGCCCAGGTCGGGCGCAAACCCGTCGGCTTCTCTAGGCACCAATGCCCCCCCCTTTTTTTGTGTCCCAGCCGGAGCCCCGCCGCCCGGTCCTTCCCAACCCAGCCCACCCGCCTGAAACACCTGGTTCGTTTCTCCGCGCCCTCCACTTTTTCCCCCGGAGAAAAGGAAGGACTTGAAGGGGCCTTCCTGCCTGCGGGCACGAGGGACATAATGGGGTGGCAGCCCAAAAGGGCACCCGGCCGGCCGCGCTCCTTCCTCCTCGCCTGCCCCTCCGTTCCCCGCCGCGCGCACGCCCGGCCCGCTTCTCGCGTTTTTTCCGTGGACGCGGCGTCCCGTATCAGCCCAGGCTTGCCTGATCCTGCCCCCGCCCCCACTCTGCCAGCCTGTCCTGGGACGGCACTCTCGCCCCCCCCCGCCCCGCTCCGAAGTCAGTTTGTAGGAACAGAGGAATTCGTGCTTCAGGAGAAACGGGCGTTACTTAGGAGGGAGGGAATCCCAGTGTAAATCCAGCCCTTCTGCCGTTTTAAGCCAACACCGCCGCCCTTCTCCGCCTTCCAGGCGCCCCCCCCCTCCTCCTTCTTCCACCTTCTCGTGTTTGCCTTGGGATGGGAGGAGGAAGGGGGCCCCACACACCCCTTATGGAGGCACCAGGAAGGCTGCCCCAACTGCCCAACGGAGGTGTAAAAAGACCGTTTCCCAAGCTCGTTTGTTTTCGACTCGACGGGCCCGATCCTGTCAAGGAGAGGGAATGGGCCGCCCGATCCAGCCTCCTGGCGCGTTGCACCCCCCCTCCCCCTCCGCTTTGAATCCGAGGGAAATGAGCGCTAAAATGGAAGCGGATCCTCCGGCAAAGGAGTCATTCTCTCTCCCCCCCCCAACACACACACAACAGCCCGCCTTCGGCTCCTCAAAGGGGAAGTCTCTCCCCCCGCTCCAAATCTCGAGGCGGCCTCGGAGTCCAGTAGTGTTGGGGGATTTTGGTGTTGGGGGATTTCAATGTGCATGCCGAGGCTGGGCTGACTGGAGCAGCTCTGGAGTTCATGGAGTCCATGGCCTCCATGAACCTGTCCCAATTTGCCATCGGTCCCACTCACAAGGGAGGACACACCCTGGACCTGGTTTTTGCCTCCACGTCGACGGGCTTTGATCTGGGGGTCAGGGGCTTGCTTACCCGTCCCGTGTCATGGTCAGATCATTATCTGCTGACCTTTTCCCTGTCCATTGCCACCCCACCCCGCGGGGAGCAGGGCCCTTCCATCTGGGCCCGCCCCCGGGGGCTCCTGGACCCTGTGCGGTTCTCGGAGGCCCTGGGGGTTTTGCCAGACGGTCTGGATGACGATCCGGTCGACTCCCTGGTCAATAGGTGGTTTGAGGAGGTGGCTGGGGTAGTGGACCGGATCGCCCCCAAGCGCCTGATCCGATGCCGAGCCCGCTCCTCCCCTTGGTTCACCGAGGAGTTGCGGGCAATGAAGCAAGAGCGGAGAAGGCTAGAGAGCAGATGGCGGAATGCTCGGATGGCGTCAAATTGGGCTGCAGTTAAGGTGTTGACCAGTCGCTATTCTCGAGCGATAAGGGCAGCCAGGAGATCTTTTGTTGCCCTGAGAATTGGTGAGGCCTCGAATCGCCAGGCGGAACTGTTCCGGGTGGTTCGAGACCTCACCAATCCTGGTCCACCTGGGCCTCCTCCTAGTGATTTCACTAGTGAGTCGTTTGCAGCCCACTTTAGATCCAAGATAGAGGCCATCCGTTCGGAGCTGGATGCCGGTTGCCCTGATCCAGTCCCCGCCGTGGCCGGTACTGGGCCGCCTCGGTCGCCCCGGTTTGTTGAGTTTGGGCCTGTTACACCTGAGGATGCCTCCAGGGCCCTGGGACACTGCAGGCCTGCGGCTTCTCCGTTCGACCCTTGCCCGTCCTGGTTGATTAAGATCGCAGGGGGGAGCATGCCAAAATGGGCTTCGCTTATTGCTTCGGCCTCCTTCAGGGACGGGATTTTTCCCGGGCCTCTGAAGGAGACGGTGGTGAAGCCCATTATTAAAAGACCTGGCCTGGCTGTGGACGATATGTCTAATTATCGTCCCATAGCCAATGTTCCCTTTTTGGTCAAGGTAGTCGAGCGAGTCGCCGCCCTGCGTCTCCAGTCGTTCCTGGAGGAGAACCATGTCCTGGATCCTTTCCAATCTGGGTTCAGGCCGCGTCATGGGACGGAGACGGCCCTGGTCGCTCTGCACGATGATCTGTTGAGGATGGCCGACAGGGGTTGCTCTACCCTGCTGGTCCTTCTTGACCTGTCAGCGGCTTTCGATACCGTCGACCACGGTATCTTGCTGGAGCGACTCTCGGAGGTGGGGATCGGAGGTCTGGCCTTTGGCTGGCTCCGCTCCTTCCTTGAGGGCCGCACCCAGCGAGTGAGCTTGGGGGGTGAGTTGTCGGCTCCCTGGACACTCTCTTGTGGGGTGCCTCAGGGGTCGTCCCTCTCCCCAATGCTCTTTAACATCTACATGAAACCGCTGGCTGAGATCATCCGGAGTTTTGGAGTCTGCTGTCATCAGTACGCTGATGACACGCAGCTCTATCTCTCCTTTTCCACCTGTGCAGTGGAGGCCGTCGAGACCCTTGATCGCTGCCTGGCCGCGGTTTTGGATTGGACCAGGACTCACAGACTCAGGCTCAACCCGGGAAAGACGGAGGTTATGTTCTTCGGGGGCGATCCCGAAGGGTACTGTGGCCCTCTTCCCAGTCTGGGTGGGTCCGCCCTCCAGCTGGCGCAAAGAGTGAGGAATCTGGGCGTCGTCCTGGATCCGGGTCTGACCCTGGAACTCCAGGTGTCAGCCGTGATCAGGTCGGCCTTTTACCATCTAAGGCTTATCGCCCAGATTCGCCCGTACCTGGACGAGAGCTCCCTGAGGACAGTGGTACAGGCACTGGTCACGTCGAGGCTGGATTATTGCAACGCTCTCTACATGGGGCTTCCCTTGAACCTTGTTCGGAGATTGCAGCGGGTCCAGAATGCGGCGGCCAGGCTGGTGGTTGGTGCGCGTCGGTTTGACCGCATCACCCCCATCCTGGCTCGCCTACACTGGTTGCCCGTTGCCTCCCGAATAAGGTTCAAGGTGCTGGTTTTGGTTTACAAAACCCTCCATGGCTTGGCCCCTGATTATCTGGCAGAGCGGCTTCACCGCCAACTAAATCCAGCCCGACCCACCCGATCATCTTTGGCACTTTCACTCCGGACTGTCCCCCCCAAGGAGGCCCGCAAAGCAAGTACTCGCGGGAGGGCCTTCTCGGTGGTGGGTCCGTCCAGTTGGAATAATTTGCCGAGTGAATTGCGACAGGCTCCATCACTAGCGTCCTTTAAAAGAGGCTTAAAAACCTTACTCTTTAGTGATGCTTTCAATAATGACTAGGGTTTTTTTTTTTTTTTTTTTGGTTTATCTCTATCCCGCCTTATCTCTTTTAAGTGATTGTTCTTCTTGGTGATATGTGTTTTATCCTTTCCTTGTAAACCGCCCTGAGTTCCCGTTCCGGGAAGAAGGAGCGGTATAGAAATTTGAAAATAAATAAATAAATAATAAATAAATAAATAAATAGTTCGAAGCCATGCGATGCCGCCTCGAGTCCACCTGCCTCGGATGCAGACTCGGGAAGCGCGTTGGGGTGGTTTCTTCACCTCCGCTTCAAGGGTCTACGCTGATATCCCGTGGTTTTAAATTCCCCACCCCCAGCAGCCTCCCCTTTCTCCCAATTTCAGACGGGAAATGTGTCGAAAATATTCCCCCTCCCAAATCCGACCAAAAAGATTTTTTAAAAAAAGATTTAAGGAAATCGAGACTTCAAAGGTATGGAAATGGGAAAACGGAGGCCCTTCCGAGGCGATTTCCAGGGCGCTCAAAGCGTTTCAACGAATCTTCCGCTTTGGGGATCCAAAGGGAGACCGGAGCGAGGAAACGCGACGGGACGAGGAGGAAACGCCTAGGCCTGGTGGTGGTTTCGCCGCAAAAGACAAACCCGCAGGCGAAGCTGGGCGGCCTCTCCAAAAGCTGCCCAAAGCGGCCCCTTCTATCGGGACGGGACACCGGGGGGGCCTGGTTTGAGCGCAGAGGCTGCCCTCCGGCCGCCCCGGTGACCAGCGGGCCAAAAGAGCGGCGGCATTTCCACCGCCGCCGCCGCCGCCCCCTTGGCAGATCCAAGTCCGCCTCTTCCAGGCAGGAGGAGGCTTGGCGGAAGGGCAGGTCCCCTGAGCTCAGCTGAGCTCCTCCGACGGCGGGGGACAGCCCAGTCCTCCTCGTGTCCCTCAGAGAGAGAGAGAGAGAGAGAGAGAGACGGAAGGGCGCAGCAGGAGCCCATCTCATCCAGCCGCTTCTCAGAAAATCCTGGCGCGCCCGGCGGGAAACCGGACTCCCTCCAAGCAGGCTCCGCGGCCACAGAGATGCCTGTCGCGGTTTCGGGAAGGCCGGTCGGAGGGAGCCGCGTGCCTCGTCGTTACTCACCGGGTGCGCTGAGTTCTCCGATCAGGCCCTCCTCCTCCTCTTTTCGGAAGGAGATTTGGCAACGAACTAAACGGAGAAACCCCAGCCCCAAACCGTGCGGCGTCGAGGAGGAAATCCGCTAGGTTTAGACCAGACGGGCGAGGTCCTAGGCAGGGGCTGGTGATGAACCTGCTGGACTGGAGGCAAATCACTTGTATATATATATATAGGTTCCAGAGGCACGTCCTTCCTCGGGGTTTCCTTCCCGGTGAAGCTGGTGGTGCGATTAGCTGGCATTCAGAGGACTCGAAGCGAAAGGCGTCGCTGCTACTTAAGAGAAGAGTCAGAGCGGCGGAGGCAAGGCTGGGGAATTACCGGGAAAAATTACCCCAGGATCCCTCTAAATCGGGGGTCTCACCTGCTCGTGAAATGATAACCCATCACGCCCGAATAAACCAAGGTGGATTCTGGGAGGCTTTCATGCGATCTGATAGCTGCTGTTGCGAGTTTTTCTGGGCTTTTCGGCCCTGTTCTGGGTCTCCAGAGGGCAAGGAGCTCAGGAGAGCTAGGAGTTCTCTCTGTGCTCTGAGGGAACTCAGGAAGGAAAACTTTCAAAACACAGCCAAACAGCCCGAAAAACTCACAACGGCAGCTCTCAAGCCACGGTGGAATTCACCACCAGCTTCCTTCTCCAGCAGGGCAGCGGAGGTGAAAGAGCTTTTGCTAGTTTCCCCAGGGAAATCCTTAAGGATGCACAGGACTGGAGGGTTTCCTAGGAAGGAAGTCCCGTTGGGGGATCTGGTTCGTCTCAGATAAATTCGAAAGGCAGCGCCTTCATAAACAACGGGAGATCCATGAAGCCCGTGAAACTAATTCTATTCAGGAGGCTTCGAGTTCGTTAGTCGCGGTGTTAGTTCAAGTCGAAAGAGCCGGTCCTTGGTGCTGTCGTTTTCACAATCAGCAACACCGGCTGAGTCCGACCTTCGTTCGATTGCCATCCAGCGGGCTTCCTCTCAGAGGACGCCTATTGCTCGCCAGAAAGACCCGCCGGATCCAAAGGAGTTGCCTTTGCAAACAAAATTCGAACGGAATTAGCGGGCGTCGATCCGCCCAAAGAGGTCAGAACGCGGAGCACCTCCTGGCACCTAAAAAACAAACAAAAAAAAAAAACCAAGAGGGGCAAGATCCCGATCCTTTGCACGTGTTTACTGCCTCACATTTACTCTGCAGAGGGAAGCTGCTTCCCTTCTGTATGACAATAGGATCCCGGCCTTAAAGGGCGCTTAAACGTTGTTAGATCCTACGCAGAGAAGTTCCCCCAGTTTCACAGCTCAGGGTCGATCTCAATTTTCCTCCTGATCCATGCGATGATGATGATGATGATGATGATGATGATGATGATGATGATGATGGGAAACCCTGACCTCCGATCGCACTGTCTGGAGGCAAGAGATACAGCATGGTCTACATAAATTTGAAGAGGCATTTATCCAACAGGCAGAGGAAAAGAGGCAGGCACGGAAAGAACGAAACTCGAGGACCGGACAAGAAACAGAATACATCTGCCCCCAGTGTGGTAGAGACTGCCATTCCCGAATTGGTCTATTTAGTCACACTAGGTGTTGTTTTTAGGATCTCTACTCCAGGCATGATACCATAGTCTTTCGAGACTGAAGGATGCCAATTAATAATAATAATAATAATAATAATAATAATAATAATAATAATAATA